>OZ010714.1:28010769-28380789 GCA_963932345.1 Ophion ventricosus | reverse complement strand
CTTGGATACCCCATCTAATTAGTGATATTCTTGAGATTAGGCCTCTCAAAAAAAAACCCATCAATCCGATTGGTGACCAACTTGCAGGCTCGTCCACACTCGAGACAACGCGTTTATGTTTCGTTATTGTGCTTAAATCACTGAATGTACGTAACTTCATCATCCAAAAAAAACGAGCAAAAAAAACTAACAATTCCAGAGGTTTTCTTGACTGAACATCCAGGCAACGTTTTTCTCAACGAAATGCTAACACCATCTGCATATGCTTTACTCAGAAAAGCGAAAACTAAAGCGAAAGCGACGGGATTTGAATATGTCTGGGCAGACGGAAACTTCGTTTATGCGCGCAAATTCGAAAACACTTCTCGAATCAATATTCATACTGAAAAGGACCTCGAAAGCTAGTTTGACTAAGACAGGATCAAACCACGCACAACCCGCAATCAGGAATACAGAAGACTCACAACAAAAACCTAACCTCTATAAGAATAGCGCAGTTTAATGCTAACTCCTTATTGAGCCATCTGGACACTATTAATGCGCACCTATCTTCAAATTTGTATCATATCATTTCGATTTCGGAGACCTGGCTAAACCATAATGTCTCAGACTCACGAATTGCTTTACCAAATTATACGCTAATAAGAAATGACCGTAAAATAAAACGCGGCGGGGGAGTGGCCATATATGTTCACAATAGTCTAACAGTCAAAGTAATTGCTACTTCATCGAACATCATCCTTAATGCTCCTGAATATATCGTCATTGAAGTAAAAAACCAAGCAGCTGAACTATTATTATTCAGCTCAATCTACAGGTGGCCCAAAGGTTTTCTCTTTGACGAATTGCTGGATACTTTTTCACGCTTTGCCTTTGCCTACAAAAATATCATTATTAGCGGGGATTTGAACTGCAATTTACTGAACACTAAATTCGAAGCTACATTCCTTCGGGAAATTGTTTCAGCTCAATGAATGCACATTGTCGAGTCGGCTGCGACTTTTCATACTGTAAGTTCGGATTCATGGCTCGATGTTTTTATCATTGACCACCCATCAAAGTTACTACATTTTTACAAATCGCAATCACCGTTCATAGCTGGCCACGATATAATTACTCTGATCTACCAGTTTTATTCGAAACCTGTCATAAATCGCGTCATCACTCGACGCGCTCTAGGAAGATTCAATGCACCACAATATTGCCGCTCTTTTTCTACTGCTCTCAAGGATACAGAGGAACATCTGATAAATTTGAGTACTTCTGAGTCTGAGATCGATAAATTATTGACAAACTTTTGCCAGATAATCGTCACTGAGTTCGATTTACAAGCTCCACAGCGTGTCCTTCGAGTCAGTGGACCCTATGCACCGTGGTTAACTTGTGAACTTAGAGCACGCATTAAAAAACGCAACCTAATATTAAAACAAGCTAAACGATCAAAAAATATCTTAGATTATGCTATCTACCGACAGTTCAGACATGGGCTTGCTGCTGACCTGAAATCTGCTAGAGATGGGTATCATCGGCAAAGGCTAACGGGGATCACAGATGCCGCTCGATTGTGGAGGGAATTAGGAATCCTTGGTCTTACTGAAGCAAATTCAGTATCCCCTTTCAATTTCTTCGCACCGCACGAACTGAATCGCTTCTTTACTGACATAACAAATACTCCCGACCGATGCCAACAAGCCGACCTTATAAAAATCTTAAGTGAACGTATTCCGAATATCCCTCTCTTTGACTTTAGCGTTGTTCACGTTGAACAAGTTACCAAGCTTGTTTCGCTGACCCCGGCGTTGTCACTGTCTGCCGGTTCCGATAATATTAGCCCATTCCTACTCCATCATGCACTACCTGCCATATGTATCACGCTGACTACTATCTTCAATACTTACTTGAGGTTGGCACATTTTCCCCTAATCTGGAAATGTGCCCTAATACGACCACAACTAAAAGTAAATCCACCCAGGTCAATCTCAGACACGCGGTCAATTGCAAATCTACCCGAGCTCTCCAAGATCTTTGAACGGATTGCCCACCAACAAATACTTAAATTTATTTCAGATAATAAAATCCTCGATTCAAGACAATCTGGCTATAGGCATGGATATAGCACTCAAACTGGTCTACTCAGAATCAATCATGATATTAAAGCAGCTGTTGATGACAGACGTATTACAATCTTGGTGCTATTCGATTCTTCCAAAGCTTTTGATACCGTTTCTCACATAAATCTGCTTAGAAAATTAAGGCAAATTGATTTTTTGGATCACGCTCTGAAATGGGTTTTTGCATATCTAACATCACGATCGCAAGCAGTCATTGATAGTGAGGGAAATAGCTCTAACTGGCGCGAATCTCATGCTGGTGTTCCTCAGGGTTCGGACTTCGGGCCCCTACTTTTTTCGTTATACATTATGATATTGGATGTAATCTACAGAACTCCCAACACATCGTTTTCGCCGATGATACCCAGATCTACGTAAGCTGCCTACCTGCCGATATCTCAACCGAAATAAACTAAATTGCCGTTGACGTTCGAAGGGTTGCGAACTATGCTGACACAAATGGACTCAATTAAATCTCAGTAAATCACTGGTTCTTGTACTAGGCAGTCGAGCCTATGTAAATCGGATAGATTTTAATGAATTACCACCCATTGTAGTCAATGATACTACCCTGCCTTACGTAAGTGAAGCGAGAAATCTCGGGATTATCGTGTCAATGGATCTCTCCTGGAAGAAGCATGTTAGTTCGATATCTCGTAAAGTCAACTACTCAATACATAAACTTAAATATCATAAAAATGCACTATCACGGGATGTCAGAATTTCTCTCATTACTACATTTATCTATCCCATTCTTGACTACTGTTGCATAGTTTACAATGATTTATCTGCGGACGAGAATTACAAATTACAAAAGCTCATTAACTTGTCAATTAGATTCATTTTTGATTTGCGCAAAGATGTACACATCACCCCATATCGTCGCCAGCTGGGCTGGCTAACGGTAAACGCTCGGAGAAAATACTTTTTGGGTGTCATGATCCACAACGTCTTGCACGTCAATGCACCGGATTATATAGTCGAACTTTTTGCATTATCTCAACCCTCGCTCTATCCGCCTCGACGAGATGCTAGTGATACATTTCACATACCGCTACATCGTACAGCTACTTTTAGAAACTCATTCAGTCTGGCAGGTAAATATTTCTGGCATTCACGCCCCTGCTTGGTTAAATCGTCGCAGAGTCTGACAGTCTTTAAATCTAGAATCTCTTTGCATCTTTTTGAACATGACATAGGTAGCTACTAATACTCTACTTATCGTAGTTTTGTTTTTCATTATCCTGTCCTATATTGCGGCTATTCAGAATTATTTATATTATTATTTAGATCCACATTTATATGTATATATATATACATATATATATATATATACATATTTATATGTTCACATATGTATATTTAGTATTTTTTCACATGGTATATTGTATGTTGTGACGTGACGTCACAAGGTATAGAGAAAAAGCCCGCGTGACCACGCTCGGGCTTGATCTCCGCCGCGCCCTTCAGGTAAAACATTGAATTGTTAGATGTAAGAGTAGATTTAAGAATATTTTTGTATAGAGTCAGCGACTATTCCTTCCCCTCTTCTCCCCCACTCCCCCTACGACGTCCCATACGCAAGGAACACGCGGACCGTCGGCAAGAGCCACGTCGACCCGGTGTTCGACACGCCTGTCATCGCGCGCGCCATCTCGCGGCCTCACGGAGTCTCAACCTCGCCTTCCGGTGTGGGCGCATTCGTGGTGAGGGGCGTTTCCTAATCCTCGACGGTCCACATTTATTTGAGCGAAACGCACTAACAGCAAAATAGACTTCTTTATTAATCAAAATACGGTACACTTTTTTGTAGTCACCATGCGGTGTAAAAGACTCTAGACAATAATAATAATAATAATTTTTAGTACGTTTTCTTAAACTCATCAGACGCTACCCCAATCCGTGGCGCTGCCGTTCCGTTAACATTCCTCTAGTTGGGAGCGTCTTTTTCCAGGAGACCACTCGCCGCTGCGTTGCGTGCTGCTGAGAGCGAGGGACTGTTTTACCGACAGCCGCTACAGTACTCCCCTCTGAATAACTTAGCTCGTGTGAAGTTACGAAATGTATTCTTTTACGCGAGTAAGTCTTTGGCATGTTCGGTTGTTGGTTTGAGGGAAATGTCCGTTGAGTAAACGGTGGCTGCTGAACGACGTCGTTTCTCGTCGGTGATGTTGGCTCTGGTTGACTCGCTGACTCAAAAAAAGCTGGCTTCAGTCTTTCTGTTGAGATCGTTGTCGGCTGGCCTTTAATGTTTACGCGAAAAACGTTATTCGAGACTCTCTCCAGTACCTCGTATGGACCCTCGTACGGTTGGTGAAGCGCTTTTTTAACGCCATCGACTCTTACAAAGACGTGTGTACATGTGTACAACGTCTTCTGCGCGAAAGCTTTTCGTCGGTTGTGGTGGGCTGCAGGTGCAGAACGTACTTTCCGCATCTTCTCTCGGAAGTGCTCAATGAAAATTTGTGGATCTCCAGAAGGCCCCTCATCGATGAAATACTCACCAGAGAGTCGCAGTGTTGTTCCGTAAGCCAGCTCGGCGGCTGTGGCCTTGACATCCTCTTTGAAGCTTGAGCGTAAGCCCAAAAGGACGACGGGAAGCACTTCAGCCCAATCATCTGTGCTATGGCACATGATCGCCGTCTTCAGGGATCTGTGCCACCTTTCGACCATGCCGTTAGAGGCAGGATGGTACGCCGTAGTGCGCGTCCGTTCGCATCCCACGAGTTTGATTAACGCCTGGAACAGCGCTGACTCGAATTGCGAACCTCGGTCTGTTGTAACGACCGCGGGGGCTCCGAAACGCGCCACCCAACCAGCGAAAAAAGCTTTTACGATTGTGTCGGCAGTTACGTCGGCGATGGGAATGGCCTCGGGCCATCGGGTGAATCGGTCAATCATGGTAAGACAGTACCGGCAACCTCCTGATGTCGGTAGTGGCCCTACGATGTCGATGTGGACTTGATGAAAACGCGTGTCCGGGATAGGAATTCGCTCCGGGACGTTCTTGTTGTGCCGATGGATTTTGCTGCGTTGCCACGGCAGACACGTTCGGACCCATTCGGTGACGTCGCGGTTCATGCTCGGCCAGACGAATCGTTGACGAATGAGCTTTTTTGTCGCGCGTGCGCTTGGGTGCGCAAGGCCATGCGTAACGTCAAAAATGCGTCTCCGCAAGGAACGAGGAACGTATGGTCGGACATCTTTTCCAGCGACATCGCAATACACAATCGTCTCGGTGTTGTCGACTCGCAATTTCCGTAGTTCGAGTGATGTTGCTGCTCCGGGTTCGATTAGGCTTTTCAGTTCTTCGTCGTTAGCTTGATGTTCCGCCAAGTCCTCGGTGCTGACCACGACGGGCATGTCGATAGACTCGACTCGCGAAAGTGCATCCGCGACGATGTTCTCCTCACCAGATACGTAAATGATACTGGTGGTGAACTGCCCGATGAAGTCCAATTGTCGCTGTTGTCTCGGTGAAGCCTTGCTAGCCTTTTGTTGGAAGGCGAACGTCAATGGTTTGTGGTCAGTCTTAATAACAAGTTGGCGTCCTTCGACCATGAAGAGAAAGAATTTCAAGCTGCTGTAGATGGCCTGTAATTCCCGATCGTACGTTGAGTACCTGGTCTGCGCAGGAGTAAGCTTCCGCGAAAAAAACCCTAGCGGTTGCCACTCCGTTCCACACCGTTGTTCAAGGACGGCTCCGGTGTCCGAGGCGTCCGTTTGGAGGATAAGCGGTGCGTCTGCTATCGGGTGAGCGAGCAACGATGCATCTGCCAACTGCTGCTTGCAGTCTTCAAACGCGTGGTCGGCCTCTGAAGTCCAGTTGATTGGACTTTTGTCGCGTTTTTTAGCTCCGACCGAATAGGCGTGCAGCGGTGATTGGATGGACGCTGCGTTCGGAACGAAACTTCGATAAAAATTCACGATCCCGAGGAACCGCCGTAGTTCGCTGATGTCACGTGGTTTCGGGTAGTTCTGGAGGCTATCGACTCGTTCTTTCAGTGGTCGTGTCCCTTTTCCGTCGACTAGATACCCAAGGTATTGTACTTCGCTGGCGCCGAAGGTACATTTCGATACGTTAATCGATAACCCGTACTCCCGTAATCTTTCGAAGATCACTCGCAAGTGTTTTTCATGTTCCACCGGGTTGGGCGATGCTATGATGATGTCGTCGATATAGCAATGGCAGAAATCGAGGCCCCGCAACGCCGTGTCCATGAGGCGCTGGAAAGTCTGTGCGGCGTTTCTCAGGCCAAACGTCATGACGTTAAATTCGTACAACCCGAACGGCGTGATTACCGTAGTTTTTGGGCGATCTTCAGGCGCTACCGGGATCTGATAATAGGCTCGCTCCAGATCTAGAACTGAAAAGATCGTGCAACCACTGAGATTATGCGAGAAGTCATGCAGGTGTGGAATCGGGTATCGATCCGGCTCAGTGACTTTATTCAGTCGGCGATAATCGCCGCATGGCCTCCAATCTCCGTTCTTCTTGGCGACAAGATGGAGAGGACTGGCCCAGGAACTCTTCGATGGTTGACAAATTCCCTGATCCAACATATACTGGAACTCCGCCTTTGTCGCCTTGAATTTCTCGCCAGTGAGGCGACGAGCAGCTTCAAAAACGGGCGGTCCTGTCGTAACGATGTGATGTTGGACGTCGTGCGTTGGCGATTTCCTGCTTACCGGCGAGGTAAGATCAATGAATTCTTTGAGCAATTGACCGTAACTTCCGTTAGGGTCGATGGACGAAACCGTAGGTTGGTCGGATATTATCACTTTTCCTGTCGAAAATAGTTTGGTGCTGTTATCGATCAGTCGGCGGCCTCGCAGGTCGACTAGGAGGTTATAGCTATAAATAAAGTCTGCTCCTATTATCGCCTGTGATACGTCGGCCACTATAAAGATCCACGGGAATTGTCGACGTAATACCAAGTTGGCGAAAACTAGAGTCGCTCCGTACGTGTTGATCGGAGAACCGTTCGCAGCATATAGCTTATAGTCTGCTAACTTTAGTCTTTTTCCCATCACGCAAGATTTTGGTAATACTGACAAGTCAGCGCCAGTATCTATTAGGTACATGGTCCCTGATTCTTTGTCATTTATCACAAGGCGGTATCGTTGCGCGCCGTCCGCGACCGCCAGTACGCGACCCGGCTCGATTAGTTTTCCGAATTCTTTTTGACCCAGGAACACGGCTCCCGGCATTTTTGTGCATTTTCGCGAAATTTACCGTGGTAGTAACATAAACCGTTTTCGCTTGCCTGTGATGAGGAGGGTTTTCGTTCCCGCGTGTGTAAACGACTACGACTGCGTCGTCTCTGCGTACGAAGTCGATCGATCTCTCGTGACATGCCCTCGATCAATTTCCTTAGCTCGGCGAGTCCAGCGTCATACCCTGGGTCCGGATGGGATTTCGGTGGCATAGGAGAGACCGCGGCGATACTGGGTTTGGAGACTTCAAGTATTTTGTCAGCCTGCAAGGCAAGCTTGGATAAATCGGTTACCTCACTTATGGCCAGAATTCCTTTGACGTGGTCTGGCAACTGTTCCAGGAACAGTGTTCGTAGCACACTCTCGTTGCATTGACCCGCGGCGAGATTACGCAACCTTTGGAGAGTGTTTGACGGTTTCTCGTCGACGAACTCGTTGCTTCGCAACAGCCTCCTCAGTTTGGACTCATTTGTCTCGTCAAATGAGCCGATGATCCTTGCCTTCAGGACCTCGTACTTGTTGTCGGCTGGCGGCGATACCAGGATGTCCGATACGAAAGGGAGGACGCTTTGGTCGAGGTTCACTATTAAATACCTGAACTTTGTTTCGTCGCTGGTGATTCGGGAGATAACGAACGCTGCCTCGGCTTGGGCAAACCAAAGCACTGGGTTTTCCTTCCAGAAAGGAAGTAGCTTGATCGCGCGTGCGGTGTTTATCGTTCCCTCATCGTCGTTCTGCGAAGAAGGACACGGTTGACTGGTATCGCTTGAGCTCATCGTTGCGTTGTCGCGGGAACCACTCGTTGTACCAGCTTCGACGTTCCCGTCGCTCGTGCTCGAGATACTTTCGCCGGTACGTTTGGCAGGCGAGTGTGTAACCGCGGGCATTTACGAGCTTGGCCAAAGATGATTTTTTTTTTTTTTTTTTTTTTTGCACACTCGCGCGATGTTGTCGAGAGAGTCCTTTTATTCGTGCGAGCACGTGGCTTCGTTTCGAGCACGTACCGTGTATGTTGTACCCGCGCGGCACTTCGTAATCCACGCGGATCACGTCGGGGTCACCAATAATGTGGGCGCATTCGTGGTGAGGGGCGTTTCCTAATCCTCGACGGTCCACATTTATTTGAGCGAAACGCACTAACAGCAAAATAGACTTCTTTATTAATCAAAATACGGTACACTTTTTTGTAGTCACCATGCGGTGTAAAAGACTCTAGACAATAATAATAATAATAATTTTTAGTACGTTTTCTTAAACTCATCAGACGCTACCCCAATCCGTGGCGCTGCCGTTCCGTTAACATTCCTCTAGTTGGGAGCGTCTTTTTCCAGGAGACCACCCGCCGCTGCGTTGCGTGCTGCTGCGAGCGAGGGACTGTTTTACCGACAGCCGCTACACCGGAGCCCCACTAACGCCATCTCCCGAGTCACCGTCAAAGCGAGCGTCACCCGAGAATCAGCGTCCTTCGCGCGGCCGGGCCGGCTGGCGCGTTTACCGACCGGGGAGCCCATCGACTCGGGAATCGATCGACGGGGACGGCCGGAAGAACGAGCCGCGGCGATCGAGCCAAAAATCAAAAGGAGGTCCGCGGTCTAGAGAAAAATTTCGAGAACGAGGACGAAGCCGGCCATGTCATGCGACTATTTGGAAACCTGGATCTCGGTAGGATCGCCATTGCCTGAGAGAGCAGTCACCACTCTTAAAAGTTCGCGAAACGTAAAGAACACACTTAGTTAACGCAAAAACGTTCTTTATTCAATGAAGACACACATACAAACGTAGCAGGAGCTATCGTGAGTCTGACTTGCACTTGGTGAAAAACTGTCCTCTTTATCGAGGTTCTCCTTTTCGCGCCCTCGTACAACTACCCCTCCCACGCTTGGCTAATCGAGCCTAGCTTGTACGGTGATTCTTGCTGATTGGCCAATGCAATACATTTCCTTCGTTTGGGGGAAGCGCCTTTGGGGTTGTCACCTATCGCCAGTGCGTACGGCTCATCGGTACGTACTGCCCAATCGGTCCCTAAATACACCAACGGGAAGGTAAATGGGTTTTTAATAGCCTCGCATCTACGAGACCCTCAGCAAATCGTGGATTATTTTATGAACGGGTTACTGCATTGGTAAAGAATTATTGTACGGATGTTTACGCTGCGCTCAACGCGATGTTCGAATGGTCTTCTATTTTAATGGAGGGTCCGAGATATTCCTATTGTGGCAAGGTTTTCTCGAGCCTTCAATAGCCTACAATTAGCGGGTTTAAAATGTTGTAGCGACGAGAGGAATTCGTTGGGAAATAAACCCACGTAAATGGCAAGAGGCGAAGATCGCGACATCCCCCTGACTGGATCGAGAAACGCCCTCGTTTCAGCCGTCTAATTCTATGGCCAATTTGCGGTTAGTTCTTCCCTCGCGGTTTCACGGTTACAGTTTAACAATGGTACATTGAGGAAAATTTCTTTAGAAATTGACGGTCACAAACCTGTTACTAGACGGAGTTTTGGTGGTGACAAACTAGTGTGTTTGTTTAAAAGTGATTCCAACAAAACGCGATAATTGTATGTGTTGCGGAATAACGGAATATTTGCCGGGATGTTAAGGATCGTGCACACGGTGGAAAATAAAGGTTGTTTGAAGACGCGACGAATTAGCGCGGGATCCGCTTGTCTATTTCTTAACAAAAAACATCGAGAGGTGAAATTTACAGAGATGGTGCGGGTGAACGAGCGGTTTTAACAACGATAAGGAGCGGTGTAGACAATGTAGGAGAACGCGCACTGATTTTACTGATCTCGTGGCTGTACCTCACTACGGGAGAAAAATGGCCGAACAAGTGGAACGTTGATGACACACGCGGTCTTGGCCAGGCCACGCGGTGAGCTTACAATTACGAAAAGTGCGATGTAGACTTGGCGGGTACCGATTGCGTCCTATACGCCAATCGCGCGGGTGATGAGTGCAGAATGCACGCGTTAAATCACATTAAGAATAATGAGTGCGGTGCGGGTGGGATTAAAGAAAAACTTGGATGTGATCAGCAGCGAGGTGTTGCGTAGCACAGTCACGAAGATACTATATCCATCATGGCCGCTCTCGCACGCCGGCCGGCACAAGTCCAGCTGAGCATGCGCTCTGATGCGAGGCGAGAGCGCCCACGAGGTGCTGCCTCGGCGCGAGCCAATCGGGAAGCTCGCCCCGCTTGTACGGCGAGGCGGAATCCCGAACAGTATGCTTATAATACCGTATTTTCATGGTCGAAATACTGTATACTAACGGTCGGTATATTAGGTTTCTACCATTAAAAAACTACCCTCGCGGTTTCACGGTTACAGTTTAACAATGGTACATTGAGGAAAATTTCTTTGGAAATTGACGGTCACAAACCTGTTACTAGACGGAGTTTTGGTGGTGACAAACTAGTGTGTTTGTTTAAAAGTGATTCCAACAAAACGCGATAATTGTATGCTTATAATACCGTATTTTCATGGTCGAAACACTGTATACTAACGGTCGGTATATTAGGTTTCTACCATTAAAAAACTAGCTTTCTGTAAACACTGGACAACATTTTCGTGGTCAACCAACCAAATCAAAATGGAGAAAAGATCGTTTTTTACTGGAAAATGAATGATATTTCCATTAGCAATAGAACGTGCATTCAAAAATTCGTCACGAATAGACTTACATTTGCTCTGATACAGGTATGTAAGTTAAAAAAATTGCCTACCGCTAAAAGAATCGATAAGTTATTTATCGACTTAAAAATGTGTTTAAAATTTTTTTAAGTATTCATTAGAAATGTTTTACTATAAATCACATACAATCGTTACAACAAAAATAAAATCCGCTATTTTTAAGGATGATGCTGAATTTTGTGGCGATACTTCTCATTCTTGAGCTATTCACCAACCCATTTTTTGATGTTGTTCATCACTCTATCTTTCTCAGAGAAGACAGGAATTTTTTTGTATTCCTAGAGTGCCATCACGATTTCTGAAAACCAAAAATGTATTTATTATCGTCAGATTTCAACTGAAAAAGTAGTATGTAAATATGTAAATAGTTTTTCTATTTTTGACTTTCAGGAACTCCATTTAATTTTTAATTAAAAGAACCGTTACCTAACCTTCATTTCTTTATTTTTTATAGAAGATTCAATAAAATTACTTATAATTGATGGGAAATTGATGTATATTTGTACAGAAAATTGTTGATTAATGAAAAAAGTTATACAAAAAATCAGCTGTTCAAAGAAGCCATAACAATTATTTAAATTACTTGTGTTTATATGAAAATTAGAATAAAAATACTGTTATATGAACTTGATGATTGATGATCATTGAAAATATTATAAATAAAACGAAACAAAATATAAACAAACAAACGACAGACAGATAATCGTTACTTTCATGTTTTAAATTCAAATCAATGATATAAGTCCTTAAAATAAAAGGGATTTTCAACTTTCTATCACAAGTTATTAACATTCTTACTTATTATTTTAGCGTAGTCCTTATCTGGAACGATAGAATAATCGGGTCTCTTGGGATCGTACTTAGTCAGCATTTCGAGCCGTGCTTCCGTAGGCCAGAAATCTCGCATTACTCTTTTAGCTCTCCTACAGTTTGTAGTTGCATTGACTGCTGCATTGTAATCATCGAAACTCATGAAATAATCCTCCAAAATTTGTACCTGAAAAAATTATATGATTATAAATAATTGCATCAAACTAATAACTTACTTGTTTAAAAATATCCAAGTTAAATAATCATTCGTATACATATGTAGTTACATAATTCTATTTTTTTTCATTTTTATTGATGGTGAATGTTTTATTTTATTACCATTGGGTTATTCGACGAATGATGACATTTTATTTCAGCAATGAAATGAAGCGTTCTGTATGATTTTTTTCTTTTAAAACCTAAGCTGATTTTATATTTTGACTTTACTACAAAAAAATATTTTAAGGTATGTCATGAAAGCTAATAAGTTTTTAATCGTTTACAGAGAAGAGAATGTTATTGCCTGACCCTCCGCATCAAATTTCGGATCCTTTTGTTCTGGCAGACTCTTCTCGTTAGAAGATTTAGACAAAGCGTCACTTAACGAATCATCTAGAACCTCTTTGGTAACCATTGACCTTTTCACATGTTTTATCTCTTCATAGAAACTTGAAATTGGTTGTGAGAGGTTGCCATTCTCTTGAAGAATATTGTTATTACGATCACCGTCTTCATTAGTTGATCGTGCACCGTGTGAAGAAGCAATCGTGGAAGGTTCTGTTTCATTTTCCGATTGATCGTTGCGAGGACTCAAGTGATCAGAAATGTCACCTGACGCTCCTTCCGGATCATCAAAATTATCATTTAAATCTGCTTCCATCTCATCCAAATTTTTGAAAAATTCGTTGTTTTCATCCTCTACTGAACGTTCTGCATTTGCCAAAGCTTTCTGTAAATATATCATAATGATTTAATTAGCTGAATTGGACATTTAAACGAAAGCTGCGAAAAAATAAAAATTTCCAAATCATTGTAAATTAATCATTTCAATTCCTTTTAAATAGATTTTTTTATAAATAGCAATTTAAATTTTGTATTTGTAATAAACCTAATTTTTTTTTCATACTGTAGTTGTGAATTGAAAAATGATTATTCTAGCAAGTGACCGCAAGTGAAAAGTGATTATTCTAAAAACGGATCGAACCCTTTGAGCAGTCTCATCTTTTCGAAGATCAGAACTTCGCTTGTTTTTATTCTGTTTATGCAATGTTTTCCTATTTTTGTTGATGACAACATTTGTAGCCGCAGTCAAACTTTTACGTTTTACAACTGGAATTCGCTTACCCGATGAATCAGTATTTCGATTGCGAAGTAGCTGAAGATCATCTACAAATAAATATGTTTTAATTATTATTCTTTTTTTCTTATATCGATTAAATAAGAGAGGAAAATAAACATGCATATTTTGTCCTACCATCGTCATCAACTATCTCAATGGGTCCGGTAACGGTTTCACCATTAACGATAAACAACCGTTCATCATTTAACTCGTCAACATCAACAACTGGGACTAATATTCCACTTTTTTAAACATAGACTGTATTTTTGTGAACAATTTTAGTATGCGTATCATCAACTTCGATATATTTTACGAGAACACGTTTACCTAGCTCTCTCATGATGAATTTTTTTTTTAAAGGTTATACAAGAAAGCTGAGTTGTTTAGATCAAACTTTTTTACAAATTATTTTAATAAAAATTCAAAATAATATTTAGTGCATAATAAATAAGTGTGTTTTCATTAAATATTATTGTCATACGATCGTTTATCACGTGTATCAAGTATTTGGTACAACGCGTACAACGGTAGCAAAGCAGCTGAGAGATGATAATATGAGACGAGATGCGAGAGTGGCGCAGAGTGGCAGTAGTGTTAATGCTGAGTTGGCGGGAAACTTAAATGACATTTATTTCGAAACATTTCGATTGTTCTTGAATAATAGTTATATTTAGTTACAATCAATTGATTTCGTGAGTTTTAAGTATATGAAATCATTATAATCGAGATGAAAAGAGGAAATTTCAATGATAAGACCTGCAATAAAAATATCTACAGCAGCAGCTACGTACGCAATAAAACTTGCTAATTGTTGAGAATCAGATTGACCAAATTTGTTGTGTAAACATTATAAGATAAGTTACTTTAGAATTTTGCGATTTAAACATATTTTTTTTTGTAAATTGTACCACGTAACTTTTTAATTCATACAATGGAAAATAAAGCTATTTTATAATTAACCATTATCAATGCTATTTGAATTAAAGCTCCCCTGAGTAAAAATAAAATTGTATAATTTCACAAAATTTTACCAGACATTATTAATAATATTGAATAAATGTTTTGAACTTGTATACAAATTGATTATTTATTTTTACTTATTCATTTACTATTAATTAATTATTATTAATTATTATTTCATTCATTATTTTCTGTTTACTGTTACAAATGAAATGATAAAACAATTACTTAAGTAGTTAATTATATACAACCCGTGCATACGATTTTATAATTGGAATACGTGCGTAGAAGTTAGGTAAATCGACAGTGAAGTCACAGTCGAAAAACTCTCTAGTGTCGAGAAAAAGAAAGTCATACGACGCGGGAAATTTGAACGAATGACGACGAGATCTGTGTTCTTTTACCGTAGGAATCTAGTATACCGACAGCGAGAAAAGCATAAATGAAGGTGCAATACACAACATTCTGATCATAAAACTTTTAGTATAATCACCCGGTATTCACAATCTGTTTACGGCATCACTTTTAAACAGGCACACTAGTTATTCATTGTGAAACGACTATCTTATGACACTGGATTAAGCGCTCTCTACCGGTAATGGAAAAATACCGTGCATTGACGATGCATTCACCACGACTTAACGATTAATTCACGGTGACCACGGATCCGCTAGGGTTCGTAGCTTTTTTTTTTTTTTAATTCGTTTCCTTTCTCGTTTAAGTTGGAATTCGATTGCTTTCTTTTCAATTTTTTTACAGTCTTGCTTGGGTTTTCGCAAAGTGGAATGGAATTGGATTTATGTTCTATTCCCTGATATTTAGCGATGAAATCTCCGTTGATTTTCTTGAGCTCTTCGGGTTTCAGCGTATAGTATCCCTTTGCTCTCCGTCTGTAAATAATACCAACATTGAAATGCTCTAACATTATACCAGGTTTCTCTTATTGATCTTCGGATTGAACATAAAGTTTATTTTGTCATTCCTTTATTTTTGGTTTCGGCACCGGTGAGTTAATATTTTCGTAGCGGGTATAGGGTTTTGTGTGGGAAATGTGAATCCATTTGGGTTGATTATTATACAGAATCATCACGTTATTTTTGTCGAGATTGATAGCTTCGATTGTATACGGCCCTTGTCATTCTTTATCGAGCGAATGTTTTTTTTTGTTGTTGTAAGTCAGTATTTCATCTCCTTGAACATAAATCGGCAATTGCCGGACTATCCCAGCATCCACTTTTTTTTTGTGTTTCAGCGTCGCCTCCTGGCGTCGTAGGCGAGCCTGATAAAATTTCCTTTCGAGTTCTTCGGCCCACGCTAGTGCCCAGGATTTTATCTTCTCAGGTTCGGGCTTGGCGAAGTTATTTGGTGTATTTGCTGCGTGTGGAAACATGACGCTGTGGGGCGTCATTTTCAATGTTGAGTGGATGGTGGTATTCCAGATCTTATACATGATAGGTAACACGGTGTCCCACGTATTTGGTCTGTCTTGGACCGTCGTTCGGATATTATTCTTGAGAACGCCATGCATCCTCTCGATTGCTCCGTTTCCTTGTGGATGATAGGCAGTGGTTGTTATATGTTAATTCCATAGAGTTTCTCGAATTTCGTCATTAATTCGTTGTTAAATTCTGTACCCATGTCGCTGAGAATCTGTTTCGGAAATCCGATTAAGCAGAACCACGTGTCGTGCAATGCTTTGAATACCTGTATGGCTGATTTCGTCTTTAATGGTGCGAGTAGAATAAATTTGGTCAACGTATCTTGCATTGTTAAGATGTAATTGCTGTTTGAGTTCGTCGTTGGGTCTAGTGACATATTCCATTTCCTTGCTTTCTGGTTTTTGTCGGATGCTTTCTCTTTTGTAATGTTGACAAGTGTCACATTTAGTGGCATAGTCTGCGACATCCTGGTCCATGCCTTTCCATCGGGCAATTTGTCTAATAATTTCTTTCATTTTTAACGTCCCGTTATGTCCCGCAACATCGCTATGCGCTGATCTCAATATGTCCGCTCGTTGTTCTGGCGTGGGTGCCTCCTGGCTGGTACGGCAAAATTGTACTGATGTTGGGTTATTTTTGACGAACTCTCGAAGTGGCGTTTCGATCCTTGCGATTTCGGAGTGTGCGAATTCTTTTGGATTGACGTATAGTCGGATTTTTTGTTCGTTTAGTTTTTGTTTGTGTAGCCACTTGGTTAATTCGTTTTCAAAGTTATCGTTGTTGATGAATACCATTTCTTCTTTGTCTTTGTTCCTCACCCGTCCTGTTATGCGTTTCCATTCCGGGTATTCCGTTCTGTTAGGGAAGAGTTGAATGTCTTGATACTTTAATTCTTTTCTTAATAACTTGGCCTTATCCTCCAATTTGTTGATATGGTTCAATAGTTGTAACCCGGTGTCTCTGGTGACTCTCTTCTTTCGTACTTTCGAATAGTGGGGGAAGAGGTTGCCCCATTGTTCTTTGGTGTACTGTTTTCTTTTATCGCAATCCCAAAACTTGTTGGTGTTGTCATCCCATTTGCTCGGAGGCTGCCTCGTGATATTATTAAAAACTCGCGACAGTGCGTCGGCGACTACATTATCCTTCCCCTTAACATATTCAATGTCGTAGTAATATTCTTCCATACGTAATCTCCAGCGGAGTAATCTTTGACTAGGGTCTTCACAATTCTTCAACCAAACTAATGCTCGGTGATCGGTTTTGATAATGAATGGTTTGTCCTTTGTCGTTAGAAGATATTGTCGGAGTTTCTTCACACACTACACAACTGCTAGCAATTCCTTCTCGGTTGTATTATAATTTCTTTCAGCGGCTTTCAGGACACGGGAAAGAAAGTACACGGGGTGTCCATCTTGCGACAGTACTCCTCCGATTCTGACATTCGAGGCGTCCGTTGTTAGAACGTATTGCTTTGTTGGGTCTGATGGTCGTAGGACAGGTGGATCCATCATTGCTTTCTTCAATGTGTCGAATGCGGTTTGACATTTCTCGTCCCACTTATAGGTAACGTCCTTCTTTGTTAATTCCGTTAATGGTTTTCCGATGGTGGAAAAGTTCCTGATGAATCTTCGGTAGTATCCGGTCAATTCCAGGAAGGCTTTCACCTCCGTTGGATTTCGTGGCATTGGAAACTTTTGCACGGCCTCCAGTGTTGCTGGGTTTGGTTTGACTCCTTCTGGTGTTATCACGTGGCCCAGGTATTCTAATTCGTCTTTGAGATAGTGACATTTCTCTGGTTGCAGTTTTAGACCTTTTTCTCGTAGACGTGCAAACACTGTTTTGATATTCTGGTTGTGTTCTTCAAGGGTCTTTCCGAATATGACTATGTCATCGATGTACACATAGCATATTTTGTGATTGAGTCCCACCAGTGCCATGTCCATCATTCGTTGGAACGTGCTTGGGGCGTTTTTCAATCCGAAAGGCATCCACTGATATTCGAAATGTCCCTCTAACGTTGAAAAAGCGGTATATTTCATGCTTTCTGGGTCCATTCCTATCTGATGGAATCCGGATGATAGGTCAAATGCGCTGAAATACTTTGCGTACCGTAGCGAATCGAATATATCCTCAATAATCGGCATGGGATAAGCGTCTTGCGTGGAGTACTCATTTAGCTTTCGAAAATCTATTACAATTCTCCATCTTGGTTTACCATCCGGACCCGGTTTCTTGGGGACTACCCATACTGGTGAATTGTATGGTCAGTCAGATGGTTTGATTGTCTGTTTTGACAGCATGTCTTTAACACCGTTGCTAATGACTTTCTGGTGTATCTCCGGGGCTCTAGAATTTCGGATGTTGATAATTTTCTGCTCGGTCAGCTTAATTTCGTGCTTCGTACACGGTGCCATGGGAAAAGGGTCTCCCTCCACAGTGAAGATGTCGTTGAAGTCCTCGATAATTTTCCAAATCTGGGTCTTGGATTCTTGATCCAGATGTTCCAAATTCGTAATGTTACGTAATTTTTAAATCCGCTCTTTGCTTAGACGTGAGAGATTGTTAATCACGTGCTTTTCGCTAAGGGTTATTTCTCGGGCCGTGAACATTTCTTCCGTGAGAACCTTTTCCTTATCGTAATTAACGTATGCCCCTCTGACATAACCGTTGTTGTTAGTTTTAACAATCTGTACTGGAGCGTAGGTTCTTGGGTCGCCTTTTTCTTTTGTATAGAGTACATATTCACAGTCTGGTTTTGGAAGTTGAAATTCGAATGGCGTGATGTAATTGACTCTAGCGTTGATGGTGGAGTCTCGTAGGTCGTGATCGATTCCTGATAACGTCATGTTGTTGGTTGTTAGCGCATAATCCCGATTTATCATGAAGGCTAATCCCATTAGTTCATCCTCATCTGGTTGAAGAGGGAAATTATCGGGTACCGCGATGAATTCGTCTGAGGATCCCAGATATTCAATATTTACCTTTTCTTTCATGGTATAAGAAGCGTCCCCCATACGGAATGTTGTGCTCCCTTTGGTTATCGATCGCCCCGCTGGTACTTTGTTTCTCTTAATCAGGTTCAATGTACTGCCGGTGTCAATCAATAGTCGTAAAGGGCTCTGGAATCCTTCTGGTTTGATGAATACTCGTCTGAGTCGCTGTTGCTGTACATGGAGTATTCTTGGTCCTGCATTTCGTTCAGCTCTTCGTAGTTTCCGAAGCTTGCTGTTTCGTTTTCGGTCTTTTCTTCGGCGTATTCGCTCGTCTCGTCCCGTGATAGTCGAGACTCTGTGCCCGTCTCTTCGGACGTTAAGTTGTTTATTCGTCGTTGCTGATCTGGAGGCTTGTTGTGAAGGCTGGTGTTGGGAAAATTTTGGTTTTGGGCCTGCTTTTATGTCAGTGGTTCCTTGCATTCTCTAATAAAGTGTCCTGTCTTGCCGCATCTGAAACATCCTCTTTCCCGCTGGATATTATTCACGGCGTCGTTTTTCACATTTTCCAGCAAATTGTCGAGTTCCTCTTGTGTCAAATTGTGGACTTTGTGTGCCTGTCATGGTTGTGGTTTGTAATAGTTTGTTTTCTCGGGAAGCCGTTGTGGCGGTCTGGTGTACTCAGTCGTCCGGATTGGCTGTTGGCGGTGATAGTACGCTCGATATTGTTTTTCGGCGTTGGCTGCTGTGATCGCGCATCGTTGTCACTCTACAAGGCACGGATAGTCGGAATTTCGGAGTATTCTATTTAGATCTATGTCCAGGCCGAAAAGGAAGTAGCTGATAGCTGTTGTCTCGATGTACCCCGTGTTTTCTCCGTTGCCTCCTTTGTTTAATTCCTCGTTTTGGAAAGCGATGAGAGCGGTGTCGTATTTTTGATTAAATCTGTGGATGAAATCCATGATATCTCTCCCATTTTGTCGAATGGTAGCAAGCTCTGCCATGAGGTTTGAGCTGCGTGCTCCCGCAAGTTGTATCTTTTTGATAGCGGAGAGGAGGTCGTGCATGGTTTGTGTATTCGCGATTTCCTTGCGTATCAGGAGAGGTCCTCCTATTTTTTGTGATTTTACTAAATAAAAGAAGAATTGTCGCTCCGATGGTTTGCAATATTTATACGCCAGGGCAGCGTATTCTGACCAGAACTTGTAATTATCGGTGCTTTGTCCTGTGATGGTACTAGGGACAAGTCTGAGAGCGTCGACGGCCTTTTGTCCCTCTTCAGGTTCTACGATACCTGTGCTCCGATATTCTCCCGGATAAAATCCATTCGGATTGGGTACTTACGGTCTTCCTTGGCGTGATGCCGGATAGTCCATTTCTTCCTGCCACTCCGGTGGCGAGAGTGTCCGGCGTGCTTGAAGTTGTTGTACGCCTATTGGCCTCCGTGCCATTTGGGTACACTCGGCGAGTATTCGTGCCTGTTCGGCAACGATCCCGATGTTTTGTTGCGCCTGGCGAATTTGCTGCCTCAAGTCCGATTCTTGTCTTCCTGGTGTGACGGGTAATGGATGAGCTGATATTGACCCCTGATGATGATTGTCAATTCTCTCCTGTTCCAGACTGCGTCGAAGAGCTTCTTGAGTCATGGCTCTCAACTCTGGGTTGTTCTGGCTCAAGATCGATGGGGATGGGTGTGCCGGTGCTGTCGGTGAATTGCGATTTTCCGTTTTGTATACGGGCGATCGTATTTCTTGCCGCCATTCTGTGGTCTCTGCTTGGTGTGGTCTGTCAGGATGATGGTTGGGATGTTGTAGCGGTGTTCTTTGTATTCCGGCTAATGATAGTTGAACGGTTGACGGCCTATCTTCCGTCATGAGGGAAGTAGTGTCCAATCGTAGCGCGAGGTCGTCGACCATCGGGTCGTCGCCACCAGTCGCTAATCCGGTGTCCGAGTCTCCCTCGGCAAGTACTACACGTTGCCTCGCCATCATGTGTCGTCGAAGAGCCTGCGGTTCCCGCCAGACCATCCATGCCGGGTGATTTTCTTTATGTGGGGGTAATCCCATTCGCGTCATGACGGTTCCGGTCGTTCGAATCGATGCTTCATCCGAGTTTTCCCGATCGAGGAGGCCCGCGGTTTGCGAAGGCGGTATGCCGGCTTCTATATAGTTGGTCGCTAGCCGTCGCCCAGCGGTGTCTTCCGCTACCACTTGTTCATAGGTGGGCGGTGGTGGTAGGGTTTGATAAGGATCGTTGGGATCCGTTTGATGAATTTCGGGGTTAGTCATCGCGGCTAAATATATTATAACCGAAACTGGGACTGGTCTATGTCGGAATTGTAAATAATATGTCGATCGTTCGACGTCGAGTGCTGTGAAACGATCGCTGAGATCTTTCAGTCTTTGGGTTGCGATCGGATCCGACGATGATGCTCTGATATTTTCGGCTTTTCGAATAATCGTAATCGTTTGTTTCACGATTTCGCGAATTCTCTCTATCGCGTCGCACCATGACGTAATCGAATTCGGCATGGTTGTTTTGAGCACACAATACTAAAAATACTGATCAAGAGAATATCCCGATATAGCAATTAAGCAATTCAATTTTTGGTACTCACGTTATAACGGAGAGCAGGAGCAACCCAACTACTGGTATCATCGGGTGCAGCCGCAGCGAGATTTCGTTTTCCTCAAAGGTCGGGGATCCTCTTCTTTTCCACGAGATTTAGGAGTCTTCTTCTTCTTCCTCCCCTATATATATGTATGTATATATATATATTTGCTAGGCGCGCCTCGGTTTTTATCCTCGGGCAGCGTACTGGGCGACGTACTTTCCGACGGATTTCGATCACCTTTTCAACTGCGTGTGGAGTGCTGGTTCAAGGTACTAAGTCTGCTTACTGAGAGATACACTTTCGCTACCACTTCAGCAAAGGGTTCACTTTACTATCAACACTCGTTAACTATGTTTTTGTTCTCGTTAGGCGATCTTCAGATGTTAAAATAATATAGTCTTTTTCCAGATCTGCGTGAGAAGTAGTTCGTCATGGAGATATACGTAGTGAGAAACTTTTGTAATTTCGCTAGCGTATATCCTGGCAGGATCGCCAAATTGTCATGCGACTATTTGGAAACCTGGCTCTCGGTAGAATCGCCAGTGCCTGAGAGAGCAGTCACCACTCTTAAAAGTTCGCGAAACGTAAAGAACACACTTAGTTAACGCAAAAACGTTCTTTATTCAATGAAGACACACATACAAACGTAGCAGGAGCTATCGTGAGTCTGACTTGCACTTGGTGAAAAACTGTCCTCTTTATCGAGGTTCTCCTTTTCGCGCCCTCGTACAACTACCCCTCCCTCGCTTGGCTAATCGAGCCTAGCTTGTAAGGTGGTTCTTGCTGATTGGCCAATGCAATACATTTCCTTCGTTTGGGGGAAGCGCCTTTGGGGTTGTCACCTATCACCAGTGCGTACGACTCATCGGTACGCACTGCCCAATCGGTCCCTAATTACACCAACGCGAAGGTAAATGGGTTTTTAATAGCCTCGCATCTCTACGAGACCCTCAGCAAATCGTGGATTATTTTATGAGCGGGTTACTGCATTGGTAAATAATGATTGTACGGATGTTTATGATGCGCTCAACGCGATGTTCGAATGGTCTTCTATTTTAATGGAGGGTCCGAGATATTCCTATTCTGGCAAGGTTTTCTCGAGCCTTCAATAGCCTGCAATTAGCGGGCTTAAAATGTTGTAGCGACGAGAGAAATTCATTGGGAAATGAACCCACGTAAATGGCAAGAGGCGAAGATCACGACAGCCGGCGTGGTCGCCATTAAGTCTGCGAGCGTGGTCCAGAGAGCACCGAGAGAAATAAAGCGAACAGTCAAGCGGCGATAAAAGAAAGACGAAGAGTGGGAAGAAGCAGAAAGAAAGAAAATAAGAAAGGATAGTCGAACGAGAGACGAACTCCGAATCGAGACAACCCATGTAAGTCTCCTTCCTTTTCTTTATTTTTGCGAGAGCGGCGAAAACCCGAAGAATAAAATCAGTGCGTAAAAATAGTGTCGCTCGGGCGACTTTGAGTTGTCCCTCATTCCCCTCCCGTGTTAATCCCCGATCGTCGTTCCTTCCCAGTGCGTCGCCGAAAATATTTTGTAAAAAAAGAGTAACGTAAATATTAACGTCCTTAAAAATTGTAAGAAGGTGCGTGGCGCATCCCCGTCGTCCCGCGAAGAATTCCCGCCCTCGTGTGCGCGTAGCCGTAGCCATCCTACGCGAGGCTCTGGTCGCCGGCCGAGAAGGATAACGCGTTCGGCGATTTTTCCGTCGTTACCGTACACCGACAGTAGTATTATATTCTCTCGAGAATAATCGATATTTCTTTTCTTTTCTGTTCTGAAGTAAATTGCTGTTAGCCTGTGCTAAAAATTAGTCGTGGTCCGGAAATTAAGAGGCCATTGAGTTCGCAGAACCCCGTCTCGCCCCGATACCCGGAGGTGTCCCCGTTTGTTTTCTTTTTTTTTCCGAGAGTCTCGCGCGGAGCGATACGCGTCGCGTATTTACTTTTTTTTTTGTAACTTGCGTACGCGGTAAGCCGCGTTGCCTGAGCAAGGCTGGCGCCCAACAATCATAACGAGTATAACGGGTAATAGATATTCGAGTAGGGAATTCGCGTGTACCGAAACCCGTTTAATGAAATCAGCATAGTTCGTATGATTCCCAGATCATTGTTATGAATTATTGTTTTTCTGATATCGAGTCACCATTAAAAATTTAATTAGTATTGTTCACACTTTTGTTTTTTTTATATCGAGTCACCATTGAAAATTAAATAATTATTGTTAATCCTTTTTCTTTCGTTATATCGAGTCAGTTGTAATTTTTGTTCTTAATTAAAATTTGCCTTAACTATTTTTTTCTTGTGTGAAATAAATATTTTCTTTAATCCTGTTCCCCCCCTTCCTCCGCCTACGTTATCACGCGATACCCGTGACAAGGTATTCGCTATGTTTGTACAGCATGAATTCGCTTGTATTATATTATTATTATTGTTTATATTACCTTTATTTTGATTAATTTTAAGTTATGTATTTTTATATTTTTATATTTTATACTCTAATTAATATGTAATTAATTGCGTAAAGGTCTCTCTCTCTCTCTCTCTCTCTCTCTCTCTCTCTCTCTCTCTCTCTCTACTGCTGAGACTACTATAGCGAAGATCCTGGCCAATATCGTTAATAAAAAGTGAGAATAAGAGCGGACCAAGAACAGAGCCCTGGAGGACACCCCTAGTAGAGGGCAGCCACTCAGAGCAGTGTTCAAGGCCTTCGAATACAGCGTGTGATCTGCCAGAAAGATAAGAAAAAAACCAGGCAACAGTATCGGGTGAAAATCCCATCAATCGGAGTTTAAAAAGAAGACGTGAATGAGGTACAGTGTCGAAAGCCTTACTTAGATCGAATAGAATAAGAATGGTCAACATCCTTTGGTCAATACCAAACTACCTGAATTTCAAGCTCCAACGATTTTTTGACCAATATATCCGGTTCATGTTTGGCTTAAGGCGAGACGAGCACAACACAATCCACCGACATCGATTACGATGGCTTACGGTTTCGAATAGGCGCCTCTACTTTCTAGGTTGCCTTGCGTATCGGATACCCTACCTAAAAGCCCTGTCCTATCTTCGCAAACTCCTTCCTGCAGATCACTCAATTCGCTCCTCCAACCGCTTACCTCCCTCTACGTTTGCGATCCCAATACATAGGACGGCTGCGTTGCATGGCTCTTTTGGTCTATCTGCGGCCTACTTCTGGCATTCGTTACCGCCTAATATAACTCCTGCGTCGTCCTTACCGCAGTTTAAGTTGCTATTACACAATCATTTGTTAACCTCTGAACTACCGGACGAATTAGCGGCGACCCTCTAAGCGTGCGAAGAATTAAAAATATGTATTGGGTTCGTACCACGAGTACTACCACGTTACTTTCTCTACCTTATTGTTTTCATCAAGCTCTTTAATTTTTTTACTCTTACTATTATCATCGTTATTTTTCTTTTATTATTATAATTGTTATTATCTTCTATTTTATTTTATATCATTTATATTATATTATTGTTATTATTTTATTTTATATTACCTATATTTACTATTCTATTTTTATATCATTTATAGTATAGTATTGTTGTTTCTCATCCTGGTGTCATGATTGAATACAACATGCCTCACCACACATTTATTACTTTTGTTTGGGTTTGTCCTATAGCTCGCTAGAGCATAATAAATATATATCAAATCAAATCAAGTCTTTCTTTCTCTCTCTCTCTCTCTCTCTGCCTTTGTACTTTTTGATGTTGAGCGCGTCCGCCCACACTTGTGCACCGTACAGGAGGATCAAGTGGGTCGTCGTTATCAGAAGTCTACTGTCATGGGTTTCTTTTCCTGTGATAGTAGACTTCTGATGACGACGGCCCACTCAATCCTCCTGTACCGTGCGGAGGTGTGGGCGGCCGCGCTCAATATCAAAAAGTACAGCGGCAGAGTGGGAGAGGACGAGGGAGAGGGAGGTGGAGAGGGGGAGAGAGAGAGAGAGACAGAGAGAGCGAGATTTGTTAGTGCTCTAGGATTGACATCCTCTGGCACACAATCCACGTATGAATACAACAATAATTTTGTACAAAAGAAATCTAGATAAGAAACATGCCTTACGAATCTACGGCGCATACATTGCCGATATTTATACAGTAGATTAAAAATAAAATAATAACATGATAAGGTAAACCCGGCTCTCTTCCCTCTTAATTGACCAACGATTTTCCTTCTTTATTGAGTTGAACTATGTCGATTAATATCTGAGCTGATTAATTCAGTTTGATCTTTTTAGTTGCACAATTTTTCTTCGTAGTTTTATACGATATCAAATTACAATATTAGTGATTTAGGTGCTTCCTCAGAAAAAACTCCGTCCTTCCCAGCATGGCGTGTGTTTTCAGATGCCGACGTTTAGGCCTCGTTTTTAGAAAGGTCCTCGAAACGGTTGATTAAGAATGCAGATTGACCTTCAATTTTCTTAGCGAAAATTTGCCCATTTTTCGTCCAGACATATTTAATGCCAGCGCTTGCGGCTTTCTGTTTGACAAGTCGAAACAGTTTGTAACTAGCTGATGGTCGTAGTTCATTTAAGTATACCTTGACGTTCTTGTCCGCCACGTTGCAGTCTCGATGAATCTCTGACCATTTTAAGTCGCTCTTTATCTTTTTTTTTCAAGACTACGTTCATTACGGAGTTTAAAATTAGCGTTACGATGTAAGAGGCTCTTAATTGTACCGCGGTTCTAGGTGCACTTGCATTGTTCCCCCGGTTCACTCGTCTCAAGGACATAACATATGGTGATAATTCGTTGATACCAAGTGCCCCGAAAACCTTGCTTACGACTTCTTCAGCCGGGAGACACGCATCGAATGGAACTCCACTGAGGATTATATCACTCAAGTTTGATGATGCTCTCTGCAGATTTGTCATTACCGCTTTCAAAGAGTCGACCGCCCCTGCAAGTTGTCCTTTTTCCTGCTGAAGAGCCGTGATCTGCGCCGAATGTTCATTCAACATGGAGTCGATCGCTGGTATACGTTCGAGTAGTACCCTATTCGTCTCTTCTTGACGTTCTCGGAAGGAAGTTAATTCAAAGAAGATATTCGCGAGCATCGTCTCCTGCGTTGAAGATGTAGATGTTTGATTTGAATGCGCGGAGGTTAGGGCCGAAACACGGCCAGGTGACGGGAGTATTAATTCGAATCGTGGCATGGTGACAGGAGTGTTTGCTGTGATGTCCGATTGATGAAGAGTCGCTCTCTCAGGATAACCCGTTTATCGAGCACCTGATCATTCCCATCACCAGTGTGTCATTCGGACATGCTTGTGAAGGTGTTTGTGACTTGTGTAGAAGTGCGTGTTCTCGACATGTCGGGTGGTTAGTCTGGCACGCCGGTGGCTATTGCGGGAGGATGCAGAAAACACCCTCCCGGGCGGTGGGCACGCCAGATGCCCGACGCCAAACAGTATTGCTCTGCTTACCCCGTACTCTGTTGTACCTAACATCGGTATCTCGATAACTAACACCACGCTGCAGCCTTGGCTGGATGCGTTCACTTCCAATAGTCGGAACAGCTGATGCACTTCGTGTAGCGTTGTCTTCGTAGAGAAGTTGCTACCTCTTGGAAGGTGTGGTAGTGCATCGTTGAGGAATCCGGCTAATTTATGCCGTGAGGGCACCGTCAGTGTGATTATTTCTTGCCTCAGTCCGGATAAAAAATGTTCCAATTCCCTCATACTATCAAGCAATATTTCCCCTATCATTCCGAGCCCTGTAATATGCTCGTCTAATAACCGTCTAACTATCCAGTTTGATACTTTATTGTTGGGGCAATCTTCAATACATTTGAACAATTTTTGGTCAAGTGAGGTGACGTCCAGCGGTGGCCGCGAGGATCCAAGATGTTGAGCTGATGAGTTGAAGGCCGTGTTAGCCTTGGAGCTGGTATGCGCAGGCGTTGCAGCTTCCAATCGGGAAATGTCGATTGGGAGGACCTCCTATAGAGAGATTGCGAGCGCCGTCACTCTTGATTATAAGGCGAGCTGGGCTTCTTACACATCTAATGCTAATGTAAAGCGACGGAAGTAGACCGGCGTAATGGTAAGAGCCGCGTGCTGCTGTCCAAGGATCGTCGCATCCTTATATCCAGTCCTGATGTTCGCTCCACTTGCGATAAACAAGCTGGGCGCTCACGCTGTATGACAGGCTGCTTACCCGCTGGCGCTCTGATTACGCTAACGCTGCGTGGCCGGCTGTCTTCCAGCAGGCGCTCTGGTCTTCTCTTTCATTCCACCCGCCTCGTCACGAGTTCTTGATGATTGGTGCTTGTCGTGTCATCCTGTGAAGTGACCACCGGCAGAAAGACGATCTTGGAAATTGGCCTTGTTAGTTCCACTGTGGCGGTCTTCACTGTAACCAGCCTTACGCAGCAATCGTTGCCGGGATGAGTGTTGGTAATATGGTCCAAAGGCCACCTTGACGGTGGCGTAACCTCATTCCTCAGAAGGCCAAGTCGACCCACTGCATAGTCGTCAGCCTTAATATGCCATTTGGATCTTGGGGGGATACTTTGAATATATTCTTCAGCCCAGCGCGTCGAGAAGTGATCTCTCATTTTGTTGAGTTGCTGCCACCGAGTGCGTCGTATTGATTTCGCTTCGAGTAGCGAAGGCTCGGGAATTGCGGTAAGTGCGGAGCCAACAATGAAGTGCCCTGGCGTTAATGCGCTAATTTCGGCAGGGTTGTCAGTTAGTGCGCTCAAAGGTCGCGAATTATAGCAGGCTTGAATCTGAGTGACCAGTGATACCATTTCTTCGTATGTGAGGGTTGCTTCCTCGATGACGCGCTGTAGCTTATGTTTGGTCGATTTGACCGCTGCTTCCCAGAGGCCTCGGAAGTGCGGTGCCGCTGGCGGATTGAAGCACCACGTAATGCCTCGGTTTATTGTTTCGTGTTTAATCGTAGCGAATTCTCGCTACTGGCTGCAAACATTCGCCGAAGTTCGGAGTCGGCGCTTACGAAGGTGCTTCCCCGATCGCTGTAGAGCTGGAAGCGCATGCCGCGGCATGTGATAAGTCGCTGCAGAGTTGCGATGAACGCCTTTTCCGAATAATCGGATCCTACGTCGAGGTGAACTGCTTTGGTGACCATACAGACAAAGATGATCAGAAAGCTTTAGCTGCCTTGCGTCCTCTCCCAGGCGTGGTTCTCAGGAACACTGGCCCGGCATAGTCTACTCCCGTGAACTGAAATGGTCTTGCTGGTATTGTGCGTACTGGTGGACGGTCATCCATGAATTGATGTGAAGGTGCCGCCCGCTATCTCGCACAAGTGATGCATTTGTGAATGTATTGCTCGATGCATCGCCGAGCCCCCAATATCCAGAATCGTTGGCGCAAGTTTCCCAAGGTGAGTTGCGTTCCGCCATGTAATGTGGCCTGGTAAACTTGGTTGACCAGTAGCTCCGTGAACCTCAATGCTGCTGGCAGCATCACGGGGTATTTCTCATCCCATGACAGGAGTGAGTGCTTGAGTCTACCCCCAACTCGCAAGAGGTTTTGTTCATTCAAAAAAGGGGCTATATGAATCACTGACCCTTTTGTGGAAAGATGCCTCCCTCGTTGTAGTTCCTGCAGCGTGTCAGGAAAATGAATGGCTTGGACTTGTTTTATCCAGGTGATTTCGGCATTTTTGATCTCGTCAGCCTTCAGATCTGGATTTCTTCGCTTTGCATGCAATATCCATCTTTTGCATCAAGCGGTGACTCTTGAAGACTGTGACCGGCCTATAGCCTATGTATTTACGCCTGAGACCACACAACAGTAAATGCAGTGGATTGCGGGGGGGAATCAATTCCGAAGAAGGCAAAGGTCGCCCTCTCTGCAGAAAAAGTGTTGGCGACAGTTTCTTGGGATAACCATGGTATAATTCTTATCGATTACCTTGCAGTGGGTGCGCATTTGGCCAATAAAAACGGCCGGTTTCACAAGCACAGCGCTTGGGTTCACATGTGCATAATCGTGATGTCAAAATTTATTGAATCGAAGTTTGAATTGCTTCCGCACCCAGCCTATTCACTAGATCTAGCTCCCAGCGACTTTTTTCTGTTTCCCAATGTGAAAAAAATATCTTAGGAGAAAAATATGGGTAAAATGCCGAGGTAGAGGGTGCTACCAGTATTTTTCGAGTTTAGACCATCAATTTCTTTCTGACGGTTTGAAAGGTTGGGAGAAACATTGGACCAAATGTATTGAGTTGAAGGAAGACGACGTCAGTAATACATTTTGCTTCGCTTCGAAATATGTGTTTTTGTTAAAAAGGTCGGAAACTTCTCAAATGACCCTCGTATATACTTTTTTGTTTATTATTGAGGTCTCAATTATTTCCTGAGCTCCAAGCGTATACCCTTGCGGGTTTTTACGTATAACACTTCCCAATTGAATATTTTCCTATCACTCCTTATCCGCACTTTGCTAATCTAACCTAACTTCCGTTGCGTCCACAGCCGTCTTAAGCTACACTAAGTAGTAAGGGGGCCACTATGGCGCCCCCCACTCTTATCCCCACTCCTACCCCCACTCCTCGAGGTGCCCGTGGTGGGGGCAGCCCGAGGTGTTGGGTGGTAGGAGTGGGGGTTATCCGTGCTTCTGCCCCCCTCTCCCCCCGCGGTGCCTATGAGGCAGGCGGGTGGTAGTGGGGGGTGAGAGCGGGACGGTGGTTGGCGCCATAGTGGCCCCTTTTTTAAATTTTTATGCTTAAATTACTTACGTGTGTCGGTCGCTTGATGTTCCTCCATATTTTTTAGGTTATAGGTGTCATGGTAGGTGTGTGATTCAAGAATTTGTTTATCCAAAATTCATTTAAAAAATGTATTTTTACAATTTTTTTTTTTTTTTTTTTTTTTTTTTTCATCCAAACATCCACGGTACAGGGGCCGTGGATGTTTGGAAGATGGCCGGTAGCCAAGACATGGTTATGCGGCTCAGCCACCAGCCTTCCTCCGCCGAAAGGTCGGGGTAAAATAGCTGGCATAGGTTTAATATGTCAGCCGCCACCCACCCCCAGTCAATTCTCTCTCTCGACTCCTCGTCGTCGGCCCATAGCTTGTCGACAGCCCGACGCAGCTTGGCCCTGCGCCTTCTGATGGCAGTGGCGTGCGCAATGAAGCCCGCACGCCACTCCATTGTACAGCGCCTACGGCGCCCCTGCGTAGGACGGCATCGGGTGGTCTGAAAACGATTCAAAGTATTATTAAAGTAAATAACAATATGAATATTACATATTAGATGTAAAGAAGAAGAAGAAGAATACTGCTTATAATAGACACAGAGAGAGAGAGAGAGAGAGAGAGAGAGAGAGAGAGAGAGAAGCGAGCACAGTCTCTCACTATACATGTGAGCGACGTGCGCCTGTATACATGGGTATGGGTGAAGCATTGTTGCTCGTGGGTACGCTCGTATAGGCGGACGCGGGGAAGAGGAGGGAAGCATGTGTGGATGAGAAGGAGATGCATCGCGGACCGCGAGTGCATCGCTCTCTCGAAAAAAATAATTAGAGAGAGAGAGAGAGAGAGAGAGAGAGAGAGAGAGAGAGAGAGAGAGAGAGCAATATTAATTACTCACCAATAACAATTCCCGCTCGGAGTTGGGGTCCCACAGGACCATTGCATTTTTCTCGAAATAAAAATCCTCCATGCTGAAAAAAAATATATATATTCACTATTTTGAAATAAAATTATATATATATCACTGTTTTGCACTCCTTTTACACTATTTTGCACTACGATGGAGAGCATCACTTACATTTAATAGGGATGGTCGCGGCTCGAATGACGCAGAAAAAACGAGCCTTCTGCATCGAGCCTCTACGTAGCAACATTTTGCTGAATCGTAACTTTTTCAAACGTTGCATATATGAATAAATATGTGTTAAACACACGCTCACTTTTTCTGCAAACCTATATAGCGACGGTGAGCTCATCTTTGGAGCTCGCGCTGACAATTGAGCGTCCACCCCGAGGGGTATCATACGCTAAAACCACTAGGGCTTCCTCGCTTGGAGTGGCTCCGCCAATGCAGCATCTTTCTTTCTTGCTCTCGTACGTCGCGACTCTTCCAACTCACAGGGAAAGACCCCCTGCGCCGCGCTTCCTCAGGCTACTTTTTCTCCACGCGGTGCCTCGAAGCACGGCGAACCGTATTCTCGGGCTCTCCTCTTTGTGCGGATATTCGTAGTTGCTATAGTACGCCGCCTTCTTCTCCACGCGGTGCCTCGAAGCACGACGAGCCGTATTCTCGGGCTCTCCTCTTTGTGCGGATATTCGTAGCTGCTATAGCACGCTGTGATCCTCGCACACACACTACCACATACATGCGTATCTCGCGCGTATATGCGGTTTCACATATAGAAAGCACTCGCACAGGTATTTTCTATATATGTATACAAAGTACCTTATAATCGTTCTGTATTTTTTTAAGAGAACGCAGATTTCAGCTTCATAATTTAAATTTTCGCGATTGCGTTTCAAATTTTCATGGTTTTCCCTGATTTTTGATTTTTTATTTGCATTCTTACAATCGATTTTCATTTTTCAGAATTTTCGTTTTGAACTTACTTTTGATTTTGATGATTTCGATTTTCATTTTAATTCAGATTTTGATTACGGTTTTAATTTTTATTTTGTTTTCGATTTTAATTTTTATTTCTGTTCTCAATTTTTATTTCTGCTTTCAGTTTTTATTTTAGCTTTCTTTTTTCACTTTGATTGCGGTTTTGTTTTTATTTTGATTTCAATTTTTATTTCTGATTTTCGATTCGATTTTGATGATTTCAAATTTTGCTTACGATTTTTTTTTTTTTTTTTTTTTTTTTTTTTTTCATTCTGATTACTGATTTTGTTTAATTTTTATTTTTATTTTTGATCTCGACTTATACTTTAAGTGGAATTGAAAGTTCTTCATAATGAATATAAAGATTTGACGGACGCGCTGCTGATACTCTCCAGCACGGTTTCGCGACAGTCAGCAAAACTGCAACTGCGTGAAATATCGACTTACATGCTCGGGGAGAAATCTCAAGATTTTCAAAAAGAGCATTTCTTCCAAATGTGTAAGGCTGCTAATGTATTAGCGCCTAACAAACGCACATACGCATGGTTCGTAGTATTATGAATCTTTGAAAAAAAATTCAAGCAACTATCAGTTGCTTCGATTTTTATTTTTGATTTTCATGATTGATTTCGATTTTTTTTATTTTTGATCTCAACCATAATTTTGATGCCGATTTCGAAAAAATAAAATGTTGTAGCATACCTTAAGCGAAAATGAAAGTTCTTTATAATGGATATAAAGATTAGGCGGAGGCGCTGTTGATACTCGCCAGTACGGTTTCGCGACAGTCAGCAAAACTGTAACTGCGCGAAATATCGTCTTACATGCGCCAGGAGAAATCTCAAAATTTTCTCAAAGAGTATCACTTTCAAATGTGTTGAGCTGTTAATGTATTAGTGTTTAACATACACGCATACACATGACTCAATGTATTATGAACCTTTGAAAAAATTCAAGCAACTATCAGTTGCGAGCCAGTCCGCGGACAATACATTTCTCCGGAGCGATCATGTCTAGCCGTAATATCCGTGCGTGCATTTTAGATCTCTTGCGTTTAGCCAAAATGCGTAATACGCAGCTTCGACGAAGGTGCAGCAACAACTGGTGCAACGAATTACGTTATTTGCCGGAAAACTCTCTCTTGAGCCGTCTGAAATATGTGTTATGGTGGACCCCGCTACGCACGATTGTGACAGCTTATAATAGAGGCCTGTTCAGAGGATACAGGGTGCTTCTGTGTGCGTTTGCGGAGCTACAGCGCAGAAATATCGAGGATACGCAGGGTGTGCGGAATCTCATAAATGAAATACACGGTAAGTCGTGCTTTAGCCTATGTGTGTGAGACCCTTTTATGTAAGATATGGTGGTAATACCGAAGTGACTGTAGATTATCGTCAACTATACGATGCATCTTCCGATGAAGAAACTGACCTCATTGAGGCGACACGGGCTGTGGAGGAGGAAGAAGCAACACACGCTCGTATCGATATTCCACATCTGTCTCCCATATCAGATACTGCAGAAGAAGAGTCTCTCCAGGCTATCCTCAGTCCTCCCAATATATTTGAGGATGCCCCTGAAGGTAAGAAAATCTGACACCATGGGTATCTGTATTTTGGCTTAACCGATATAACGGTGGTATGACATATTCAGATGCACACACGCCGTGTGAAGATGAGCAGCCGACTACATCTAGCATGTGTAATCCCTCTGAGATTTTTACCGGCAACAACGAGCGTAAGTAGTAATAAACGGATGTCATGATGCATTTTATATTTATTTTTTATTTTTTTATTTTTTAATGATAATAAAGTGGAAATATATGTAGATTTGGACCCTCGGCTCAACAATGAGGGTCATGAGGACGATGATCAGTCTGTAAGCGAGAGAGGTAGCATTGTGCTAGAGCAATGGGCGCGCGAACTTACCAACGACAATAACGATCAGCAATCTATCGAGGAATACGATCATCGGGAAAACCAACTTTGGGAGTATCCTATTGAACTTGATTTGGGCCAACAACAACAGCAGATTGAAAATATCCTCCAGCTCAATGATGCGTGGATAAACCGTCTTTTGGATTCTACCACTGACTCGGGTAAATTACCCTGTTTTACTTAGTATACTTGTTTTCATGTACGTATTTGTGAATTTATTCTTCGACCTCTTGACTAATTTTAAAAACAGAAAGTGAGCGATCATATTTTACGACAGGTTATACATCAGCATCCCTTTTGTTTGATGAAGACCTTTTGTAGACGTCCATGGTTAAAATTAACAATAATATCAGGTACAGCTAGCTAACACTCATTTAATAGATGGTGTTAGCAATTTTAAGCATACTCGCTCATCTTTACAGAGGTACAAGGGGGCGGCGGCCGTAGACGACCGCGCGAGGATAGGAGCGACGAGCCCTTCGACGATGTGCGACCGCCAGGCTCACGTATTGAGATCATCGGGGACGCGCGTCGATACTTCAAACATTTCAAACTCCGCGGTCGAGAAATCATCATGCGTATCTGTCAGCCTCCGTCCGGAAGCCACATATTACAATGGTTGGAAGGAGCATTTCGTGATCTTTTGACGCATATTACAACGTCTTGCGAAGCTAGCGATTATATAGGTATATCATTTGCCTCGAGTAGTTTGCCACACGGTCCCGTATGGCTTTCGTTTCGCCCCGTCAGAGATTGCTCGTTCAACGATATTTGGCAATTAATAACTAGTGTTGCACAAAGTGCAGCATCGCTAAATGTTGACGAAACGTGCACAATAAAAGCCAGTATTGTCAAGGGTGTCGAGGGTACAGGTAGAAAATCTCTAACACACGAGAGCGTGAAAAAAAAATCTATTCTTACAATTCGGAACAATGATAATTTGTGTCTGCCGCGGTCACTAGTGGCGGCGCGCGCCTACGCCGAACGGGGTGAAGTACGATCGGGTAGCTTACACACAAATTGGCAAAGTATGAGGCGTATTAACAGCTCCATGCAGAGGAATGCAGCTCTTGAATTGACGAAAGCCGCGAATGTTACAGTACCGGCGAACGGTTGCGGTGTCCATGAGATTGCTCTCTATCAAGATTATTTAGCGCGAGACGGTGTTGCTATAGTAGTTTACGAGTTTTTAACTCTGGGGCGGGGAGTCGAACCATTGTTCGATGGCACGCAAAAAGTCTTGAACACTTTTGGCACCATTCAGCACACGCTGCATATATTGTATTACGAACGCTCGCATCATTTCCAGCCAATATTAAATTTACGAGGGGCTGTCGGAAGTCGCGATTTTTGCTCCTCATGTAATTCGCAATATCGTAGATTCGGCCACAAATGTTCAAAAAAAAAGTGCCCTCGTTGCTTAACCTTGCCGCCATGCGACCCTGACGTAAATGCTACGATCAGGTGTGGTATGTGCCTTCGCGAATTTTACGGTAAACAATGCTTTGAAAATCATTTGGCTGTTAAGCAATATCGGCGGCGCAAAACAAAGAGCGTTTGCGCCTCTCTCAAGCGATGCCGCGATTGCTTGAAAACACTACGGCCACTGGATAAAAGGAGGAAGCATATTTGTGGTGTGATCTTTTGCAAAACATGTAGAGCAGACAGGCCCAATAATCATATGTGCTTCATGAAGCCCATTCGCGAGGGTAAAGATACGGGAAAAATACTTTTCATATTTTATGATTTCGAGACTCAGCAATGTGCAAATGTACGCGGTGATACAGATACTTTTATGCACGAACCAAATTTGTGTGTAGCTCATAGAGTTTGCACGTATTGTTGCACGCGTGATTCTATAACCGAGCCATGCGAACATTGCGGCTCTCATGAGTTTATATTTAGTCATCATCCTGTGGGTCAGTTGGTGGAGCTTGCTATGCAACGAGTCAATAATTTCTCGCGTACTATCTGTATTGCTCACAACGCTGGAGGCTTTGACGCACAATTCATTTTGCGCTATTTCATTGAGGAAAAAAAGACTCAGCTACCGCGTATAATTATGAACGGTACAAAGATTATCTCGATGCGTCTTGAAAAACTTGTATTTCTCGACAGTCTAAATTATTTTCACATGCCTCTCAGCGCGTTGCCTAAAGCCTTTGGTCTCACAGACTCTATCACTAAAGGGATTTTCCCTCATTTGTTCAATCGGCCGGAAAATCAAAATTATGTAGGACCACTACCACCTATAGCGTATTATTCCCCCGACACGATGCGTTCTGCAGAGCGCGAAAAATTTTTAGCCTGGTATCGCGAGTCAAAAGACGCCAATTACCAGTTTGACTTTTCGAAGGAGCTTGTAAGCTATTGCACAGACGATGTCACGATATTGCGGCGTGCATGTATGGCTTTTCGCGAAATGTTTATAGTCAGAGGGCGCGTCTGCCCGTTTGACGAGGGCACAACAATAGCGTCAGCCTGTTTTCGCGTCTTTCGTAAAAAGTTTCTAAAAGACCATTCGATCGGTATTATTCCATTGGGCGGTTATAGGTGGGCACACAAGCAATCGAAAAAGGCGGTCGCATGGCTCGTTTGGATGGAGCACTCTCTTGGCCACAGCATCATACACGCTGGCCGTTCACGCGAATTTAGATTACCTCAGAATTTGCTAGTCGATGGGTACTACGAAACGGCTGGTGATGGTGCTCATGTGTTACAGTTCCACGGTTGTTATTGGCACGGCTGCCCCAAATGTTACATCCTTAATAGAGATCGTAAGCAGCGCAATGGCTCAACTATGGACGAGTGCCTAGAAAGAACGATAGCCATATCGAATAGAATTCGCTCGAGTGGTTACCAGTTAACGGAAATTTGGGAATGTGAGTGGGATCGTCTTTTGGAGGCAAACTCTGAAATTCAAGAGCTCGTACAGGACCACCCGTTAACAGCAAAAGAACCGTTAAACCCGCGCGACGCTTTCTACGGGGGGCGTACGGAAAACATGGTAACGCTCTATGATGCAAAAGAGGGGGAGCGTATACGCTACGTAGATGTCTGCTCTCTGTATCCGTATATTTGCAAGTTTGGTAAATATCCTGTGGGTCATCCAAAAGTATTTATTGCTGAAGAGTGCTTAGAACTGACGGGTCTCGCTAATGATTTAACGCACATTGAGGGCTTGGTTAAATGCACTGTATTACCGCCGCGCAATCTTTACCATCCTGTATTGCCTGTGCGTATGCATCAGAGGCTACTGTTCGCTTTATGCCGCACCTGCTGCGAGATTATGAATCAGGAAGAGTGCACTCATGATGATGCTGCCGATCGTGCGTTCGAGGGTACGTGGGTAGTCGATGAATTGCGAAAAGCCGTGTCGTGCGGCTACACAGTACTCGATATAGCCGAAATCTGGCAATACAAAGTAACACAATTCAATCGTGACACACAATCGGGCGGTCTATTTGCCGAGTACATTCACACGTTTTTGAAAATCAAGCAAGAGGCGAGCGGATGGCCTGAGAATTGCACGGTAGATGAAGCAGCACAAGAGCGTTATATTGCTAATTTTGAGCAATCCGAGGGTGTTCATTTGAATCGCCAAGCAATAGCCAAAAATCCGGGGTTACGTTCGCTCGCTAAACTCTGTCTAAACTCGTTTTGGGGTAAATTTGGTCAGCGCGAAAATCTGCCGCAAACAGTCGTAGTATCGACGCGAAAAAAACTTATGGAATTATTAACCGACCCCGGCTGTGAAATAACCGGTATGCTACCGGTGAACAACGAAACCCTGTATGTAAATTATACTAAAATTGACGAGGCTGTGGTACCCTCGAATATAGCTAATGCCGTAATTGCCGCATACACCACAGCTCAAGCGCGCTTAAAGCTTTATAGTTACTTGGAACGTCTGGATCGACGCGCTCTGTACTGCGATACCGACTCCGTTATTTATGTGACAAGGCAGCAGGCTAACGAATACGAGCCTCCAATAGGTCAGCTGTTAGGCGATTTGACAGATGAGCTGAGCATTTATGGTGAGAACAGCTACATAAAAAGTTTTATTTCCGGCGGGCCCAAATTTTACGCATTCATAGTACGTGCTTCTGACGGATCGGAGAGCGAAGTTTGCAAAGTTAAGGGTATCACGCTTAATTTTGCAAATAACTCGCTAATAAATTACGAATCTGTACGGTCCTTCATTGTTGGCGACAGAGAAGACCCTATTGTATTGAACTATGATGCTATTAGGCGTACAGAACTCCACCACGTTGTAACACGAACCGAAACAAAATCGTGTAAACCGTCAAGTATTAAACGAAGGCGCAATGGCGAATACGGAACGCTTCCTTATGGCTACCGTCGTTAGAGACTGTAAAATATGTTTCACTTGTAAATAAATATATCTTTATAAAAACGCTGCACCCCCCATCGTATTTATTGTTACGTCAGAGGGAGGTTTTCCTCATTCACTGCAATGGACACGAGGTGGACGCATCCCTGGACTTCAATGATTTGCGGTCCGACAGGTTGCGGTAAAACGTACTTTGTGAAAAAATTTTTAAAGTTCATCACACGTATGAGCAGTGAGCCATTCGAGAGAATAATATTCTATTATTCCGAGTGGCAGGCGGCATATACGGAGTACGGTTCGACTATAGAGTTCCGAGAAGGGTTACCCCAGGCTGCAGATTACGCGAACGATCCACGCGCCAAACTCCTAATTATCGATGATTTAATGCGTGAAGCGTCGAACAACAGTGTTGTCGACCTATTCACCAAAGGTAGTCATCATAAAAATTTGAGTGTTATTTTTATAACGCAAAACTTGTTCCATCAGGGCCACGGCCAGCGCGATATCTCTCTGAATGCAAATTATATAGTTATTTTCAAAAACCCTCGTGACCGTGCCCAAATACAACACTTGGCCCGCCAGGTATGCCCAGAAAATCCGCGTTTTCTACAAGAAGTTTATTACGACGCAACTTCGCAGCCGCATGGTTATCTGCTGCTAGACCTGAAGCAGTCGACACCTGATAATTGTCGATTTCGCGCATGTATTTTTCCCAATGACCCTCACCATTTTGTTTACGTGCCACGAAAAAAATTTAAAAGCGGCGACACATCCGGAGAATTGCCAGTCATACGTCTATAATGACACGCTACGGATCGTCTCTCTGTAAGAAGAGCACGGCAATATTGAACGCCCTCCAGCATCTTAACAAAGATCAGCGTGAGGCCGTTTTGCGGAAAGCAGATCCTCGCATAATACGTTGTATCTGCGAGTGTGCTTTGAACGTTCTTCGTGGTAATATACCTCTTAAAGCAGAACAGAAGAAAAAACTACGCCGCCACGCACCCCTTCTACGACGCTTAGCCTCGAAAAACGGCTGCTGGAAGAGTAAGAAGAGGTTTGTCGTTCAGAGCGGTGGTTTTCTACCCCTACTGCTCGCGCCCATACTAGGTACCGTATTATCGAGCCTAATCGGTGGACGCTGATAATGGAGCATGCCAGAAAAATGGTTTTGGTGCCTGAGGAGAATCTACTGCAGCTCAGTACACACAGACAGCATAATTTCACTAATGATAACGAGAATAGGTCCACGAAACAAGCGGTGAAAACAATTGAAGCGACTCTGAGTAGGCTGGATGTGGAAATGAACGAGATTTTGAAATCTAACGCGTACGAGGATGAGCGAGCAAAGTGGCTGGCGTATCTGAGTGTACTACAGAGGTATCTACATTTTATCGATGGAGAACGAGCACAACAGTATCATGCTCTTATGAAGAAGAAAGAGGATGCTGTGCAATGTCCTACAACCAAAAACCAAAGCTCTACGACACGTATGAATGACTCCATTATCATTGAGAGCGTGCCTTTGAAATTTCGCAATAAAGCGAAACTTTTATTACGACGTTTGCATGACGCGCCTCCGTCAGATTTTTCTTGGGACTCAGCCGGCGTGGTTTCCGCTAATGGGGAGCCAATCAAGGACTCAAATATCATTGATCTCGTGAACGACGCTATGCGTGCGAGAAAGGTAGCCAAACCAACGGGTCGAAAAGCATTCGCAAAATTTTTGCGGGCCATACAGACACCTCGAGAGTTCGTGGGAAACGAAGAACTATGGCAAGAGGCGCGAGCCAACTCAACATTACGGTCGCGTAGCGATAGTACCACCGACGAAAATGACGGAATCATCAGTGATGCCGGTCATTCTGAGTTTTACAGCGGTAGTGAGAGCACCAAATCAACTCACAGTGTACAGAAAGGTTCTGGTTGTGGCGGTTGCAAGAGAAGACGAGTGGCCTGGGCCAGTCTTAAACTGCGAGCATGAAAGTACTCGAAAAAGTATACTTTGACCCTTCCCATGAAGCGTCTTTCACAGGCGCTACCAAACTGCTGCGTATAAGTCGTCAAAAAAAGATTTCGCCCGCCAAAACGGTACAGTGGCTTGAAGCTCAGGATGCTTATACCAAGCACAGACAGGTGAGGCGCCGCTTTCCGCGCCGACACTACAACGTGCGGAACATTGACGATGTCTGGGAAACTGATCTTGTAGATCTCCGCTCACTTAAAAGTTATAATGATGGATATGCTTATCTTCTCGTGGTCATAGATGTACTCAGCAAATACGCATGGGTCGAGCCCTTGCGCGATAAATCTGCAGCAACGGTGGCTAACGCATTGGCGTACATACTCAAACTGAAGAGCACAAATGGGCGATCGCCCGTTTACCTGCAATCGGACAAGGGTAGAGAATTTACGGGTGCCGCCTTTCAGGCTTTCTTGAAGAAAAAAAATATTCTGTTTCGCACGACGCGTAATCCCGATATTAAAGCCGCTGTTGCAGAGCGTTTCAATCGAACACTAAAAGAAAGAATGTGGCGCTATTTCACGTACTCTCACCAGAAACGCTATATAGACGTTTTGAATAATATAGTTTCCGCATATAATCATACGCTGCACAGTGGTATTAGAATGACACCTGTATCTGTGACGTTTCTTACAGCTGCCAAAGCGCGCGATAATCTGATGCGCCGATACAAGCAGCCCAAACAATACCGGCCTCCTAAATACAGGGTGGGCGATATTGTTCGTATCAGTAGTGCGAAGGCTGCCTTCGCTAAAGGGTACGAGAGTGGATGGAGCGAAGAGCTGTTTAAGATACATAGAATATCATTGAGTAGCTGGCCCGTTGTATACATCTTACGTGACCTCAACGACGAGGAAATTGACGGTATTTTTTACGAGGCTGAATTATCGCGAGTCCAAGCGAGCTCAAAAGGCTCCAGAAAAAAACAACCAAGATGAAAGACGAGTTTTATGTTGTTTTACCTAGCAATAGTAGCATGAAGTACTATCCTGATAACAGGACAACACAGTACACGACACACTTGCCGCAGAGCATAAATGTGCAAGGTAAATGGGCCGTTTCTTTGGCAGAGATACACATACCTATGACTATCCTACATGTACCACCTGAAGGTGAAAAAAACTTTGTCAATGTGGTGACGAACATTACGACGCCTGGAGCTAAGGCCGACATTGATTTTAAAGATGAGCGTGCCTGCGTACAGCCTGGAGTATATCGCAGTGTAAGCACCCTACTCGAAACGATTAACGAAATACCGTGTGTGGTGGACCACTTGAAATTCGAATACACGCGTAACGGTTATGTCTCGGTAGAGCGTGTCTGTGTCGAGTGTGAAAATTTGGAGCATGCTTTCCACTTTTCCCCTGTAATTAACAAAATTTTAGGTTTCACCCATTGCACGGGCCTTGTGGTGCAGCACGATGCTCGGTATGTTGCACCGCAGCCGGCTAGTCTCACCAACGGGATACCTAATATGCTCTTTGTTTATACCGATATCTGCGAACCCTACATTACGGGAGATGTACATACCCCCTTGTTACGCGTTGTTCCCTCTGATGCTGATCATAATTATAATTACGGCTCGGTGAAAATCAAAAGTTTTTCGCCACCCCGCTATGTGCCGCTTTTACGCACCAGCTTCCAGACAATAGATATCGATATAAGGGATGAGTTTGGGCAGTTGATCCCATTCGAAGGTGGGACACTAACCGTTACACTACAGTTTAAGCGTATAGATTAGCCGTAATTGTAGAGATAGAGAAAATGGCTTACTACGACGAGTATTTTGATACACAGACGGGTGGGGCTAGAACCGGCTATGGGGGAATTAGTCAGGTATACATAGGATCGTCAAACCAGAGAGGCCATGGTATAGGCAGCTTTCTCGGGGGACTTTTTCGTCGAATTTTGCCTCTCTTAAAACAGGGAGCACGCACTGTCGGTACAGAGGCTATACGTTCAGGGATTAATGTGGCGGGCGATATAATGGATACAGGAATGCACCCTCGAGAGGCCTTCAAATCGCGCTTGCGTGAATCGGGTATGAATTTGAAGAGGAAGGCTGAAGAAAAACTCAATAGTCTCATGCAGGGTTCCGGCTATAAGCCTTCGAAAATTCACAAACTTGTACATTCAGTCAGCGGCTACAGTGGGCGTAGGGTCGACCAGAAAAAGAAGTCTGTAGCGTTGAAAAAAAAACGTGCGGGGCGTATTAAAAAGAAGAAGAAGAAAACAGCTGTGAAAAGTACAAGTAGAAAGGTAACAAGTGTCCAGAGGACAAAGAAGAAGAAGAAGCCGTCGCGACCTAGGACAGTGGCCGATATCTTCTCGTAAAGCTATTTTAGAAAATGGCATTCTTACATACTCACTCGTGTGAGTGTTTGAAGTCTGAGCTGGAGCTATTTACATTACCACCGACTCAGACTACTATCGAGGGAACGCAATGGCTACACTACAAGCCGATTTCATCTCTAACGGACGATTCACCCATTGAGTTTGTGGTACCTGGGCAGGGTGATGAATACATCGATCTTGCCCATACAATGCTAAGTATGCGCGTTCAAATACGTTTAAACTCTGTAAAGGCCGACCCTGTAGTTACAGTCGGACCTGTTAATAATTTACTTCATTCGATGTTCAATCAAGTGGACGTATTCTTAAATCAGAAACTTGTGTCACCTCCCAATAATGCTTATGCCTATAGAGCCTACATTGAAACATTATTGAATTATGGCCAGGGTGCAAAAACTTCGCATCTCACAACCTGCCTATGGTACAGCGATTCAGCCGGTAAAATGGACGATATAAGCGATACAAACATAGGCCTTGCTAATCGTCGTGCGCTTCTAAATTCCCGCGGAGAGGTTGATCTGCTCGGCCATCTACACTGTGATATCTTTAATCAAGAGAGATTTCTGATAAACGGCGTTGAGATGCGTCTACGTCTTGTGCGTACGAGTGATGCATTCTGCCTTATGACAGCGTCAAAAGATTACAGTATTCACATTACTGAAGCGTCACTCCTTGTACGCCGTGCAAAAATAGCCCCAGGTATACTATTAGCTCATGCAAGAGCATTGTCCAAAGCGACAGCGAAATATCCACTGACACGCGTAGAGGTTAAAACCATCTCTATGCATGCCGGTGTACACGGTGATACTTTGGACAACGTTATACTTGGTCAGCTACCGAAACGTGTAATCATCGGTTTTGTCGATAATAAAGCGTTCAACGGTAATCGAGCATTGAATCCATTTAACTTTCAGAATTATAAAATTAATTATCTTGCTTTGTACGCCGATGGTGTACAGATACCGTCAAAGGCTCTCCAGCCTAACTTCACCGACACGTCCCTATACGTGGACTCATATCATACGTTATTTTCCGGTACGGGCATTCACTTCCTTAATCAAGGGAACTCAATCTCGCGCACGACATATCCCCGGGGATATTGTCTTTTTGCGTTTGATCTTACGCCTGATCTTTCAGCAAACAGTAGCAGTCATTGGAATTTGGTAAAGCACGGCAGCGTCAGGATAGAAGTACGATTCGACGAAGCGCTAACCTCAACAGTTAATTGTGTCGTGTATGCAGAATATGATAACGTGCTGGAAATTGATGGATCACGACAAGTCATTGTAGACTTCAGTGGTTGAGTAGCGCGGCGGTCTTCAGTTCACATTAAGCATTCAAAGGCTAAGCGGCATCATGAATATCGTAATTGACATACAAGGCCTAAGGGATAAATACAACAATTTTGTGCCCAAAGAAGTGGCTGTCGTCTCAATCGATTCATCGTTCTCCGACCAATGGATCGTTGCACCGCCTCATCCGTATAGACAATTACCGCTGGATGTGAAAAGATCGAACACATGGGTCACGCGTAATCACCACGGAATAATATGGTTCGATGGTTATACGCCTCTACGTACAATTGAAAAAATATTGAGGTCAATTGCAGCCGAATCTAGACGGATATTTGTACGGGGTGCCGATAAATCATCCTACCTGGCGCACCTCACAGGCTGTTACATTATAAATTTGGAAGACGACGAGGACGATACTTCATTTCAACACCTCCCAGGAGCCGGTACACGTTGCTCGTACCACTCAGTGATACGCAAAAACCATACGTATAAATGTGCTCTGAATAATGTGACGAAAATCAAAGCATGGCTCTGTCATAGCGAGCGTTACGATTGCTTATGGGAATATAGGACTACTGCTGGCGTGTCGCCTGGCTTGACCGATCACGACGAAGAAGAACAAAAAACCCCTTGTTATGAACAGTCTTCAGATTCTGGCCTCTCTCCGTGATATACAGAACCACTCCGTGGGCGTATATCCTGCAGACCGTATACCAAAGATCTGGACAAAACCAACGGCTATTGTTGCGAATACCGATGGATACAAGCAACCGGGAGCCCATTGGGTCGCCATGTACGTCGATCGAGCTGGACACGGATGGTACTTCGACAGCTACGGATTGCCCCCAATTGTCCCACAGCATCTCATGCGACTCCGTAGAAACTGTAAACTCTTCCGGTACAGCACTAATCAACTTCAAGCTCCGGATTCGCAATGCTGCGGACATTATTGCATTATGTTTCTTCATTATATGTGTACTGGCTTCGGCATGCATAAGTTTAGAAGTGTGTTTTCAAATGATTTATCACGCAACGACAAAATAGTTAACGGTTATACAATGCTTTCGTCAATAAGAACAGTAAATATAATAATGAGGGTGCTGCCGTCAATAGCGACGGTGGTAGCAGTGGCAGAACCAGTGGCCGTAATAATTGCAACTCTTTCAATCATAAAAGTTTGCACTGTGTACAAGGTTGCTGTTCCCGTACTCGCCAATTGTAATTCACCATAATACTTCGATAAATAAATACCGGTAATATTCTGTCTATTTATTCTTGTCATTTAATCATTTCATCGGATTGCTTTAGCGGCATTGGAGAGGCTTGCGATCATGCACGTGCCGCTACGTCAGCAGGTTTTGCAAATAACACTCGGTTTGGCGTGCGCTACTCACACCACCCGTGGGTGGCGGTGGTAGGGATAGAGGTAGTAGTGGGGGGAGTGGCGATAATGGGGAGAGGGGATTAGTACGGGGCCATACATCTTGGTGGTCAGATGTTAATTGTTACCGAGCCGTGGCAGAGGTAAATGCAACGAAGAAAAATACGCGAATTGCGAGCCCGTATAGAACTTTTCTCGCAGAACATTGCAATTCTTAAAACGCTCATACAAGGGAGAAGCGCTCTAAATATTTTAACACGAGAAATCACGAAACTCAAAATCAACGATGGATTTCTCGCGAATCAACAAGATCGGAAAGATGGCTGCCTTCTTGCCGACGAAGAAGGTGTCGGAACTTTCGCTAAAAACGGACTATAAAGTTTCCGATATACGCCTGGTGAAAACGCGGTTCGGCTCACGCATTATCGTAGAAGTGAATAAGGAGTTTATTTGCTTTCTACCCGCGAGATTTTTGAAAATACTCGAGGAAGACGAAACGCTGTTCAAGCAAATGATAGCAGCGGCTCACGAAAATAATCTCCTCATGGAATACCTTGGCTCCGAATACAATAACATGGAGTTCAAACCGGCTGTTAAATAATAACGCCAGTCTGCGAGAAGAAGTCATGGCGTCCGAGCAGCCGTCTTCCCAGCTCTCCCGACCAAGTAAACGTGCCTATAAACTACGACCATTGCTGCTGCAATCATTTTACAGTCTGAATAGCCAATTGACGAAAAGCGTGTGGCTAGGCATAGATATTGATGATGCTGGCCAATTGCACCCCATTATTCGCTTCATGTGCGATACCAACGGCTGGGCAACCCTAAATACATCATCATGGCGGACTTTTCAAAAATATCTCACAACCAGCATTGCGGCATACTTCAACGAAGAAGAAGAAGAAAATATTACGAATAATAATAGCCCTACTATTCATACTGTTGTGGCCTGCGATGACTACATTCTGGAATACGGTGAATATTCCGAACAACCCGTCGTAACTATTCAAAATTTCAATGAGTACGGGGTACACGCTGTACATCGCGCGGAGCCATTCTTCACCTTCGTAAAAGATGACTTCATCGAGCTGAAATTATTGGAGAATCGCATAAACGATTACACAGCGTGGCTTCACCGTGTTACTGCCGATGTGGGAAAATGTAAGGACGCGCTTGTCGCTGCAATTGCATCAGAAATTTTCAACACAACGGCGCGACGTTTACGGCGCCGGATTCTCAAGAAGCATACCAAAATTCGGGAGACTGTCCAACGTTCATTAGCCACAGTGACCAGCGAGCTCTCATCGCACGCCAGAACAATCGTCACCGATAATCTCCTAAATCATCAATTGAAACGTATAATCGCAAGCGATATAATGTACATTTGTAAATAAACCTGTATGTATCTGTAAAATAAAAAATAAAAAAAAAGCGGGCCCCTATGGCGCCAACCACCGTCCCGCTCTCACCCCCCACTACCACCCGCCTGCCTCATAGGCACCGCGGGGGGAGAGGGGGGCAGAAGCACGGATAACCCCCACTCCTACCACCCAACACCTCGGGCTGCCCCCACCACGGGCACCGCGAGGAGTGGGGGTAGGAGTGGGGATAAGAGTGGGGGGCGCCATAGTGGCCCCCTTACTACTACACTATACTGAATTTGCCAAGGGTACGGGGATACTGTGGAAAACCCGTACCGGTATAGACGGCCCCATATTCTTCTGATTCTCCGGTGCACATACTTTTATTCAAGTATCTACACAAAGGTATCAGAAGTATCGGCCTTCCGCTCACTGGTTGATGCGCCAGCCGGTGCACGGCTAAGCGGTCACCGCTCCAAATATTGGTCACGCAGAATGCTGCTTAACTCGAAGTACCACCAGAGCCGAACCCTAATAGCCTATCCACCAGTGTCGGTCTGACCCTCGTATATTGAATATGTATGTACAGCATAACATGGAGGGTTTAAAGCAAGATCGCTTCATACGACGAATTGTGACTATCAACGAAATCTGGAAGACTGAATTTCACATAATCCTTCAATCGGATTATTAGAAAAATGCATCAGTTGTAACAACTAATGGTAACCACTTTTTACTAAAACAAAACAATCCTACATTGGATCCAATTGTAAAAATACATAGCACATAGATAGTATTACAAAGCTAAATGAGCAGCACACAGATTAGTGAACCCTTATTTGAAAACGTCTCATAAAAATTGAAAGAAGTAGAATTAGCGAAACATAAGGTTATCGAGGAGGCTGTATTAATGTAGTTAACGGAGGATCAATCTTTTCACCGACGAATAAATGCTGATTCTTTGTTTAGATGTAGATACGCTCAATTAAAGTTTAGCTTCAAAGCATCTAAATAGAAGTACGACTAAATTTCTTATGAGAAAAAATGATTAGCATCTAGACTTTTTACCACAGTCTCTTATGAAAAAGTGTGAATTGAGCTCGAATTTTCTTATCAATGACCGCAGTTCAGGATGAATGGGAGTCTTATAGAAACGTTCTTATAGTCTTATAGTAATTATAGAAAAGTTCTTATAGAGTCCTATAGCAATACAAATTTAACGCATTATTACTTAGGTAGTATTGTTCTACTACCTAAGTAATAATGCGTTGTGCACTATTATACGCATCTGATCATATATCCTTACTATCAATATTAAAATACCGAGTTAGTGGATACAGAAACTCGGTGATAGTCGAGGAGGGCGATTTCCATCGAAGGGAAAATTATGGGCTCTTTCCAGAGCCCATACTTTTCCCTTCACCCCTTTTCGTTCATCTTCAGCGTACCTCGCGAGAGTACACTAATCATACTGTGGGTACATGTACGATGTTGAACATTCTTGTGGCTTAAGATCGGCAATGTTGTTGCTTTTAAAAATATTATGAATCTGATTTTGTCGAATATGTACCCTTCAATATCCGCTTACACAAACGACGTGTTGTCAAGCAATATCAGTTGAGACGGTAAAGAAAATATAAGTGATAAGCGAAAGAATCAAGCAAACGCTTCGGTTTTACATATGATACAATGCACTGATTTTCAACGACTCACCCAAAATTCCAAGCCTGTAGTTGATGGTTACAACGACAACACCCCCGTAACTCGCCAAGACGCTGCCGTCGTAGGGATTGCCGCTACTCCACTCGTAACTCTCACCGTGTATGAAAACTATTACCGGATATCTTCTGTTGCCACCGTCCCTCGCACCTGCTGAAATTCACAAAAAAGTCATCAGTGATTGACGGAAGCTAAGTTGATGGAGCTTTCAATACAGAGGAGCTTAGAAACTTTCTCAATCTGAAATATTTATCGTAGAAGCTTTTCTCTATATCCTTTTTCTCTTCTTCTTTTTCTGTGTGTGCGCGCGTGTGCGTGTGTGCGTGTGCATATAAGAGAGGAGAAAGAGAGAGAGAGAGAGAGAGAGAGAAAGAGAGAAATAAAAAAGAGAAGGATCATTGGAATTTTCTGATCAATACCCTGTTCTTATTTGAAACTCTTAATAATGCTGCCTGTGTGTTAAAATATTTCCCGAAGTCCGACTGGCGTCCATTGAGAATTCTCTATTCCTGGAGGAAAGATATGGTTCACAAGTATATAATGTGCAGTCAGCTTATTTCTATCGGGTGTCTAATGGTGGTCGAAGAATTATTTTTGTTAAAAAATGGATACAAGCTCGTTCCCATTGACAATAGAAGTAGCAATCTTAATCGAAAAAGGGGCCCGATCATCAGTTCGTGCTCGAAGAGAAAAAAGCGATAGAGGTGAGCGATTTAGTAACTAGCCTCGGGTGCATTTTGTGATGATTTTGCCACGATATCTCTAAAACCGCTACAAATGTCAAATCAACATGTTTGCAGGAGTAGTAAAACACCTCGATGTACCGCTGATACCTGGCATTTTATTGAAAAAAAGTGTATAACTTCATGATAAGAAATAAGTCGAATTTATCCAATTGTAGGATGCAACATTCGACCGCGCATAGGATTCGTTGTCCAGCGTATTCGAGCATCCTCTTGTAACGAAATATGTAAACAATGTATACGTATTGGGGAGTACAAATTAATTCGGTCCATTTTTTTGTGGTAAAAAATCCATTTATTTCAAAATAAAAGGTATGAATAGATTAATTAAAGTATTCTCCAACGCTGGCTACTACTTTTTCCCACCTCTCAGGCAATTTTCGAATTCTATCTCGAAAAAAAGTCTCGTCTTTTGAGGCGATCCAAGTTTTGAGCCAATTTTCGATTTCTGCGAAAGAAGTGAACTGGTGACCTGCTAAATCCTGCTGCATCCGTCGGAACAACCAGTAATCAGAAGGAGCAATGTGCGGAGAATACGGCGGGTGCGGTAAAATATCCAATTTGAGCGTTTCCAAATATTTTTTTACGACTTTTGCGACATGAGGCCGAGCGTTGTCATGCAGAAGAATAATTTTGTCATGTCTTTGCTCGTATTCCAGCCGTTCTTCTCGTTATGCACGGCTCAAACGAATCAATTGTAGTCTATACCGATCGCGGGTAATGGAATCGCCAGGCTGTAGCAGCTCATTGGCTCATTTGGCTGTCCAGGGCGAGACTTGTCTTCAACGCTGAAATCACCGTTCTTAAAGCGTCGAAACCATTCCCTGCATGATTTATCAGTTGGAGCATCATCACCATAAACTTCAACAAGCATTCGATGCGCTTCAGCTGCACTTTTCTTCCAATTAAAGCAGAGAAGTAAAACTTCCCGCAAATGCTGCTTAGTTAATACAAAATTTGACATATTCAACACGGTAAAAAACAAGGTTTTTAATGTAACTCAAAGCGATATAAACTGAATGTTATTGACAGATGTCTAACCTCTCGGAAACCACCGAAATCAGCTGTCACTATGAAACATTCATAACAGCCAGAGCCATCTCTTGAAAACGGACCGAATTAATTTGTACTCCCAATATAAGCGTTCTCGAAGATTCTAAAACGCGACGGTTGACGAATTAGCCGGCGTGAGCATGCGCGAAAGAAAAAAAGTTGAGTCAGTTGTTGTGAAGACGCGCAGCGGCTCAAACGCGTGATAACGAGTTTTTCCAAAAAGACGTTGTAAGCTGAGTGCGAGCAATCTTTTTCATATTTATTAATAAAGTACATGTAGATTATCTACTCGATAATTCCCCGTCTCCGATCCCATTGGCAAAGAGTAAAATTTACATCCTTAACTTTCTACACATTTTCGTCATTATCTGAACGGCATTTTGTTAATTCTGTTTCTAATTGCAATTTTGCACGTATCATCAATAGATGGAAGCCTCAGAAAAGGAAATATCCTCGATCTGTGCCAAAAGCATCATAATAGTTTATTCCATTACATTGTAGGGCCGATCATTTTGACGTGGGAATGAGTCTTCCATGATTTTCTTATTACAGCATGTTACGATAAATTACTCTAAAAATAAATCATTTTTATATTTATTCCCGACCTTTTTATAAACAATCAAAGCCGAGACAATTTTTGAAACTTCGAAACTCCCTAGTTCCAAATAGCTGCGTCCAGACTGGCGAGCCGCCTCAGTCCATATGCTTCGAGCGCGGCAGCCTTGGGCTCGCGGTATATTGTCATACGGCTTTCTCGCGCGGCAAGTACGATCCACAAATAATCTGAGGCACGCCAGTTTCCGCAAAAGCTCAAATGATACCATACGTAGTAGTCTCAGCTTCCTCAGTAACTTTTTTGCCAATACATCGAAATTTTACGATAGATAAGAAAACAAAAGGTATATGGAAGAAGATATTAGATACTCGTAAAAATCGTATGGAATACGAAAATCGCTTGTTACGAGAAACTGCCATCAACTACACAGTGCACATTTTTTGGAAACTTATGCTAGTGCTCTTAATCCGTCCAGATTGAGCAAGCGAATCTTGACAGAGGCATCTTTGAACCACCGCCGACCGCTCAGAACGAGACTGCCACGAGCGCGGCACGTCCGGATAGTGCGAGGTGGTGCCGCCCGAAGCTGCCTCGGTCCTTGCCTCGGCTAGTTTGAATGGGGCTAATTGGGTAATTTTGTATTGTCTAAAGACATACGTACGGAATTCTTGAACATTGTTTAGATTGTTTTGTTTTCACTCAAGTTGGACACCTCCAACTTTTCCGTATGAAACTGAATTTCGCACGACTATTTCGGTTTAACATCATCTTTCTTTTTCAGTTCTCTAAAATGTGAGTCCTAATTCTCTTAACTTTACATATTTGTCAACTATTTACACCTATTTTGTTATAAGTTTTTAAAAATGTGATTGTAATATTTTTTAGGGACAATTGTCACATGGCCGTTCGGTGAAAACCGTAGGGCCAAGTTTTCTCCTAGCCGGATTATATTTCGAACAAACAAAGCGGTAGATAAAACTTTCATTATTTCTAATCAATGGTCAAAATACGGTTTCCGCGTTAACTTAAAAAAATCGAAAGTGTCCTACTTCAAAGGAAAAAGAAACCATTATATTGTGTTTTTAGCGAGAAAAAATAATCAAAATAATGTTGAAGAATTTTTCATGTATTTTTTTCTAACTGATTGAGAAACGAGCAGCGTCGACTAGGCCGATAGGCGCCCCAGCCAGCGCCTACAAGTAGGCAACCCGGCCAAGAGTTTCTCTCGAGCCACGACGCGCGCGGGCGATCCAGCGCAGACTTTCTCGCAAGCGCTCACGTCCTCAGAGCCCTATAAGAGACGAGGGCGCCCGGCACTGACCAGCCAAGCTCTTGGGACAGATCCTAGCTGATCGTGCCATACAAGCACAGTCCTCGCTTCGAACCAGATCCTAGCTGATCGTTGCCTCTACGGCAGGTCCATGCATGAGAACCGGAGCTCATCATTTTGCCTAGCGGCGGTAAAGCTATCGCGGACACAACCCCTCGGAATCAAATCGAGGGGAGCACTCAAGCACCGAGCCTCATCCAGCAACCATCGCTGCCGTGGAAGCCAGTCCCCTTGCTGGGACCACAAGCACAACAACCATCGCTGCCGTGGACCACCAGTCCCCTTGCTGGGACCACAAGCACCTCAACCATCGCTGCCGTGGACCACCAGCCCCCTTGCTGGGACCACAAGCACCACAACTCAACTACCGGCTAGCCTGCTGTAGCCGCTAGACTCTCGACAAAGACGCTGAACGTCACCACGCTGGACCATCGAGCCTACTCCGCTCTCACCACTACCAGCCACTCCACCACAGCGACGCCGAGCTCCAGCAACTAACAGTAGCACTCAGACTAACAGTTGGCCAGCAACCAACCAGGCCTGCCATACTTGCGATCTCTCCGGGAGTGAGTGGGAGACTACTCTACCCTTCGAGTCTCAACGAGCAACGATCGAGGACCAGCCTCCAAGACCAGTCCAGGTCCGAGGCAGCACACTAACCCCACCTCACACTCCGGAGAGGAAGCTGTCAAACGAGACGCCGGCGGAACCCTGCACTCCACCCTTGCCAAATCCTTGGCGGCGCACGAAAACGCTGCCCAGCCTAGTCTGGCGGCCCAAATTAGTGTAATTGTATTTTAATGTTTAGAAAATAAAGGAGAAAATAATTGGAAACCAAACCCAAACACTTATTGGCGAACCACCCAACAGCGCGGCCGTACCGATCTTCACCAGTCCACTCGACTCACCCTGGCGTATTCGAAACACTAACGTTTAAATTGAAATTAACAAACTGTGAACGACGTGTTTATGACGATATAATTGATATTTCGTTATTAAAGACTGAAAGAAAAAAACAGGCAAACGAAAACATATCTGGAAAACGGGAGGAGATAAAAATTTAGAAAAATCATGAATGTTTTTTGTATGTACGAAAAGCAAAAAAAAATCGGTAAAATATAAACTGGTCAAGTCAAAGGTTCTTTGAGTCCGGACGGAATAAATCATATAAATATATATATATATGATTATCTATGCAATATTATAAATGTGAAAGTTTGTATTTTTGTTTGTATGTTCGTTGGTCAATCACGTCGAAACGACTGAACGGATTTGGATGAAATTTTTCACGTAGGTAGAGTATGTCCTGGAATGACAAATAGGATACTTGTTATATAAGTAGAAGGTTTTATACGATTGACAAAGACATTGATTGCTCTCAATTTCGCCGAAACAGTGGAGCGTGTTTCGATGAAATTTGGCACACGGGTAGACTATGCCACGGAATAATTTGTCAAACAAATGCCCGTGACATTGCGTTCATGTGATACCCGAGTATTTATTCACACGTCAGCGCTTTTAAAACGCGACACCTTTTTATCGCGTAGTGTTGGATTTTAAGAGGGAAGACCATTTACAAATTTGGAAAAATTAATTCCCCCCACTATAAATGGATAGTTCCATGTCTTAAGAATATTGTGTCCAATTTGTAGAGTGAAATTCCCAGAATTGCCTGAGTTTTCGTGGAAAAACGCCAGGAGCGTTCGTGCCGAGTAGACGCAGATCTGCGAAAGAAGACAGCGGTGCATACACCCTCTTATGTTTCGTCTTGCTCCGATCTTTTGTTTCGTAGTCGTACTATACGCAGTAGGGCCCATCCTTGTCGATGCGGAGCGTCGCAGGTGCTTCAAATTTGACCTTGTGCCAGTTGTGAGCTTAGTGCTTCTACAATGTCCCATACCCAAAAGGTTCTCATGCAACACCTAAGAGATCTCCACGGAAGAGAACATTTTTTGGAAACCAACATAATCGTAATACGGAAAATAACGGAGGGCAGAGTGCCAGCGCCAAAAAACTTTTTAGTGCAAACTCCGATTAAATGAGATGGAATCCGGTGTTGGCCTATCGGTTTATTGAAATTTTCACCGTTTTTAGTACTATATCAGATTCAGTAGTTTGTCGGTATTGTGAACAAAAAGTAAATTTTAAAGAAACTTCACACCGGGGCTTGGGTTTCAAGTTAATGCTGAAATGCCAATGTGGTCATCGAGATATCAATTCAGGACCTCTTATCAACACTGGATTTGGGATAAATCGTCGGATAATAGTAGTGATGTGTCTACTAGGCGTTGGGCGCGACGGAATAAATTTATTCTGCAATTTAATGAACATTTGTGATGGTTAAGTGAGCAATATTATCGGAACATTGTTGAGCATTTGCATAAAGCTGCTAAAAGTGTGTTCGAATATTGCCAAAAAAAGCCGCGAATAAAGAAAAGGAAGAAAATTCGAAACGTAATCGACTGGCGGATGAATTGAAAGTGTCAGATGACGGATCGTGAAAGAAGCGAGGCTTCAAATCTTTATTTGGAGTAACGACTCTTATTGGTTATTATTCCGGAAAAGTGATCGACCTGGTTATAAAGAACAGTTATTGCCAAGGTTGCACAGCGTGGAAAAACAAAACTGACACCGTTGAATGTCAGGATTGGTATGCTGCACATGCAGATGAATGTGATAGCAACCATGAAGGCTCGGCAGGAAAGATGGAGGTGGATTCGATTATTGATATGTTTTTAAGGTCATTGACACTGTTCGGCGTGAGGTATCTTAATTATATTGGAGATGTAGACTCAAAAACGTTCAAAGCAATACTTGACAAGCTACCCTATGGTAAAAATTTTGAGATAAAAAAGCGAATGCATAGGACATGTTAAGAAAAGAATGGGTACGCGATTAAGAAATAAAAAAGGAACCTTTAAGCTTGGAGGAAGAGGAGCAGCAAAATTAACAGATGATCTTATAAGAAAATTGACGACGTAATATGGATTGGTTATTTATCGAAATGTGGAAAGTGTAGAAAATATGAAAAAAGCTATTATGGCTACGTTTCATCATTTATGTTCGACCGATGAGAATCTCAGGCACGAGAACTGCCCGCCAGGAGCCGATAGCTGGTGCAAGTCGCAAAAAGCTCATCAATACTGGTGAAGCTTTCAAACATCCTGCGACTCTCCATCCTGATGTCCAGAAGCATCTCTTGGTGATAAACACGGATTTATCTAATCATGATTTATTGGAGAGATGCTTGGGTGGCCACACGCAAAATGCAAATGAAAGTTCCAACTCCGCCGTACGGCGCTTAGCTCCGAAATATTTGCATTCAAGCTTGAGCGTCATCGAAATTGCAGCTTATATTGCAGCCAGCATATTCAACGAAAGGACTTCAGCAATTTTAAGAATTATGAGCGCTTTGGACATCAGCATTAGGAGCCCATCGAAGAAATTCGCAAAGGGAGCCGACGAGTGACGCCTATCGCGCCAGGAGCGCCGCAGCTCTCTATCGTCCAAGGAGGGTCGTAAACCCCGTAGAAAGCAGCAGCTGTAGGAAAATCGTTTGTACGAGGAAGCCGAAGGAGTCCTGTATGGCGCTGGAATCGCTGATTAGCCGGTAAGACATAAAAATAATTAAGTTTTCCCTTGTTGAAACTTTAAGCGCGTTTTTCTAAAAACTGTATTTTTACCAACTGCTCGGGTGATTACGCGAAAACTATTCAACCGATTTTGATGAAATTTGTCACACATCTTCCTTATACCAGCAGTTTGTCGGTGAACCTAAGTAATATTTTAATTCCAAAAATAAAACGTACTTTTGCCCTTAAGGCCTTAGGCCACTCTAGGATTTTCTAGAAATCGATTTTTTTCTTGTTAAAAAGGTACCTTAGTACCTATAAAATTATATTCCCATAGATTATGGGTGTGAAAAATCTCTAAGTACTCGATTTTCGAATTCTAGCGCAACCCCTCCTGATCCGCAACGAGCTCCTTTTATGAGCTCCGTGGTGGGCTATAATTTGGGGGACTGGAGCAGGTATACGGCAGGGGGTACCAAAGGCATCTGATACCTGACTAGGCTAGAGTTTATTTATCGACTGTAGATGTCACTTTCGTCTCACAAACATTCGAGAAGCGTCGATTTCAGTCAGTAATGCACAGCTAAGCATTTGAAAAGGACGCTATTCGATCAATACTTGTTTTTCTCGACATTCTTGGACAAATTTCATTTCTTTTTTCTCAATAGTTATTGATTTGTTCGTACAATGAGTGTTAAAGTAGTGTACAATGATAAAAAAGGATCAAAAACGACTTCCAGCAAGAAACCCAAAACATCTCGAAAACAACCATTGAATCGTTATGAACTGGAGGCACCAGATGACTTGGATATTAGTATATCCGCAAAAAAATTGAAGCAGTCGGAAGATCTGTATAATGTAGAAATAGATGCAGCTTTTGGTTATCGCAGAGAACCTTTGTTGCAGTTTTTTCTGCGATTTCAAACATCGTTGTTTGTAAGATGCAAGTCTGAAGTGAAATTCATTGAAAGGGGCAAGTGGGGTTCAAGATTTAAAATAGTAGTGTCTTGTGAGAATTGTGAGAAGACTGAAATACCGAGTTGCTCATTTATTCAGAAAGCCTATGAAATCAACCGTAGACTTGTACTTGCCTTGCGATTGTTTGAAGTTAGATTGCACGGAATTAAAAAGAATTTTGCATTCATGGAACTACCTCAGCCCATCTTCCACTCATTTTACGATGACGTTGTTAAACAAGTTTCCATTGCAGCTGACGCAGTTTGTAAGAACAGTATGATGAGAGCTGCGAAAGAAGAGGAAGCTATTTCTATGGAAAAAGGAGAAAATGTGATCATAGTATCAGACGATGTTTCATGGAGAAAACGTGGATTTACCTCGTTGTATGGCTTAGTCACTCTTATTGACAATAACTTTAGGAAAATTGTAGATTGCATAGTAAAATAAAAATACTGTAAGGCGTGTGGATATTGAAGTAAAAGAGAAGACACAGAAGAATATGAGGGATGTGCAGAAAATCATGCAGATGAATGCGCTATGAATCACGAAGGGTCGGCTGAAAATATGGAAGTCGATGCAGTTGTTGAGGTGTTCCAGCGCTCTGAAACTTTGCACCAGGTAAAATATGCGTACTGTATTGGCGACGGCGATTCTAAAACTTTCAAAGGCATTGCAGATGCTAAGCCGTATGAGAATTTCACAGTACTCAAGAAAGAATGTATAGATCATGTGCAAAAACGAATGGGAACCCGCCTGCGTAATTTAAAAAAGAAGACCAAAAGCCTTAGTGGAAAGGGCAAATTGAGTGCAAAGCTTATAGATGAAGTATCTATTTATTATGGATTAGCCATTCGTAGAAACTGTAATTCAGTTGGGAAGATGAGGAACAATATATGAGCTACACTGGATCATAAATTATCAAAGTGACACCAAACCGCAACACGACAAATGCCCGATCGGAGAGGTTTCATGGTGCTCATGGCAAAAAGCAAAAGCTACAAATAGCTTGGCTGAGTATAAACATAAGCCAGCTCTTCCAATTGAAGTATACAAAGCTATCAAACCAATGTACGAAAAACTGACCAGTGATGATATTCTTAATCGATGCATCGGCAGTTTCACACAGAACAGTAACTAAAGTTTCAATTCGACTGTGTGGGCCTTGGCCCCAAATTCAATTTCCAGTGGTAAAACTCTGTTGAATATAGCGACAGATATTGTGGTTTGCGTGTACAATGACGGTTTTTCTTCAATTTTACACATAACGCAAGCAATGGACTTGAAAATCGGACCAAATAGCTACAATAAGTGCCTGGAGGTGGACTAACGGCACATAAAGCTTGCCGAGAGATCACTATCTGAAGCTGTAAAAGAGTCACGGATCGCCTTAAAATCGCACAGAAAAGAAACGCAGAATCAGGATACTAATCTGGAAGGCCAACTGTATGGTGCAGGCATCGCAGATTAAAAGTATTGAAACATTATTCATGTCGTGACTTTCTACTAACTTTAAATGCGTTTATCTCAAAACTACATTTTGAAATTTTAACTGTATATTTAAAATTATATTTTCTGAGGCACTACGTAGGATTTTTTAGATTATATTGCATAGTTCCTTTTTTATAAACAATTTTTTGACGATTTTCTCATGGCATTTTATACTTTTTGTTTTAGAAATGCGCCATTTTGACAAAAAAACAATATATCAAAAAACTCCTACGTACTTCTATAGTTATTCTTATATATAATCGAAAAAACTTTAGTGTCTCATCATAACTCATAATTATAGGAGCTGTTGGTCCGGCCGTTGACCTTCCAGAAATAAAGGTGTCATCGGAAAAATGCTGCACAGTCACCATTTTGACATGTATATGTATAGACAATTACGTGTATAACAAAACCCCTATTTTGTAATTTCGAATAATTTTATTGTTTCGCTGAAAAAAATCACAAAATATGCCCTTTTTTGGCCTCTAGAGTGGCCTAAAGCCTCAAATATACCAAAAATGTCATGAAAAATCACAAAATTGACTTTATTAAGCTGCCATTTTGTGAATTTTGCATATATTTCCAAAATCCTGGTTTACCGACAGTATATGGGTGTTACCTTTAAGAATCATTTTGATTTCTTTGTTTTAGACAATTACAGCGTGAGGGAGAACTGCAGCAGTGTGGAAACTTTTTGAGCGACTTCCTCTGAACATCGATGTTGACGACGGGCAATTTGCATTGAAAAAAAAATATTTATATATTTTGCATACTTGAAATATTGAATGCAACACACACAAAGATCCAAATTTCCATGTATATTCTTTTCATGAAAAAAAATCATAAAAAACCCCTAATTTTTTACCTTCTAAATGATCTTTCCCCCTTAAAACATTCAGTCCACTGAATTCTCACGTAAAACTCAAAAACTTATCTATCACAAAGTTAGAATAAAATTCCTGCTATGAAGGTAGCTACAAGTCAAGACACATCATTTCAAGCAGGATACACATCACGGAGTTAGATAGAAATGTGGTAAAGGCAACCATTCTCACCGGAGCGTCCAAAGGTGAAGACGTTCTAATCCCCGCATTCCAATTATTGTCAGTAACTTATCGTTTCAATTTAAAAGGCTCCAATTCGAATCGGCATTTTTAATGACAATAAGTCCAAGTGTCAAATCCTGAAAGTGGCAGGAATACTTTTGGACGGTCCGTGCTTCTCGCACGGTCAACCATATGGGGGCTGGTCGAGAGTATCGAGTGCCCAAAACGTATATGTGCCTACCAAAGACCGTACATCATATAATGTTGTCTACAGAACTATATTGCAATGACATATAGTACTGTCGACAACAATGACATTGTATGATACTGAAGTCGGTAGGCCTTTTTGAGAACTTTTCGCCGTTTTAAGGGAGTTTTTCGAGACAGCGATAGTGTTGCGGATTAACTCAAGTAATGAGACTGAGAGCTTTATCTCTCGCTACACCAGAAATTTGATTTTGGACTACCTAGCGGCTGACCTTCCTTTCGGTCTAACAGAGTTGATTTCCCATCGATTCGGGTGTTAATTCAGTAATCGTACGGCTATTATCAAAGCAAAACGGCTACACCACCTTTACGCGTTTTCTATATTTATTCATGACAACTGTACGAGGAGGAGTGAAAAAAATGCGTGGGACCGGGTTACAAGAAAGAGATTGATATTTTATTTCGCACACTATTTACAAAGTACGCTAGTCGCAGGAAGGAAAATCACGATACACAGTTGAGTTCGAGTGTTTGTAAGTTTTGAGCGATTCACTGATTAGAGAGTAGAGTATTTGATCGCGGTGAGTGCACACGATACGGCCGCTCGGTGTAGGGACGACGGCCGGTCTTAATGGCGGTGGTGGTACAAAGTACCGATCGCGGTGTGATCACTGGTCGGGGACGCGAACGAGCACAGAGTAGAGCGGTTCAAGCGACTCACGGTCCCGCAAGAACGTGAGCTCTACAAGAACTCAAAATGATTGTATCCGAACACGGTTAAGAGATAGACGATGAGCAGAGTGCCAGAAACCCCGAGAGGTAAAAGATTTGAATAGTCGCGTATACGATAGAGATGGCGAGACAACTGACGATTCGAGCGCGTACGCCGTTCCTCTCTCGCGAAGAACAGGGATGTAGAGCTACACCGACGGGCCCGAGAGACGTCCAGCGATCTCGTTGGCTGAGACGATTGGACCGCGCCATCGATCGGCGATCGAGTGGTACGGTGCTGCACTTGGTACACTAGCGCTCGCGAGCGTCCCGCGTAGCGAGAGCTATTGGAAGCTCCTCGCGCGGGGACGTAAAGGCGGGTTCGCGCGAACAACAACCATCCTGTATCGGAAATCAGCTTCCATTGAAACGAAAGACTCGCTTAGCCAGTAAAACTCAGTCGGCTCTTCCGGAAACTTTATTCCGTTGAGTATATGCTCAACGATTTCTTCGCCCATCAATTTTCCTAAGAATTCCTTTTCGTAACAATACAAAGAAAAACATCTGCCTCGCGAAATCCAAGGCTTCCTCTAAACGTATTTTTTCCTTCGAGTTAGATCGCGAGTGGAAAAAAACTGAAAAATCAGTGATAATTGGTGAAAAGAACGGTTGATTTCGTGTTGAGAATATTCGCGAACAAAGACTTTCTTCTATCCAGCGGCAACGGTTTTTTCTCATTCTACTAAGCATTCAAAGATGCTTAGGTTTGAGCTTCGAACAATATGACGGCTGTCCTCGAGACTACCTTGTAAGTGTTTACTCCGAGTGCACATGCACTAAACACGAGACTTGCAACTCAAGAACAAGGTGAACGCACGTCCTCTCGGAGAAACGAACTCCGGTGGTCGATAATTTCGGTCAATAAACCCCAGTCGGCAGTTCGATTGAAAATCTCAGATGGTAACAGCGCGTCGATGAATTACTATAAAAACGGGTTAGGTCAGTCCCTTTTTTGCGGGGCCGACATCATCAAGATGTTCCATCAGATCAAGGTCCATCGAGAGGAATGGAACTTCTAACGGATCCTCCGGTTAGATGACAATGATAAACTCATCACCTATTGCGCGAAGGACAGTAATGTATGGCCTAGCTTGTGCTCCATGGCTGTCTCTTAGGGTTTTACAGCAGCTGGCAGAGGACGAAGTTCATCGGTCGCAGCTTGGAGTACCATGTACCCCTTGGGGTCATTTTGTTCCCGACATTCTTTGCGGTGCTGTCACTCAGAATGGACTGAAGGCAGCAATATCGGATCTTATCGAAATGTGCAATGCAGGCGGCTTCCCATTGGAGAAGTGGCGCTTACAGTGCTCACAACTTCTCAAGGATATGGATTTACCACCAACGACGGATACCACGGTTTGACTCAACGATTCAGCGATAAGTGTTCTTAGCATATGCTGTCATCCGCTCTCTGATACAAGACAAAAATTTTGCTATAAGATAAAAACATTCAACTCGTAAACGCTCACTAATCAAGAGACGCGGCAGCGTCTCGACGCCAAGTAATAAAAAAAAACGACTGTCACGACACGACACGCCGCGCACTCTTTATACGCCAAGATGGGCTTTAGCAGACGACTTTTTAACTTATAATCGACATTACGCGAAAACGCGGAGACGAATCGAAAATCTAATGACATTTTACCAATCAAATGTTATTTTTTCCTATCGATTTTGTTTGGGTCATTTTTCGATCCGCCTACTCAAACTTGAGATCTCGTAATATTAGCCGAATTTCCGAGCGACTTTTTTACCACAAAAATTCTTCAACACTTTAGAACTTGGAGGGATAAAGTTATTCGGTCGCATCGTAAGCTATACTACATACGTCCTTTTGGGGAAAGCGTTAACATGATGGGAACGCTTAGTTTCAGCGTGAAGTGCACTGTTTGCTCACTTCAGAGAGGTGCTACTATAAACAAACAATGGCGCGCTAGAAACGTCAAAAGTCGGGTTCTTCGAATGTATAGCCTCTGTCGGCTTTAAGAGGGAACGGTACCCGCAGCAAGACTTCGACGCAGCCCCGGCTCCAGTCGGTAGGGCAGAACTCGTACGAACCCCTGCTACCTACCGGGAGATTGTAAATGCCTTTCTGCGTCTCGCAACGCGTATGTGCATGTATGTTGGTGTGCTGTCGTAGCGCACCAACATACATCCTTCGTAGCGCGTACACACCGCGTGAGCGCACATACACCGCGTGAGCGTATATACATGCACAAACATACATAAACACAGTCAGCGTCGAGAAAGAACTTTATTTTCTTTTCTCAACGCCGACGTCGCAAGAAATTCAAAAACACGAATTTCGCAGAAAGAATCCTTGCTGAGGGTAGCGATTGGCTCAGTAAACATTTAGGGTATAAATAATACAAACATAATTGTTTACACAATTATGAATGCATTTATTCTCGACCACGATTGTGATCGGTAGATACGGTACTTTCAGTACCTCTCAGCAAATAGATTGCTGTTTGCGAGCCGCAAAACGGTACGCTAAAAATAATGCAAAAATAATTGTTTAAAAAATTATTTTTGCATTTTTCCTCGATCATGATTGTGATCGCGAGATACGGTACTTTCAAACCTCTTAACAATTATGATTGCTGCTTGCGCTATGTAAAATCCAACGTTAAAAATAATGCAGCCATAATTGTTTAAACAATTATGAATGCGTTTATCTCGACCACGATTGTGGTCGGTAGATACGGTACTTTCAGTACCTCTCGGCAAAGAAATTGCTGCTTGCGAGCCGCAAAACATAACAATAAAAATAATGCAAACATAATTGTTTAAACAATTATGGATGCGTTTATCTCGACCACGGTTGTAATCGGTAGATATGGTACTTTCAGTACCTCTCGGCAAATAAATTGCTGCTTGCGAGCCGAAAAACCTAACAATAAAAATAATGCAATCATAATTGTTTAAACAATTATGAATGCGATTATCCCGACCACGATTGTGGTCGGTAGATACGGTACTTTCAGTACCTCTCGGCAAATAAATTGCTGCTTGCGAGCCGCAAAACATAACAATAAAAATAATGCAATCATAATTGTTTAAACAATTATGAATGCGTTTATCTCGACCATGATTGTAATCGGTAGGTACGGTACTTTCAGTACCTCTCAGCAAATAAATTGCTGATCGCGAGCCGCAAAACATAACAATAAAAATAATGCAATCATAATTGTTTAAACAATTATGAATGCGTTTATCTCGACCACGATTGTGATTGGTAGATACGGTACTTACTTCCAGTACCTCTTAGCAAATAGATTGCTGATTGCGAGCCGCGAAACCTAACAATAAAATAATGCAAACATAATTGTTTAAACAATTATGAATGCGTTTATCTCGACCATGATTGTAATCGGTAGGTACGGTACTTTCAGTACATCTCAACAAATAAATTGCTGATCGCGAGCCGCAAAACATAACACTAAAAATAATGCAATCATAATTGTTTAAACAATTATGAATGCGTGTATCTCGACCACGATTGTGATTGGTAGATACGGTACTTACTTCCAGTACCTCTTAGCAAATAGATTGCTGATTGCGAGCCGCGAAACCTAACAATAAAATAATGCAAACATAATTGTTTAAACAATTATGAATGCGTTTATCTCGACCATGATTGTAATCGGTAGATACGGTACTTTCAGTACCTCTCAGCAAATAAATTGCTGATTGCGAGCCGCAAAACCTAACAATAAAAATAATGCAATCATAATTGTTTAAACAATTATCAATGCGTTTATCTCGACCACGATTATGATCGGTAGATACGGTACTTTCAGCGACTCTTGGCAAATAAATTGCTGCTTGTGAGCCGCAAAACATAACAATAAAAATAATGCAACCATAATAACAATTATGAATGCGTTTATCTCGACCAGGATTGTGATCGGTAGATACGGTACTTTCAGTACCTCTCGGCAAATAAATTGCTGCTTGCGAACCGCAAAACCTAACAATAAAAATAATGCAAACATAATTGTTTAAAAAATTATGAATGCGTTCATTCTCGATCACGATTGTGATCGGTAGATACGGTAATTTGAGCATATATGATTGCCTCTCAGTATATATTATTGCTGTTTGCACGCTGCAAAGCATAACGGTAAAAAATAATTCAAAAATAATTGTTTCAACAATTATCAATTTGTTTTTTCTCGACCACGTTTGTGATCGGTAGATACAGTACTTCCTATACCTCTCAGTAAATATGATTGCTCTTTACGCGTTGCAAAACTCAATGGTAAAAATAATGCGACAATAATTGTGTAAACAATTAAAGCATTTCTTCTCGACCACGATTGTAATCGGTCGGTGCGGTACTTTCTGTACCTCTCAGCAAATATGATTACTGCTTGCGCGCTGCAAAACATAACGGCAAAAACAATGCGTAAAAAATTGTTTAAACCATTCAAGAATTTATTCTCGACCACGATTGTGATCGGTAAGCGCGGTACTTTCTGTACCCCTCAGCAAATATGATTGTTGCGTAGGCGCTGCAAAAATCAACGGTAAAAGTAATGCAAAAATATTTGTTTAAACAAGTATTTTTGCTTTTTTTCTCGACCACGATTATGATCGGTAGGTGCCGTACTTTCTATAGTATACAACTTGATGACGTTGAAGTTTGTATTGTAAGATGCATCGAAAACTTTTTCATTTTAATAGCCCAAATTTTTTTTATTTTCATACTGAACAAATCGTTACGACATTTTCACACAGTCTTAGACAAGTTAAATTTTCACAAAGATTACTCTCTATGATAATAAAAATAAAGAAATGGAAAAAATATGTTGGGGTGGTTTGAAAAATAAAGTTTATAAAGTTACTTTTCAGGGCTTACGGTTGACGAAAATTGTAAAACACATGAATATTTATTTTCCCTTATTTATAATTTATTCAAAACAATACATTATTTAATTTTACGGTATTACTGGATGGACCGTCAGACAATAAATTGGTCCAAAATGGGCGAATCGTAAATTTACAAGTCTAGATCATATCGTACAAGTTTAGCCTTACAAGCGGCTAATTTAATAATAAATTAACACTGATAAATGTTAATTTTCCACTTTCAATACCAACTGAAGTCAAATTCGACGATATTGGCGTGTGCTTGACTGAGGTTTTGTCAGTGACTGTACATCTGTTTCAACTGGACAACAAAAACATTTCTCAATTTGTAAATTCAATTAATAAGTTAAGATAATCTTATTATTATCAATAATCGCCCAAAAACTCGTTAAGTTTATAACTACGGTAAGTTTATAACTATAAAAAATGAAGTATTTCCGTTTCAAAAAGATATGAAATCCCCCTAAAAAACTTTAACAAGTAAAAAAAAACGCCAAGTAATAAAAAATGCCCTCGAAAAAATTATCGGTTGTTTCACTATCTACAAGATTCTAATTAACCTCGAAATATTTGTGATTTTTTTCAAACAATAGTTTTATTTAGATTCTAATTTTTCAACTCAAACGTACAAAAGAAGTGAAATAACTTTTTATGAAAAAGCCAAGCAAATTTACCAGAAACGTACAGAAAATTACCAAACTCTAGTAATACCATTTTTCTCAATATTTTGTTTTCAAAAACCATTTTACTCTTATAATAAAAGTACGAATCACGATTATATAAAAGTACAACGTATGCATCACACAAGTACTGTATGTATGTATCACTAGAAAAGCTGGGCAACGACTTGGCGTGCATGGTTAAGAAAAAAAGCTCGGCGAAGGATGACGTTTTCTCAACAACCTGACCATTAGTTTAAGAAAAACATAAATTGACGCAATTTATTATGTAACTGCAAACCAAGTTTCTGATTCCGCAAAGTATAACTTAAAAAATCAGTGATGTACCCCTAGACCACACGGCTCTTGAAATCTCACTTTATTTGCATACTTTGAAAAGTTGTGTGGAAGTATTCACTTTCTACTCTATTGCAGAACCACCATACATCTCATGGAATCTATTGCGTCGTATAAATTTTGGTGTAATGAACATAGTTTTGGCAGGCTGAAGGTTTGAACTACGGTCCGCACCACTTGCTGGTGGAAAAGGAATATCGATATTACTCTCGACACCTATCGCTCCATTTCCGATAATCTGTCTCAGTACAGTGGAACATCTCATTTCTAATAATCCTGTATGCCTGATGTGATGTTACAATTTGAAATAATCTATGTAGATAAATTGTTGCAAAAGTTACTTTTGCAAGCGGTAGGGACGTTTCTGTAAGAAAATCGTGTATCTTCCCGAGCTTTTTTTCTTAACCATGCACGCCAAGTCGTTGCCCAGCTTTTCTAGTGATACATACATACAGTACTTGTGTGATGCATACGTTGTACTTTTATATAATCGTGATTCGTACTTTTATTATAAGAGTAAAATGGTTTTTGAAAACAAAATATTGAGAAAAATGGTATTACTAGAGTTTGGTAATTTTCTGTACGTTTCTGGTAAATTTGCTTGGCTTTTTCATAAAAAGTTATTTCACTTCTTTTGTACGTTTGAGTTGAAAAATTAGAATCTAAATAAAACTATTGTTTGAAAAAAATCACAAATATTTCGAGGTTAATTAGAATCTTGTAGATAGTGAAACAACCGATAATTTTTTCGAGGGCATTTTTTATTACTTGGCGTTTTTTTTACTTGTTAAAGTTTTTTAGGGGGATAGATCAATACTCTCGGAAATGCCCCAGGTCTACGACGCCCTCGGATTTATCTCGAATTGTCATCAGCACCAAGGTTCTCATCTAACAATAAGAGCTTTAGCTACTCAAGGTCCGTTGGGATAACGGGGTTCCAACGTCTTACGTCGAATGGTGGCGAGCCTTCCAGACTGAACTCAATTGCCCTTATCTTTAATCATTCTTTGTTGGATACAACAGCCTCAACCGCATCTAGTATGCAGTTACCTGGTCTTTCGGGAATTCCTATTCTCAAGAATACAAAAAGAAATATCTTCCTCGCTAAATCCAAGGCTTCCTCTAAACAGAAAGCTTTGCGCGTATCACCAGCGTGGTGTCATCTGCATTTCTTTGACAGATCATTCCATAGCATACTCTACCTGTGTTCCGAATTTAATCCAAATCCATTTAGCCGTTTCGGCCTGATTGGGTAACAAATATACAAACAAAGGAATATCCAAACTTTCGTATTTATGATATTAAGTGGATTTCATCAATTACCAACACTTACCTCATTCAGTCGGTGTACCACCGTGCCTAGAAAATATAACACTCTACCTTTCTTCTTAATTTTTTACTTTTTTCTCTCTTCGTTTACCTCCTTAATGAATCAAATTCTAAAGTCTACGCGGACGAAGACGATGGTAAGAGCTAATATGTAACATATATTTATTGTATCATTTATAATAGAATGGTTAAAATATATGCACATACCTGTATATGCAAAATATATGCATATACCTGTAGATCGACTGCAAAAATAATTTGCAGTCGATCTAACTTGTGAAAAACCAGAGACTACGACGTATAATTTGCGGAGGCGTATCGGTGATAACTCTTCATTTTTGAATTTACTATATTCAGCAAACACAACTAGAATCCAAAAAGAGATATTTTTCGAGAAAGGTGAGTAGAGTACATGAGTAGAGTAAGTTAAACAGTTCCTTTCCAGCATATCTACTCATAATAGAGATCCTGCGCCTTTGTTACCGCTTGATTCGAATTCTAAAGTACAAGCGAGCACGACTATTACCTAGACTAGCAATTTTTCCTTTCGCTCACTTTTTTATATTTATAAAAATAATTATATATTTTTTTCGTCCAGCCATTTTTAACTTCTTTCAGTTCATTTATTCTTAGACTACGAGATCTGTTCTGAAAGTATCCGACTTTGGGCTCTGGTGTTGTACCTATGATCTTTATGTGTGTTCCTGCCGAGTGACATGATTCTGCGAATCTTCAATCGATGGGGACACGTTTTTGAATAAACCTGGAGGTCCTCGCGGGTCGCCTTACGCGACTGGGGGTGGTCGGCATCTGATTCGTGATAAATATTTGCACATTACTCTTAGTACAGCTTACAAAATAAACACCTATAGTCCCTGTCAAAGGAATTAATATTTTGAACGGTAGCCTGTGCCGGGCAATCTAATATTGTGATCGAAGCTATTACTGCATTGTGCTTTTTTAGCCCAACTAGAATCAGTTTCAGACTCGAACTTTATTTTCGAACACCAGATTCCAATTCAATTTCTAAAGTCCGAGCGCGCAGCCGTCAATTATGCGTAGTTTATGGTCGTAATCGCTTCTTTGGTGAAGATCCGGGGGACAGCCGAAGTAAAGTTTCTGGGCATATTAAGAATATGCCCATTAAACTGCAACCATGCATGTTGAATCAGAAATTCAAGTCCGGATTTTTGGGAAACAGCATTCCTCCTTCAAAATAATAAAAATCGTGCAAGTCTCGTGAGCTTCGTGGCTTTAGAAATTACCTGGTGCACTTAAAATGTGTAGGACGTATATCGAAAAACTTTTTAGATGGCCAGACACAGACTTGTTCACCCCCAAAAACGGTTGGCATCTCTCGAAACAAAGTCTCCGGGTTATCCAGAGTCAACTCTTACATGCGCATTTATGCGCTCCATGGACCTCGTAACATTTTTCAACAATTGAATCTCCTTTGTTAGCGTAGTATGACTCTCTTTGTATTTATCTTTAATCGCGTACCTTTTATAGGTGCTTAAAGAACGTGATTATCTCGACAAATACTATTCATTAAAGATATTTCGCACTATTCTTCTGGGTTTGGACCATCTTATCCACGTATTTCTTCTAAATTAGATCCATGTAGCACGTTCTGCCGAACATGGATAATATAGTGAGAAACTCTAATTCAATTTTTGTCCCGGTCCTAGCGGCGCAGCCTGTACAGCTTAAGCCGTGTGCGTACATAGAGAGGCGTCCGCTGCAACATGAGTGTAGCGCATGCCTTGTAATGTCCGTACCTTCACATTCGCCCCGAGGCGATGCAATGCACGTTCGATGGCGAGACAGCGGTTTTCGGCACAACAGCAGTAGTGTAACGGTGCGGGTTCTAATCCAAAATGCCTACTACCTACATTTACCGACCGAATTAGCTAAGACACAAACCATTGGTTCGTGTCCGAGCTAAGTCAGGTTCGAATGGTCAAGTAGGGTTTTGGTCAGAACTCACACTATTACCGACACTCGATTCGTGGTTTCTTACCACTTGATGACCAATGGTAGGGCTCCCCTGCTTACTGGTAATAAGCAGGGGAGCCCTACCACGTTCATAACTTGGGTGCTGATGAGGAGGGTGGGGCAAGGAGACATCCGACTCCTAGCGAGGCCGCGCAACGACTGACAAAGAAACGAAGTGCTTTGTAATGAAAGGGGTCTCGTGGCGGGGGTCTCACAAATTGTTTAAATATTTGTCGGTGATGAGTCATCGGACGCGTGTCGTGATAAAGCCCCCCCCCCCCCCCCCCCACCGTCCCACAAATCTCGGACTCTGCGACTAAGACCCTGGGAGGAGTGGTGGGGGTTCACAGAAATCGCTAATTTGTTTAAGCATTGGCACGTGGTCAACCGATGCCACTGCTTGACAAAGGGACCCCCCCTCCCTCGGCAGCTTTGACCATGGACGTATCGAAACGTGTCAATCGAGATGCGACAGCTTTGTGTTTATAACATTGACGCGTTGAAACCGGCGAATAACAAACGGGGAGTCAAAATGGCAGCAGGATTTCGTCGGACTTTTTCTAAGAATCCGATATGCATAGTATGATTGGGCTCTCATTCCTCGATTGGATAGTGTAGCGAACGCACGTGCGAAGATGAACGCGATCAATCCGTGCAAAGTGCCGTTGGAGCTGACAAAAAGTGATCTTGAAAATATTCCAAAGGATTTGCTTTTGATGTATTGGGGCCGATATATTCATTTTTTGTGGGATCGTTTGCCCGAGCATTATCGTACGGACAGTGAAGTGATATCGTATCTTTCGTGTAGCGAGCATTGGAACAGATCTGGGGGCAGGCATCATATCAATGGATGTGGTCTTAGCCGACGAGACTGCGAACATTGCCCTAAATATTCGCCAGTGAAGAAGAAAGAAAGCTCTGACGAAGTAGTGAAAGTAGCCGTGGGCGGAAGAGTGGGGGAAAGGAGTATATAAACTTGTGCTTCAAGATCGCTCCGGACACACGCAAAATCGTTGGACGAGAGAGAACCCCGCGAGTAAAAAAATGGAGTTATGATTAACTCCATTTTTTCTTATTGATATAAGAAATAATCTTATATGAATAAGAAAAAAATGGAGTTAATCATAACTCCATTTTTTTACTCGAGGGGGTCTCTCGTGCAACGATATATGATTGGTAAAATTGCCGATTTTCACCCGAAGAAGAAACTCATTGAGTTGTCACCCGAGTCGAACTATCTCATCACCAATATACGGGCAGTAAACACTAAATTCGGCAAAAAGCACGTTGTCGACATGACAAGTAGCGGGGCATACTTTATAAATGCCATTTGTTCAACCATGGTTCGGGCTCTTTGTTGTAGTAGGTATATTGGAAGGTTGCATATATTTGATAGAGAAGTGCAAATTGGTTCTTATCAATGCCTGGATTCAAATTCCGATAAGGGTAACATTGCGAATTCAGGTAGAGTTTGACATAAGTGATGTCACAATGATCGCACTGACTTGCATTCTTACGTATGTTATTTTTACGATTCGTCTGAAAGGCTAGATTACATATCGCGGCTTTTCCAAATGCGTAGAAATCTTCGAGGACCATATGTGCTTGGAGCTCGCGGGGAGCATCGGGTATTCGTATAATCCCACGTACGGAAAGTCATGGATATCGGTGTGTCTTTACCGATGAACTTAAGGAGCTGAATTTTACGTTCATCGGAGAGCGTCACGTATGGTATGAGCCATTCTACTTTTTACAACACCACTTTGAGCCACTGTCAGCCATCTGCCATATAGCATTATCATCGCTCTTTGATTTCGATAGAATCAGTTCGTGCTTCGCGTTGACAATGAGTTTTCGATAATCTTCGGCGAAACCGAGGATCATACTCAGCGGTACGCATACGTCAAAATGTCCCGCCACATCTACAATATCATGCGTTTCGTGGATATCGACCCATCCTGCATTCTGTAGCACAGAGCTCTTGTTTGGACTCGGGGATGTGAGTACCTTCATCAGACTCGTCAAGCCCCCATTTTTACATCGATCAATTTCGATCTCATTGACCTCGTATCTTACTTTCTCGAACAAACGGCAAATCGCATTATTTACAAAGTTCGTCCCGATAGCAGGTGTACCATCAGGTTTGCAGAACTGTCCGCATACGCGTATAGAACTTTGACTGGGTAGTATGCATAAATCTTGATGCTGAATGGAAATACGTATTTCATCGCTGTTATTAAATGCTGATAGATTCATCGAAGATGACGGGAGTTTTGATATCGGCTATTTCCGCCTCCATCGTATACAACATATACACAAAGCACAGATTATGTAATTTCTTATGCGATTTTTCCACGTATCCGGAGCCACATACTCTTCAATAGCAGTACGTTCTTCGTTGTTAGCGAAGTGCGTGTCCATCGATTACTGAGCACCCTCATCCGCAGGGGATTGTTTTTATAAGTGTTACTGTGATAGACTGTGCCCATTGCGATTTTATGTATAATCTTATGGCAATTATTTCACCGCGAAAATTCACCAATTCACCGTCTTGATCCACTATTCGAAATTGGATGTTGTCTATCCTCTTGTTTGTGATTGGCAGATAAATCACGTGCGATAGAACCTCGATGATTTTATATCCTGGTGGTACGAATGGAAAAACTCGTGAATCGTGTGTACTCTTTGCTCATTTATATAGGCGCGGGCTGTGTGGTTACACTCGTCACGCAAGGCGTTCACTTTGAGAATGGTTATTGGGGCATCTGATTCATGCGTTTTATTTGCTTCCAGCTTACTCGGTGTGAATTCTAGTATGCGCCCGATACAATCGTTGGACATGAAATTTATTTCACGATTGAACTTGATTTCACTGTGCAGCCTATTATTGCTGGGGTTGATATGAATGGTAACATTTTAATTTGCCAACTCTTTTTGAAAGTACGTCGTAATGTGCTCTATTTCATAACTTCCCATACGTATGGTAAAAATTTCAGGACCCACGTAACATTTATTTTGTCTAATGTCTGCCCTTGGAATAGAATTGAAGGTGAACAGTTCGATGAGACCGAGGGTATAATTCTTGTGCGGCGCCAGTGCGATGGGGGTTCATATTGCGCCACGAACACAGTGGATGATTCGGAAACGGTTAACGTAAGACTGTAATCTATGATGGTGGTTAAATTTGCAACCGACTCGATTCCATTATGACGCACTTTTATATAGAGAAAAACTTTATCCTGGATTCAATTGTCGAGAGAGAAACTTGAGGCACAAATGGCCACATGCGAATGTGCCATATTTCTGGTATCCCTTATGATTATAATTCACGCTACTCACACTGAAGTATTGCTGAAAGTATTGAAGTACATGACTCTATTGCCGGTTTTTTCGTACGCGACCCAATGTGTACCCGGTTCTATATCGTCATCGAGATATTCACAATGGCGGATCCGTATTTCCATGGGTCTCTCCGAGGCAATTTATTTCGCATGTAAACTCCACGAAAATATGGGATTTTCATGGTTTTGGCGTATTTCAGCTAATCGACGTCGATGAGTGGTCGGTGGGGTAGTTCTACTTCACATTTTTTGGCTCGACGTAAACATTTCCTGTTTGTACGGCTTGATATGTATACCCTTGTCCAATGCTATCGCTTCAATCGTTCGATTGTGATGCTTGCCTTGTTTGGGCTCACTTTTTGCTGCTTGAGCGGCCTTAACAGCCTTGGCTATATTAACCGCACTTCCGGCCAACGCTCCTGCTGCGCTAAGACCCGCGAAAATGGGCACGAGAAACGGTAGGAAACCCCCGATTCTACGCGGTACGGGCAACACTCGAGGCGTACGCTCTTTGCACCTACCACCGACAACTCTCTTGACTGCAGCTCGAGCACCTTTCAAGGCTGACATAATGATTGCATCCGAATCATCACTCTTAACCATCGCTTCTTTCGCAGCATCGATAACTTTTTTTCGAGCTGACAACTTTCGACCACTTAATCCACATGCGGAATTTTCGCTTTAGCGTGTACTCGTTGCCAAGCTGGCTCTTGCAATACCTTATCAGCAGCATGCCTAGTTACGAGGTTTTCACGATTTTTTAAATATGCGATATCGTGTTCCTTGCAAACCGCGTCCAGCGGATTTATTCCTGGATCACCACGTCCAAGACGTTTGGCTAGTTTTGTACCGGGTCCGCAATACTGATATCCAGGGAAGTGCAATTCAACAGGAAAATTGTTGATGATAAGATTGAGTAGACCCTTGCCGCACTTCTTTCGTCTTTTGGGTATGATCATGCTGGAGGTTAACGTTCAATTAACGAGATGATCGATATGAAAGCTAGTTTTATACCATAATTATCTTGAAGATGGAGTCCAAGATGCATGGACTATGCACACAACAGGTGGATCGACAAATCAGAATTGACAAAATGGTTCTCATCGATGATATCAGATTTAAAAAAATGTTCAATGAATTTATTATTATACAAAATAGTTGTAAAAAATATTTTCAATCATTTAAAAAATTCGTATAATTAAATAATCACTCAAAAAATTCGTAAAGTACAAAAAAATATTATTTTCTTAAATAATCATTCAAAAAATGATATTTTACTGAAACTAATCGCGGACAAAAAAAGTCCATTCGATCCCATCCCATCGTTCTCAAGTGGGCATCCCAGATGGGGTCCCGTTCTTTCTCCAGAGGGGCCATACCGAACAATCTTCTCAAATTGAAGATATCCGGTATTTTTGCTTCGGGATCCCAATGGACGAGGGACATTGCGTCCTCCTTCCAGACGCGCAACGTATTTTAGTGAAATTTTCGCTTTTGTACCCTCACGCTGTTTGCAGCGTCTATAAATTGGTGAAACCAGTGGTTCTGCGGGGGTGATTATCCTTTTATTTGTCCCACTGTCTAGAAGACAAATTATTGCAGGAGGTTTAAAAAGTGTGGTAAAAAGAAAATAACACGAGGCGAGGAAGAAATGATTCACTTACCAATACCATATTTATACCTTCGAATACTATGGAATCTCCGCAATAGAACGATATCTGAAAAAAAGGAAAAATGTCACCCGGAGAATATATGGACACATTACGACTTAAACTCGCGTTTGCTTAGCTGAATGGTCCACTTAACATCCTGCAGAAGATAAAAACTCCAGAGCCTCCTGATCGTTCTACCGGCTCCGTCAAATCCGAAATGTTTATATCTTATATACCGTGAACGATAATCTTTTGATTATACCGAAAGAGTTCTCGCTCTCTCTCTCCTTCGTACTCTCGAGAGATCTCTGTCTATTCTTCATCAGAGCTCGCAGCTCTTTGCTCCCTTCGAGCCAAGTCGGCGACTTATCACATTCACGATTTACTTACGTTCTCAGTGCGATGGACAAAACATAACTCCAATGTCTGGCGTTCGGTTTTTTTCCTCGATGGCCATTTCCCACTCAGAATTGGGGGGAGAGGAAATTTTTCGGAATTGATTTTTATACGGTTTTTAGTATAAAATTATTATTATTATTTACACACCACTGTACAGCTTGGGTTTTTTCCCTTCATCTTAATATTCCATATCGTCGGAAGCATAACCCCAGGGAAGACTGTCCGTAGAATCTGGGATCAACACTGTTTTGTCATCTCTCCAGCTGAGAACAATTTTCTGTTGCATCGTGGTATGAATAATATGTTTTTTACTCGCGATCAATTATTGAACCTTAACGAGATTTTTGACCGAGAGGGTTGACCTCTTAATACCCTTAGCTCTTTTTTTTACGTCGTGACAGTCGAAGATCTTATACGCGTACAACTTTGCTCTCAAACCCACAAATTCCGTTATAATACGACCGTTATTCTCATCTTTCATGAGGCGTAATACCTTCTTGATGATACCATCAGTGTCTGTATACAATAACTTTGCTCGATCGTTGAAACTTTCACATATGTTGCAGTGAAAAAGAAAAGAATTGCGAATCCTGTATATATGGGCTTAATAAACAGAACGCACGCTCTATTGAGCTCGATTATAACTATGTCATTATGAAATATGGCGCAGCTATGGAACATAGGCATAGCGATCTGCGTTTCCGCTTCCCACTTCCCACTGCCACGTTTTCCATCGCCGTCCCAAAGACCCCGTTATTCATGAGTTTGTAAACATTTTTCTCAAATTCATTCTCAGATTTCTTCCTCAATTCCGTATTTACATCGATATACTTTTTTAGCCAAGCGCGCTGTTCAAACTCGAGGACACTATTTACAGGGTCCTCGAGTTTGATGCCAGACCCCATTTAAGGCATTGTTTCAAATTTCTATAGTGAATTAAATATTTCTCTTTTCGCAGCAACGTGGTCATTAATTTTCTCTGAGTGCTGCCAGGAGGGATGTAGTGTTGCGGACACCAGGGTAGATCCTTGTGTGTATCATGTAACTCTCGAGGATACTCCAAATCAATTTCCGAGATGTATCCTGTTTCAGGGACATCTGCAATTTCCTCGATACAGTCCTCGAAATTTTCTACCCAAGCGAACGAATCGTACGGTAATGACTCACACATAGCTGCACTATACAGATTATTGACATCGTAATACATCAAGTATGACTCGGGCTTAATTGGATTAAAGTCATCGTGCATAAGTGATTATTCGCTCTCGCGTACCTATTGCAGCACTGCGCTACACCGTCGCGAATACCTTTCTCGATAAACGTCAACATGTCAACGTCGATCAAGAGCTCGAGTTCCACGTTGGTACGTTTTAACATTGCATCAAAGTATAGACCGGGCGCGGTAAAATAATGAAATGGAGCGAGGCCGTACCTGCCGATGCAATGTTGACGAAAATTCTCAAAAATATCTGCGAGTAGGAGTACATCGGTTTTCAAATAAAAGTTTGAATATTCGGCCCAAGTTTCAAGATCAAAGGCAGTCCAAACTTTACACGCATGCGCGTAATCGTCAGCCGAGGTTAGTTAGTCGTTAGTCAGTCTAAAGAAAAATGTATCTTTCGCGGGAAATTCCGTCTCATAGAGGCGCATCGAAGAGTCCACGTAGTCATAGGGAAAACCGCCTTTTAGCGTCAACTATTGAAATGCCATTGCGTCGACGCATTGCTTGCGCGTTACTATTTTTTGATCGGTTTTCAGGTAGGATGCTTATTTTTCAAGACTACTCGGCATGGACCTCAAAGAGTCGATGAATCGATACTGGACGCATGTACCTTTAGCGCGTTTGGAAAATGAAATATATTTCTTTTCATCAATTCGCAAAACATTCATCGAGCCTTCGAAGGTTCGAGGCAATGCTACTATTAAAAAGTGCGCGTCGTATCTCGACAAGTTGTGAAAAATTACAGGAACTACGTCGGCAATTTTGTAATTCAAATTACATCCCTGATCAGTGGCACCGCGGAATTTTCCCGTAAAATGACACTGATCTTGGACTCTTACATCCTCGGAAGCGAATGGTTTTTCACAAACGTGACATTTCTCAGTCAACTTGAAACTTCGACTTTCGTCGCTGCTCAAAGATTTCATTGGTACTATGGTCTGAAAAATGTTATGCCATGCAGTTATTTCTGCATGCAATCATGCATGCACCATTCGATACAGTCCTTTCCACGAAACGCTTTGTACTCCGAAAGAGCGTAATTGAAACTACAACGGTTATAGTAAGTAATGCTGAGGGGTTATGCTTTTGATAATTTAGAGTGTTAGCCTGTGGTGCTGCGACCGATTAGAGTAAACATTCCAAATTTGCGTAGATTACAAATGGAACTATCTCCTTGCGCTTATAATTTTTTAATTTCTATATTGTCTTTGTACCTTCGGGAAATATAACTCGATAATTATTAATATTACTACGGGCCTCTTGGTGCCTTTGCAATATTTCTTTCGTGGTGAAATGGCACAAATATCGGTCGCAAATCCACGCCTGACGTTTTGCGCTCGATATCTGTTCACTCACGAGTCTCGAAATATTTTTAATCCACGCAAAATAACGATACCCCGTGGGAATACCAATGTGCTCCTCCTCGTTATTCTCCTCCTCGATTTCCGCTTTGATAATCATTACGTGAATTGCTGATTTATCCGAGGTTTGTTTACAGAAATATATCGACACAATTTTACTAGTGCCGTATTTTGTCGCGCCACCAATCCCATACACAAGATCCATAAACCATTCGATCGTTCAAATGTTTTAATCTTCGATAAACTCATCGGAAAAGCCAAGCCTTCGTAGTTGAGCACTTCGCTGTCATGAGGATACGAACTCGTACGTTCGAGATGCATCCTAGGCGGTAGGGAGAGAGCTGCTGTGACGGACCAGAGAAAACAATAGCGGTCATTGTTTAGAATATTGATGACGGCCCGTTTCACCTGTGTATGCCTCGGGAGACGCGTATATGTGGATAAGCTTCTTCGCACTGGTTTGTATTTGTTAATGTTCACAAGTAGACGTGAGATTTCGTGTAACGCCCAACCAGACTCTTTTTCCTGAAAGTCCTTGATTTTGATCGAGAGTTTTGATTGGACGTACCCCATGAACTACTCGCCAATATCGCTCAACGGTAAGATAATCGCGTTTTTCATTTGAAATGTCTTTTCCTTCTCAATGTTTCATTCAACTTCATGAGGCGGAATTTCCACGCTTAGGTCACATTCACCTTCACTTTACCCTGCTCTCGCACAATGTTTTCCAATTTTGTCACAACCACTTGCATCGCATCTCCGAGCAAGCTTCATACATCTTTGTGCTCGAAATTCACAATCGAGCCCATCTTTATCCGACTTTTGAATGCCGACTCAAGATCGATCCACTCTAGCTTATTACTAGCATCACTTATACCGCTCACACCAGCACCGCTTACACCTGCTCCGCGCACACGGACGATTTTTTCTCTCAACGACAACAACTTCGTTATTGACGATTGAATTTTCAGTATTGGACCGACGTTGGGCTCTCGGTTTTTCAATGTCTTTTCCAAGAGTTCGACGTGCATATTACAGAACTCTTGCTACTTTTCCACCTCAGGAAAAATTGTTGCCCGCCCCCCTCAACTTATCGATAATTTTATCGCAATCATCCATAACAACCAGACTGCTCGATAAATCCAAATCAAATACTGATGCAGAACGGTTCGCGAACACATTTAAGAAAAAAATCTGTATATGTATAGAACTTCACGTGTGCGCGGGCGCGCGCGCGCGCGCGCGTGTGTGTGTGTGTGTGAGTGTATGCACTCGGAAAGGAACTCGAGTTACTGGTTCATATAAACAAGATCGAGTTCTAAACAGCAAGTTCTACGTTGAGCGTCATACTCTTCGTCATGCTCTTCAATTTATCGTGGACTGGGTGTCGATGAAAGGTTTTTTCTTGATTATAGTTCTCCGCCTTACCAACCAACACGTCAATGTTCAAAGCCGGCGCTTCACGAATTTAGAAAAAACCTCCCACCATTTTGATTGCGGCCTTTAAAAATCATCGTAAGATAATTTACGCGTTATAAATCAATCTTAATGTTTAAACACTCTTTGGATCGCCGTCGACAGGTTTTGAACAAATTCCCCGAAACCCTCCAGCTCTTGGCCGATAATACGTTTCGACACGTCCATGGTCGCAGCTGTCGAGTCGCGGCATTGGATGACCATGTGCCAATTTTAAATAATTTAGCGATTTCTGAGAACTCCCCACCACTCCTCCCATGGTCCTAGTCACGGAATCCAAATCTCGAGGGTGTCCCTTTGTGAATCCGCGGCATTGGATGACCACGTGCCAATGTTTAAATAATTTAGCGATTTGTGAGAACCTCCCATTACTCCTCCTATGGTCTTACAAGGGGAGGCTGTCAATTGTCAAATTCAGATTCGATTCATACTGCGTGTGTTAAAAGCTCATGGCCAGAGGTGTTATGTGGCAAAGCAGTAAGATGCGCTTCTTCAACGTTGTCGAGAAAATCGGCATTGATAGATTCCATTGCGTTCAAATACTTTCTACGTAAAGACAATATCAAAGAGCGCGTGGCGCAGCGAGCAAGCTCTCTGCTTCATAAGCTCGTCGTCCCCGGTTCGAATCTCGCTGCTGGCGACTTTTTTCTTTTCTTTTTAATGCATATGTGTTGTGACGGAATTTTTTCTCTCCACGGGAACGAGAGCGAAAAACTCGAGAGCTCGGGTGCGAGAACCGTCACCTTCGGCCGTCCACCCGTCGTCGTGCACCCGCAGAACCCGGGGCGCCAGTGAATTTTGTTTCACCGGTTCCACAACCGGTATGACCTGGGATCGAGGGGGATCCGCCCTCGACCCACCAATGGGAGACTGGAGATCTCCCTACTTTTTGTATCGCCGGAAGCTTCACCGGGCTAAACTGGGAGTCTGGAGACCTCCCTGATTTTTTTATCGCCGGAATCATAACCGGACTAAACTGGGTGCACTCGGACGGAGGGACGGTTGCGGTACAGCACGGCCGCTCAGGCTGTGGATTGTGGTAGAGGGGTCGGGATTCACCGGGGGGTAGCGAAATTGTCGAGAACCAAAATAAAATGAAATAAATGATTTTATTTTATTACGCGGGAGCCGAATTCTACACGAAGAAAAATCCCGAGAACTGCACGCGGAAACCTCAATCGCGAACGCGAAACGCGAGCAAGAGCGTCACTCGTACCCGTGAAAGAATTCAGCCAGGGCTTTGACTAGGCCCCGATTATTTTTCCCTTACTCTGTAAGGGCCCCAACATGGCACCCGACCAGGTCCCTTAGAGGCCGGTCACACTTTGCCGGCGAGGGCCTAAAGAGGCTTACCAATCAGGGCCCGACTGGTTGCCTCAACAGAACCCGATCGAAGCCATGAAGCAACCCTATTATGCCCCTGCCTTATAATTATCGGCTTTATTAGTGGATACATACCAACCGAGGTGTTTTGCAATAACGAAAACTATTTTCTTCAAATAAAGGATTATTTATCATTCACCTTGAAATTAGAAAATAAAAAACAGGTACAGTTTTACAGAGAATACTGTCCGTTATAAAGGAATATAAATTTGTTGGGGTAGGTTAGATTCAATAAAATAACTTAACGGTGTAAAGCTTTAACAGGATCAATAGGTTGTTTTATTTTTGGATCTTCTTTGCTTACAAGATTACGCATATTTCTTCCTTATATATATTTACATATATATGTAATGTTCAACAGCTTAAAACTAGAGATGAAATAAGATTAATCGGTTTTTTTTTACTTTGGTTTTCTTACTTCTTAAAAACCAAGTTGTTTTACAGAGGATACTGTCCGTTATAAAGGAATATAAATTGTTAAAGTACCTTAGATTTAATAAAATAGGTTAACGATATAAAGCTTCAACGAGGTCTATAGGTTTTTTCGATTTTTTTCGATTTTTGGATCTTCTTTGCATATTTAGAGATATATATATATACATATATGTATCGTTCAACAGCTTAAAACTAGAGATGAAATAGGATTAATCGGTTTTTTTTACTTTGGTTTTTTTACTTCGTACGCATCTTGCGCCTTCCATCCAGTCCTTGGCATTGTTGAGGCAGCTTGAGAGACTCTGATAAAATGTTTTCTCTGTAATCCCTTCTTCATTCGAATGCATACGGCGAACGAATTCTGTAAAAAAATTATTTAGAGAATTTCAAAACCTTATGAAATTTTTATTTTAATCATATGAATACATACCAAAAAGTTTTTCATAAAATGCTGTCCCTTTCAGCATTAACTTTCCTGCTTTTTTTGATTCTCGGACAGCTGTACAATTCATGGCGAATTGTTGCGTGAAAAACTTCTTTATGATGGCATTTAAAGTTTTTTTCATGTCGGATTCCACGATGCAATTGATTGCGCCATTCTATAAAACCAAGATATTTTATTTAAGGTATTACTATCACAAATTTACTTTATTTAGGATTCTTTTAAAATTTTGTATGAACGTTCTTGTCATCAAAACTAACAATATTCTTTTATGAAGAAAATTTTTTCGGACGTCTAGAATTTGAGATATTTAATTTCCAATCCTTCATTTTCCCTATCTAAACGCGTGTAAATTGAAGTCGTATTTCGTTTATAATGAGTTGTAAAAAAAATCTATGTAGGATTTTTTTTCCGCAGATATAGCCAGAAAGCTATGGCCGAAATTTTTTAAGAAAAATCCTGAAAACATTTTTTTGCAACTTATAAATGAAACTCGATTTCAATTTACACGCGTTTAGATCCGAAAACTTTAAAATTGGAAATGAAAAATTACAAATTCCAGACGTCAGAACATTTTTCTTCATAGGGGAAAATTGTTAGTTTTTATGTCAAGAACATTTATACAAAATTTTGGAAGAATCCTAAATGAAGTCATTTTGTGAAAGTCCTACCTTAATATAACATGAAATGGATTATAAAAATTGAAAATTTGATCATGTAATGTAAAGAAAATTTAATATATAGTTAAAATCTAGTGTACATTTCCAAAACTTACAAAATCTTTTTGAAAGTCTGCATCGTCTTTCAAATGTCCCTCGAACACCAAAAAATCGTCGACCGAGCTCAGTTTTTGGACCTCGTGCTTTTTCATGAAGCCGCTAGGCGTCATCTCAGAACTAGGCATCTTCATGAACCGTTCAAGGCTGTGTCGGAGTTCTCGTATTTCTTCACTTTGAAACTTCATGACAGCCATGATCTTCGTAAGAGCGCGCTGAACCGGGTCGTTACCTTCCAAATTATGATTAATTTTATGAAATAATTATTCTATCTAATCAAATTATTCTATCAAATAACAATCTTTGTAACGTTGATGAAAATAAATTTTTTTTAAATAAAAATTACTCAATCTCTATATCTTTCTCACTCTTTATCTCTTAATCTTTATAATCTCTCTTTCTTTCTTTATCTTTATTTATATTATCTTATCTATATTATTATTTATTTATCTGTTTTATATTTTTTATTTGTTATACTGTTATATATTTTTATATTTTGTATTAATTTATTTATATATAAATATAATAATATTTATATATATATAATATACTTTACCGTTGAAATCAGAAACGAGATTGTTTGCATTATCTTCAAGGGGCCGATTTTCATTGTTTTGAAATCCTTGGCGAGCCGATGGAATTTTTGTATCGTCGGATCCGTTTTTATTTGCAACTTTTGCTTGGTCCGTTGCATTCTCGCTATGCAACGGATATGGTGCTGAAGTCGATAGCTGCTTGCAAACAAGCGATGCGTCCACGATTTTTGAAGAAGCGTTGTTTTTTTTCCTAACTGGAACTTGAGCAGCTGATTTTTTCGAGGCGTTCTTTTGGCTGGAATTTTTGTTTTTTGAACGAAACTTAGCAGCCGTAGTTTCTGAGTTAGAAGAACTCTCATCACAAGAGGCTGAAAATGTAAAAAAAGACTGCGTTTAGTAATTTTTTTTTCACTTTTCACATTTTTAGATAAATAAATAAATAAATATGTACACTAAATTAAATGTATCACCTGAATCGCTCTCGTCTGACTCCGAAGACAAATTTCGTCGACTCAACATATTTTTTATTGTCTTCGCATCGCGTGATTTTTTATTTTTTATCAGCGTGGTAATTTCTTGAGAGTTTTTTTCTCCCATATCTTCCGACATGGTTGTATACGCGTATTCTTGATCAGAGAGTTTCTTTACTCTTTTCAATCCCTTGGCATGCGTTTCTATTTAACAATCCATTGAGAAAAATAACATTAATAAAAAAAATGAAAATACATGGTCAATATAATTTGAAGTTGGATTCAAGTCTTACTTGCATCGCCTTGTAAGGTAACTGGATATGAAGGCCAACTTTCTGGCGGATCTTCTCTGTTTTGAATGAGGGTACGGATCAGTAGTTTGTCTTCCTCCCTGTATGGAGGTGCCATATATCATACGACCAATGATCCAAGTCCCTTGTCATAAGAAAGCCAAGAACTTGGCACGCATTCAACTGTGCGCTTGCCTTTTTTATCAATTTCGTTAACAAAACTGACAAGTTGATACGGTCGTAATTGTCGTTTTTGAGACTTCACTGTAAAAACAAAACTTATCTTATCAAGAGACGCGGCAGCGTCTCGACGCCAAGTAATAAAAAAAAAAACGACTGTCACGACACGACACGCCGCGCACTCTTTATACGCCAAGATGGGCTTTAGCAGACGACTTTTCAACTTATAATCGACATTACGCGAAAACGCGGAGACGAATCGAGAATCTAATGACATTTTACCAATCAAATGTTATTTTTTCCTATCGATTTTGTTTGGGTCATTTTTCGATCCGCCTACTCAAACTTGAGATCTCGTAATATTAGCCGAATTTCCGAGCGACTTTTTTACCACAAAAATTCTTCAACACTTTAGAACTTGGAGGGATAAAGTTATTCGGTCGCATCGTAAGCTATACTACATACGTCCTTTTGGGGAAAGCGTTAACATGATGGGAACGCTTAGTTTCAGCGTGAAGTGCACTGTTTGCTCACTTCAGAGAGGTGCTACTATAAACAAACAATGGCGCGCTAGAAACGTCAAAAGTCGGGTTCTTCGAATGTATAGCCTCTGTCGGCTTTAAGAGGGAACGGTACCCGCAGCAAGACTTCGACGCAGCCCCGGCTCCAGTCGGTAGGGCAGAACTCGTACGAACCCCTGCTACCTACCGGGAGATTGTAAATGCCTTTCTGCGTCTCGCAACGCGTATGTGCATGTATGTTGGTGTGCTGTCGTAGCGCACCAACATACATCCTTCGTAGCGCGTACACACCGCGTGAGCGCACATACACCGCGTGAGCGTATATACATGCACAAACATACATAAACACAGTCAGCGTCGAGAAAGAACTTTATTTTCTTTTCTCAACGCCGACGTCGCAAGAAATTCAAAAACACGAATTTCGCAGAAAGAATCCTTGCTGAGGGTAGCGATTGGCTCAGTAAACATTTAGGGTATAAATAATACAAACATAATTGTTTACACAATTATGAATGCATTTATTCTCGACCACGATTGTGATCGGTAGATACGGTACTTTCAGTACCTCTCAGCAAATAGATTGCTGTTTGCGAGCCGCAAAACGGTACGCTAAAAATAATGCAAAAATAATTGTTTAAAAAATTATTTTTGCATTTTTCCTCGATCATGATTGTGATCGCGAGATACGGTACTTTCAAACCTCTTAACAATTATGATTGCTGCTTGCGCTATGTAAAATCCAACGTTAAAAATAATGCAGCCATAATTGTTTAAACAATTATGAATGCGTTTATCTCGACCACGATTGTGGTCGGTAGATACGGTACTTTCAGTACCTCTCGGCAAAGAAATTGCTGCTTGCGAGCCGCAAAACATAACAATAAAAATAATGCAAACATAATTGTTTAAACAATTATGGATGCGTTTATCTCGACCACGGTTGTAATCGGTAGATATGGTACTTTCAGTACCTCTCGGCAAATAAATTGCTGCTTGCGAGCCCAAAAACCTAACAATAAAAATAATGCAATCATAATTGTTTAAACAATTATGAATGCGATTATCCCGACCACGATTGTGATCGGTAGATACGGTACTTTCAGTACCTCTCGGCAAATAAATTGCTGCTTGCGAGCCGCAAAACATAACAATAAAAATAATGCAATCATAATTGTTTAAACAATTATGAATGCGTTTATCTCGACCATGATTGTAATCGGTAGGTACGGTACTTTCAGTACCTCTCAGCAAATAAATTGCTGATCGCGAGCCGCAAAACATAACAATAAAAATAATGCAATCATAATTGTTTAAACAATTATGAATGCGTTTATCTCGACCACGATTGTGATTGGTAGATACGGTACTTACTCCCAGTACCTCTTAGCAAATAGATTGCTGATTGCGAGCCGCGAAACCTAACAATAAAATAATGCAAACATAATTGTTTAAACAATTATGAATGCGTTTATCTCGACCATGATTGTAATCGGTAGGTACGGTACTTTCAGTACATCTCAACAAATAAATTGCTGATCGCGAGCCGCAAAACATAACACTAAAAATAATGCAATCATAATTGTTTAAACAATTATGAATGCGTGTATCTCGACCACGATTGTGATTGGTAGATACGGTACTTACTTCCAGTACCTCTTAGCAAATAGATTGCTGATTGCGAGCCGCGAAACCTAACAATAAAATAATGCAAACATAATTGTTTAAACAATTATGAATGCGTTTATCTCGACCATGATTGTAATCGGTAGATACGGTACTTTCAGTACCTCTCAGCAAATAAATTGCTGATTGCGAGCCGCAAAACCTAACAATAAAAATAATGCAATCATAATTGTTTAAACAATTATCAATGCATTTATCTCGACCACGATTATGATCGGTAGATACGGTACTTTCAGTGACGCTTGGCAAATAAATTGCTGCTTGTGAGCCGCAAAACATAACAATAAAAATAATGCAACCATAATAACAATTATGAATGCGTTTATCTCGACCAGGATTGTGATCGGTAGATACGGTACTTTCAGTACCTCTCGGCAAATAAATTGCTGCTTGCGAACCGCAAAACCTAACAATAAAAATAATGCAAACATAATTGTTTAAAAAATTATGAATGCGTTCATTCTCGATCACGATTGTGATCGGTAGATACGGTAATTTGAGCATATATGATTGCCTCTCAGTATATATTATTGCTGTTTGCACGCTGCAAAGCAAAACGGTAAAAAATAATTCAAAAATAATTGTTTCAACAATTATCAATTTGTTTTTTCTCGACCACGTTTGTGATCGGTAGATACAGTACTTCCTATACCTCTCAGTAAATATGATTGCTCTTTACGCGTTGCAAAACTCAATGGTAAAAATAATGCGACAATAATTGTGTAAACAATTAAAGCATTTCTTCTCGACCACGATTGTAATCGGTCGGTGCGGTACTTTCTGTACCTCTCAGCAAATATGATTACTGCTTGCGCGCTGCAAAACATAACGGCAAAAACAATGCGTAAAAAATTGTTTAAACCATTCAAGAATTTATTCTCGACCACGATTGTGATCGGTAAGCGCGGTACTTTCTGTACCCCTCAGCAAATATGATTGTTGCGTAGGCGCTGCAAAAATCAACGGTAAAAGTAATGCAAAAATATTTGTTTAAACAAGTATTTTTGCTTTTTTTCTCGACCACGATTATGATCGGTAGGTGCCGTACTTTCTATAGTATACAACTTGATGACGTTGAAGTTTGTATTGTAAGATGCATCGAAAACTTTTTCATTTTAATAGCCCAAATTTTTTTTATTTTCATACTGAACAAATCGTTACGACATTTTCACACAGTCTTAGACAAGTTAAATTTTCACAAAGATTACTCTCTATGATAATAAAAATAAAGAAATGGAAAAAATATGTTGGGGTGGTTTGAAAAATAAAGTTTATAAAGTTACTTTTCAGGGCTTACGGTTGACGAAAATTGTAAAACACATGAATATTTATTTTCCCTTATTTATAATTTATTCAAAACAATACATTATTTAATTTTACGGTATTACTGGATGGACCGTCAGACAATAAATTAGTCCAAAATGGGCGAATCGTAAATTTACAAGTCTAGATCATATCGTACAAGTTTAGCCTTACAAGCGGCTAATTTAATAATAAATTAACACTGAGAAATGTTAATTTTCCACTTTCAATACCAACTGAAGTCAAATTCGACGATATTGGCGTGTGCTTGACTGAGGTTTTGTCAGTGACTGTACATCTGTTTCAACTGGGCAACAAAAACATTTCTCAATTTGTAAATTCAATTAATAAGTTAAGATAATCTTATTATTATCAATAATCGCCCAAAAACTCGTTAAGTTTATAACTACGGTAAGTTTATAACTATAAAAAATGAAGTATTTCCGTTTCAAAAAGATATGAAATCCCCCTAAAAAACTTTAACAAGTAAGAAAAAACGCCAAGTAATAAAAAATGCCCGCGAAAAAATTATCGGTTGTTTCACTATCTACAAGATTCTAATTAACCTCGAAATATTTGTGATTTTTTTCAAACAATAGTTTTATTTAGATTCTAATTTTTCAACTCAAACGTACAAAAGAAGTGAAATAACTTTTTATGAAAAAGCCAAGCAAATTTACCAGAAACGTACAGAAAATTACCAAACTCTAGTAATACCATTTTTCTCAATATTTTGTTTTCAAAAACCATTTTACTCTTATAATAAAAGTACGAATCACGATTATATAAAAGTACAACGTATGCATCACACAAGTACTGTATGTATGTATCACTAGAAAAGCTGGGCAACGACTTGGCGTGCATGGTTAAGAAAAAAAGCTCGGCGAAGGATGACGTTTTCTCAACAACCTGACCATTAGTTTAAGAAAAACATAAATTGACGCAATTTATTATGTAACTGCAAACCAAGTTTCTGATTCCGCAAAGTATAACTTAAAAAATCAGTGATGTACCCCTAGACCACACGGCTCTTGAAATCTCACTTTATTTGCATACCTTGAAAAGATGTGTGGAAGTATTCACTTTCTACTCTATTGCAGAACCACCATACATCTCATGGAATCTATTGCGTCGTATAAATTTTGGTGTAATGAACATAGTTTTGGCAGGCTGAAGGTTTGAACTACGGTCCGCACCACTTGCTGGTGGAAAAGGAATATCGATATTACTCTCGACACCTATCGCTCCATTTCCGATAATCTGTCTCAGTACAGTGGAACATCTCATTTCTAATAATCCTGTATGCCTGATGTGATGTTACAATTTGAAATAATCTATGTAGATAAATTGTTGCAAAAGTTACTTTTGCAAGCGGTAGGGACGTTTCTGTAAGAAAATCGTGTATCTTCTCGAGCTTTTTTTCTTAACCATGCACGCCAAGTCGTTGCCCAGCTTTTCTAGTGATACATACATACAGTACTTGTGTGATGCATACGTTGTACTTTTATATAATCGTGATTCGTACTTTTATTATAAGAGTAAAATGGTTTTTGAAAACAAAATATTGAGAAAAATGGTATTACTAGAGTTTGGTAATTTTCTGTACGTTTCTGGTAAATTTGCTTGGCTTTTTCATAAAAAGTTATTTCACTTCTTTTGTACGTTTGAGTTGAAAAATTAGAATCTAAATAAAACTATTGTTTGAAAAAAATCACAAATATTTCGAGGTTAATTAGAATCTTGTAGATAGTGAAACAACCGATAATTTTTTCGAGGGCATTTTTTATTACTTGGCGTTTTTTTTTACTTGTTAAAGTTTTTTAGGGGTTATCTTAATACCAGATATGACATTTTTTACAAAAAAAAACACAAAAATATTTATTTAAAAGTTCTTAATTTATTTATATTCAACAATTTTATACCGCAAGAAATGCTCGCTTTTTTATGATAAAAGTAATGTGCCACGTGCAGTTTTGCTTAGCATCTATTCTATTAATCATATTTTTATGTTATTTTCCTTCAACATTACATGCGTCATTATAACTGCGACCCAAAAAATGCACGAGGAAATTTAACCTCAGTAGTATGGTGCGACAAAAATCGTATTTGTAATAATAAAAGTGTCATTGCTATCTAAGAATATACAATAAAAATTAACAGGAAAGATATGACGAATGTAAGATTAGAATTGTTATTGAGAAATAGCAATAATTTTTATTGTTTCTTCACGAATACGTATCATACAAGTGAGGTTAAATTTCCACGTGCTTTTTTGCGTTGCGATTATAATATAACTGTTAATGAAAAATATACAATAAAAATAATCACAAAGAACGTAAGGAATATACGATTGAAGAACGATGATGTGAGAATATAATTAGAATAGATGCTGAACAAAATTTTACATGATCATAACCTCACTTTTATCGTATTTTCGAATCACGAAGCAAGCATTGTTCGCATTATATTTATGGGCATGATCTTTCCACAAATGTACCATTATTTATTAGTGAACAAAAATAAAAAATTGTACTTACTTATTTCACGAGATTTCACGAATACACACGCAATAAATTGAGTCGTTCGTACGTTCGTTATATTACTGACGCTGCTGGCGCTTGAGGTCACGAACAGTCACGAATGTATCTATTGTATGCATGTATGTATACATTTGTGTATACGATGCATGGCTCTTGGCGCGTACGGCGGTGTTTTGAAGGGAATTTAGCGTCGGTTTCCAGTCGATATCTATATACTTATATAAAATTTTATACGCAAAATACGACGTGACCGAATTTTACGAACCAAATCGTAGGACATTTTTTTTTAGTTCGAACCGAACTATTGCGTATCACTTAATATTCGCACGATGCGTCGTTCTCATGTTTTCTATCGAGACTACCGCCTTTTTGCCTCGAGCCTGCTGGGCCAGCCCATGCTCTCGTTCCTTTTTCTTCTCGGGGGCCTCCCTCTACCGCTCAACCGAAAAACACGCTGAGGCCAAAACACGCTGAGAGTATTTCCCTTTTCTTTCTCGCTGCCGCTCGCCCTCGATACTTTGTTTTCCACAAAATATTTTTCTCGGGAGTGACTAACGAAAGTGAATAACGAGAGTAAATAACGCAGATTAATATGGATCAACGTAAAAAAAAACGTGCTTGTGCTCGTAAGGGAAAGAGCAGAATACTTCTCAAGGAAATTTAAAGTGAGACAAAAAAACTAATATGGGAGCGAATAGACAGAGCGAACAAAGTGTTTATGATAAGGATAATATCACGTTTAACATTTTTTATTCCAAAAATTTCACTCGATAGAAGAATTCGTATTTATCGAGAATATGAACGATACCATAGGGGAAGGAACCGCTGTCCAAGTCGGCGACCACGTCGATTATGAACACGATGGAATTAGGAGTCAAAATTTGGACGTGATGAGAGAGAATGTTTTCAACGAAGACTTTGATCTTGTCGCCGAGGAAGAAAGACAAGGTGACGAGGAACCATCACTCTCGAAAGAAATTGAGCATCTTCGTCAGTGGGCTCTGAGCACTCAAATTAGTCACACGCATCTCGAACAATTATTACTCATCCTGAGAGAAAGAGTATTTCCGGACTTGCCAAAAACTGCCGTGACGTTTTTGGGTACACTCCATGCTAATTACAATATTCGAAGTATGGAAAGTTCAACAGATGGAGAGCCTGGGGAATTTGTGTACTTCGGAATCGCAACTGGGTTGGAAAAATGTCTCGCCAGCTTCCATGAAGGAGATATTGATTTAATTTTGAATATAGATGGACTGCCATTATCAAAATCTGGAAAAACTTATTTTTGGCCGATTTTAAGTAAAATTCATTATGAGCCCGATGTGTATAAGCCATTTGAAGTTGCCATATATGCTGGAGCTGGCAAGCCAAAAGACTCAACCGATTTTTTTAAAGATCTCATAAACGAATTGAATACCTTGCGCCGAGATGGTTTCCGGTTGGACAATAAGATTTTCAAAGTGAATTTGAAAGCAATTGTTGCTGACACTCCGGCTCGTGCTTATTGTAGAGGTACTTTTTCAATTTCGTTCATTTCATCAAGGGGCGAGGGGGGGGGGGGGGGGGGGTAAGGTAAATTCGCTACGAAAAAAAGCATAGTCACGATAATTTTTTTTGACGACACAGTTAATACATATTTATTTATGTAAGAAGTATATAATGAAAGGACATTTGAAGCTTATTCTGTGAAATTTTCAGTAATAATTATGCAGAAATGAGCCATTGACAGCACATCTTTGCAGACACCTCAAAAAAAATTCGGTGAACTGCATAACTCATCACTGGATTACTCAAATAAAAAACAAACAAAAAATTCATTAGTTTATAAGTTTCTTAAGGTAACGCTGTCGAGTTTTTTAAATTTTTTATCATTTTAATTCATTTTACGATAATAAAGTTTCCAATTTTTTAAATAAAAAATCGCTATGTTAACTTCTAAATGTGACCAAAAATTTAAAAAAATAAATAAATGCATAAAAACTCGACAGCGTTACCTCAAGAAACTTATTAACTAATAGAATCTTCTTGGATTTTTTTTTCGGATGATCCAGTGATGAGTTATGCAGTTCACCGAAATGTAATTTTTTTTGTGGCGTCTGAGAAGATTTGCTGTCATTGGCTCATTTCTGCCCAATTATTACTAAAAATTTCACAGAATATTCTTCGAATGTCCTTTTATTTTATACTAATTATATAAATAAATACATATAAACTGTGTCGTCAAAAAAAACTATCGTCAATATGCCTTTTGAAAGCGAATTAACCTTACCCCCCCCCCCCCCCCCCAGCCTTGACTGCACTCGCTTACAATCCTCGTTAATTTTTTTTTTTCAAAGGTACCAAAGGACACGGTGGCTACTGTGCCTGCGAACGTTGCACCGTCTATGGGAACCCCATTAAAGTAGGACAAAAAGAAACTCAAATAGTTTACCCTGGAGTTGATCATCCAAAACGATCCAACATGTCTTTTCGAGAGAGATTGGATCCCGAACACCATATCGGAAATTCTCCTCTTGAACTAATAGAGCAGGACATTGATATGACGACCATCTTTCCGCTGGATTTCATGCATCTGGCCTGCGTCGGTGCTATGAAAAAAATATTAGAAATGCTAGTGTCTGGACCATTGAAAGTGCGAATGAACTTGAGAAGCAGACACGAACTTTCTCGCAGATTGATTTCATTCAAAGCTCAAATACCAAAAGAATTTCAACGGAAGATGCGATCAATCGCTTGGGTATTTAAATGGAAAGCCACCGAATTCAGATTCTTTCTTTTGTATTGCGGTCCTATCGCTCTGAAAAATGTATTGCCCAAAAATCTATACAATCACTTTTTATTGCTGCACACTAGCTTCAGAATTTTGTGTAATGAAACATTGGTTACGTCATACAAAGAAAAAGCCAGAAAATGTTTGAATCTCTTTGTACTTTCAATGCCAATTTTGTACGGCGAACAAGCTCAGAGCATAAACATTCATAATCTCTGTCACGTCGTCGATGACGTTGAAAACTTGGGTTGTGATTTAAGTAAAATTAATTGTTTTCCTTTTAAGAGTCATCTTGGAAAAATTAAACGCTCAATCAGAACTCCAAATCGACCCTTGGTGCAATTTTGTCGCCGGCAGTATGAACAAAGCATCGCTTCCCGTAGACTGATAGAAATTCCTTCGAAATTTCAGATTGGTCAGAAGTATCTCGAAAATGGGGAAGTGATTGTAAATAATTTTGTTTTTAATCATTCCACATTTATTGGTCCGAGAGCGCCAGATAACGTTGTGCTTTTGCGTAATGGATACGTCGCGGAGATTAACAAAATTTTCGGACGTAACGAGTCTGAAGAATGTTTGTACATTGAAGCAAAAGTGTGGAAAAAAAAACAAATGTATTCATGTACCCAACAAAGTCATCTAAAGTTTACGAATGGCGAATTATCTCAAAAAAACTCGGTGGATGCTGTTTATCCCATCACGAGCATTGAACGGAAATTAGTTCAATTAAAAATGTCGAAGCAACCAAACGGTGCTGTACGTAAATATGTTCTGTCATTCCTGCACGCATGAATTATTTAAAAAAAAAAATGTTGTATTGCGAAATTTATTTCCCAAACATTCTGAATGTTTATAAAATACAAATTATTTATAGTAAAATTCGACGTGTATGTTTATTTTAAGTGACCTAACCTAGTGTTTTATCGATACCTTAAACTTTCCATATATAACATCTATGGAAGTAATCCTAACAACTAGAAATTCTTAAAAATAACTTTGCAAATATATTGTATGCCCTGTAACAACCACTGCCCTAATGAATCCCGTCTGGGCCCTTTATCATTTTCCTCGCTACGACCATTTTTCAATAAATTACCCAACCCTGTTATTTCCCTGTCGGGGCCTAGTCCGATTGTGTTGTGGAAAGCCCTAGTAGGGAATCCATAATCAAACGCTTATGGGCCCCGATTTTTTTTATGGCTGCCCTCCTAATTTCTTTCACGGGATACGGAGCGAGAGAGCACCGCTCTGGGGTCTCTATCGCGGGAGCGAGAACGCGAGCTTTTCTGTCGCGAGAGAGACCACGACACGTCTCTCCATCGCGACGTCCGAAACACGACTCTACGAGAGCTATCTCCGAAATCTTGCGGCGGGCTGTACCTCGCACCGCGAGGGCCAGCGCGCGAGAGCATTGTCGAGCGCGCTTACCGGAAAAAAGGTAAACACGTTCGCGCGATCGGACCAGGCGAAAACGCTGGTGTAAACGAGAATCCTTATCTCGTAATTTTTGTGAGCTAAAATATTATTTCGGGAGCTGGAATATTCTAATAGAATATTCCTTCCGGAATATAATTTTCTGCCCGAGTTACCCCGCAACGGAACGGTAACAAATCGGGACCTTTTCTCCTCGGTAGCATGGAGATTCTCGGGGATCGCATCCCCGGGTCACCGGGCGAGAGCGGGCAAAGCTTCCCTCCGGAAGCGCAGCACGGAGTTCTCCAGCCTGCGCCCGTAACCCAACGGCCCGCTCCTCGGCAGGGTGCACCTCTCGATGGGGCGCCGGCGTCTCAGTCGGGCGTGCACCGATTCCCCGAAGAATCTCGTTGGGTGCTTCCCTCGGTCGGGATTGCTCGATACGTTGAGCGACACACCGCTCGACCGAGTTCCGCACGCCAACCTAACACAACGATAACGATAACCTAAACGTAACACAACAAATATGCGGAGAAAAGACCCTTAATACAACGGGTGGGTCTCAACCCGGGCATGGAGAACGTAATCGCATCACTGGTAGCTTTTTCTGTGACGCGATTTGAAAAATCACGTCACAGTGTATACAGATAATTCTCAGCAATCAGTTTCAACAATTATGCATATAAGAAGTTTTTTAAATCCCGTTTGTTGTGGAGAAACCGACGCTTTCGACTTTTCGAACATGCATTATGGAGGTCATTGCTCCTAAGTGTACTCCTCTCGTCCAACCGTGTGACGTGTACTTTTGCCGGCAGGTAAAAAATCTGATCAAGCGCCTTCAAAATTGTGCTTATTTAATCGAGCAAGAGCGTGAGATCAGTTCCAGAGAAGATTATATTAAAACCCAATCGATCGTCCACCACCAGTTGTCTTCTCCGATTTTTTCCGATATGATCCGATACGCGTGGTTTGTATCACGCCTGACGGACGATAGAACAATTTAAAAAAATGTAAATCAGGTGTATTTCCCAACAGATAATTTAAAAAACGCATCGTTTATCATATGTGCTAGATGTCGTGCTGTTTTCTGCTTTCCATGTTTTTCCGATAACGATCAATCTGGTTCGTGCGACACTCCGGCTACTTCACCTCACTGATTTTAAATTATCTGCAAGTGTTTATAAACGGAACTTTTCAATAAATTGTACCCACTTGAATGTTATTTGTGATATTGTGTTTTATTTCTCGTGTTATTCACATGAAACAACTATAAAATATAACTGTGCTTACGAACAACATAAAGCGCCAGTTTTTCCTCAACAAACGGCATTTCAAAAACTTATCATATGCATAATTGTTGAAACTGATTGCCGGGAACTATCTGTATAAACATTTGAATAAAAAAAAAGTTGCCAGCAGCGAGATTCGAACCGGGGACGACGGGCTTACGAAGCAGAGAGCTTGCTCGCTGCGCCACGCGGATTTTGAAATTTTCTTTACGTAGGAAGTATTTGAACGCAACGGAATATTTCAATGCCGATTTGCTCGATAACGGCGAAGGAGCGCATCTTACTGCTTTGCCACATAACATCTCCGGCCATGAGCTTTTATTACACGCAGTATGAATCGAATCTGAATTTGACAATTGACAGCCTCCCCTTGTTAGTCGCGGCGTCTGAATCTCGAGAGGTGGAGGGGATCAAGCCACGGCAAGTTTCCGATGTCTCACCACCCACAAACGTTTAAACAATTTCTGAGGCCCCCATCACATGACCCCCTCCGACCCCTGGGGAGACCCCTTTTAATACAAAGCTCTTCGACTCTTTGTCAGTCGTTGCGTGGCCTTGCTAGGCGTCGGACGTCCCCATGCCGCCCACCCCTCCAACCCTTCACCGTAGCCCAAATTGTGAGGGTGGCGGGAGATCATCGGTAAGCAGGGGAGCCTGACCATCGGTCGGTTAGTAAAGACCACGAATCGACAATCGGTAATGGTGGTGTTTACGAACTAATGGATCACGTCCGAGCAATGTGTTCATCGCACTTGGCGATGGACAGCAATAAAGTTTTACGAAGAGTAATTAGACTTTGAGAAAGTCTCGCATATATGTGTCTCTTTGTCACAATAGGTTCTATTGCATTTAATAAATGATTAAAATCTTCTGTAGACATGCTAACAAATGTTTTTTGTTAGCTTCTTCAAACGATATATAGTTGAAAAGTCTATTTCCATATTCAAAATATGGCGGTAATTTTTCTTTAAGGACATGTAGCACACGTTCCGACCACTTCAAAATTTTGAACCCATTTTTCTTCCAAATGATACAACCAATTGAGATGAAATTTTTTCTGCAAGTTTAATATTGTTGCACCGAAAGCTTGATGATCGCCATTTTTCCAAATATTGAAAAAAATACAGTTCGTAGTTACCATGTGATAAACGTGAATTATTAACTGATGCATCGAATTTTTGCAAATTCGAAGGCCGTGAAATTCTAGAGCGGAAAAAACACATTTTGAGCGTTATTTGAACTCATTCTATGGAAAAATGACGGAGAAAAATGGGTTAAAAATTTTTCACATAAAAGTAGCAAAATTTTACCAACGAAGATCATAATATTATCGACCGCCGCGAAAGTCTAGTTCATCTGTTTTCTCACTGGCGGCGCTCAGTTTGCTTTCTTCATGTTACCGACGGCTCTTGTATCCTTCCGGGACAGCAAATTGTTTTTTTGACAGGTCGGAAGCGGCCGCCTTCACGGAATGTTGTATATACGTTCGGTTCACATGCAGTTTTTTTTAATACGTTGCTGCGTGCACCATACATTCGCAAGAATTATTCCGAATTGGCAGAATTGTCCGCGAATTGTAAATACGGGTTTATCAGTATGGTCGTGCAACGTGCGTCGAATCGTTGAATAGTTTACGCGATCACCCAAACATTTGTGTACAGTGACGAGATAACCAAGTGTACCACTCCAACATTGTATTACCAATACAATCCAATATTGCTATCACCCTGTGAAAATAAAGAAGATTAAGTCATTGGAACTACGTTTTGGAATTTCAACTACCCGCCCAAATCCAGAAATTGTAAGCATTTATCTCTCACAGATCTACCCAGAGGAAACAATCGAGCTTGCAGCCAGTTTTCTTTTGTTTGAACATCACAAGTACGTAACCATGAACATTTCTCACACGCATAAGGGAAAAGGTGGGGATATCTTCCCATTTTCTCGTTTTCGGACGTGTCTCCAATTAATCTCCCAATAACTATCCAGTCGGAATAAACACAATAATGGCTCTTTTCCAACCTGTTAATAATTTGATGTTATGATTTTCTTTGAATAATGATTTGATATCCGAGAAATTCGTTGTCTAAATAATTTATAATGAAATTAGCGACCATGTCCACTAAAGATTCTTGCTCGGAGGAATGTCCTCTAAATACTTCCACAGCTCTGGACTTTTCGGACCAGGCTATGGATGAGTTAGATTTGAAAATTACGATTGTCGCGAGTACTGTGCTGTTGTTTGTCATCCTGTATTGCAACTCGGGATTTTTTTTGTTATTAAATATTTTCCCCTTTTTCTCATTTTTGGATAATGAGTCAAGGTCCATAACTTCAAATCGCACTCTCTAGCCCATCCCGAGCAATTTTCGGCAAGGATAGGCTCAAAACAGGGAAACTTGCCTCAATATAATGCGGATTGTCCGAATAATGTGTAAAGGGAGAGACCAGTCTCTTGACCGAGATAGATATTCTGACTGTTGGGACATAACACTACCGTCTCATGCTGGAGTCTTGGGTTAACTATCCTCGTTATTTTTTTATCGCTCCCCATCCATCAGGTTATCTGGCGTACCATCTCCTGCTCGAGTCTCGGGTTATGTGTCCTCGTTAATTGTTATGCCCTCCCCATCGATCGGGTTATCTTACCTACCGTCTCCCTTTCGAGTCTCGGGTTATCTATCCTCGTTAGTTTTTGATCCCTCACCATCGATCGGGTTATTTGACCTATCGTCTCCCTTTCGAGTTACGGGTTATCTGTCCTCGTTATTTTGTAATCCCCCCCATTGATCGTGTTATCTTACCTACCGTCTCCCTTTGAAGTCTCCCATGTAGAAATTGACCGTCGGCCCAGCGCTGGCTCAGTGTCGAAGTTGATTGGCCGAGGCTCGGCAAAAATGCTTCGCCCAGGCATGGAAATGTGACGCGCGGCTGAAGCTCGGCAGCCGAGGGTTGGTTGTGATGCCAGTACCACGACTGGTCCATATAGAAATTGACCATCAACCCAGCGCTGGCTCAGTTTCGAACTTGATGGGCCGAGGCTCGGCAAAAATGCTTCGCCCAGGCATGGAAATATGACGAGCGGTTGACGCTCGGCAGCCGAGGGTTGGCTACGTCGCCTGGACCACGACGGGCCCAAGTAGAAATTGACCATCGACCCAGCGCTGGCTCAGTTTCGAACTTGATTGGCCAATGCTCAGCCAATGCTGGGTCTCCTGAACATATATCGCGCGGCTGACGCTTGGCAGCCAAATGTTTGGTTGCCGCTGAAATGAAAAAAATAAATAGGTCAACAGATTATGAATAAAAATATTCTGGTAGTATTTTTTGTTTCTATATGATTTCTTTATATTACTAAATATATGATAATTGGATTTAAACGGGTTCTACCTCATTAGAGTTTTTCCTAACCTGGATTTTGAACCTACGGCTCCTAATTCTAGGGCTGAGCGCGCTACCTATTTAGCCATCCTAACCTTTGTGTAGAATTTCCCTTTTTTCGCTCCTTACTCTTAATATTTAAAAAAATGTCAACACGTTAGCAAACGTTGAAGTTTGCATCGTTGCAATCCAACGAAAATTAATTCTTTTTGACTGCTGAATTCTTTTTGCCTATTTAGGCAGTAAAAATAACTTTTACTATATTTTTTATTTACTCGACAATCGTTTTCGACAATTTTATTCGGCCGAGTTTTCGGCCGATCCAAGACCAACTGTTGATGCATATTTTCTGTAATTATATAGCCGAACCTGACTCGACAGTCAAATTATGCCCGGGCTGCAGAGGCCCGTTAGCTGGTGCAGGTTCAGTAATGTTGGTTTTTCGAGCCTTCAAATAACAGTTGGGTCTGTTCTGTACCATCGACATGCTGACGTTTGGCCCAGTCTAGAATACCGAAGTTTGGGATCCACTACTGGGCCACGTCTCAGCCGATTGTCCACTAACGGCTGAGCATTGGCATTTCTACATGGGCTCGGGTTATCTGTCCTCGTTATTTTTCAATCCCTCCCCATCGATTGGGTTATCTGACCTACCGTCTCCCTTTCGAGTTACGAGTTATTTTTTAAGTCCTCTTTATTGTTTATCCCCCCCCCCCCCAACGATCGCATCATCTTACCTATCGTCTCCTGCTCGAGTCTCGGATTGTCTGTCATCGTTATTTTTTTCTTACCTACCGTCTCTTGCTCGATTCTCGGGTGATCTTTCCTAATTATTTTCTATGCCCTTCCTATTGATCGGGTTAACTGACCTACCGGCTCCCTTTCCAGTCTCGAGTTATCTGCCCTCGTTATTTTTTAATCCCTCCATATCGATCGGGTTATCTTACCTACCGTTTCCTATTCGAGTCTTGGATTATCTGTCCCCGTTATTTTTAATCCGTCTCCATCGATCGGGAAGGGATTTTTTTAAATTAATAAAAAAAGGATGGAAAATTGTCACTACCCGTCCCCAAGACGAGTCTTTAGCAAACCGCGCTTGCTAGAAAGTTCAACAGTAATAGAATTTCCACCGATGACCATCACCGAACAAAAAATGGATTCGAGCCCATTGATTTAAACAATTCACGATCGCAAAATTTTACCGCTCTTCCGTAGAACGAGATTCTAGCGATCTTCATTGCTAGAGACTTCGATTCGCGGATAACCTGCCGAAAATAAATCCCGACAGAGAGAAAAAATGTTGATCGTATTTGTTTAACCAATAGGCATTCATTGTTAAATTCTAGCATTCTCTCCTATAGAGAATCTCTAGCAATCTCCATTGCTAAAAAATGTTAGTCTTGGAAAACCTGCCGAAGGTAAACCTTGGCAGAGAAAACGAAAGCTGAACGTACATATTTGTTTAAACCATAGGGTTCGCCTGTCAAATTTTATCACTCTTTTGTTGAGTGAGTCTCGGGCGATTTCGTTCGTTCAATCATTTGGCCGAAGCCGAATGCATCGATGATAATTTGCATCGAGAATATGAATCTTGCATGAGCTTATTTGTTTAAATTAATTAATAAAGTTCGGAAAAATGTCACTACCCTGCCTCGAGACAAGTCTCTAAAAAACGCAGTTCACTAGAAAGTTCAACAGTAATCAAATTTCCACCTTCGGCAGAAATGACCTTCGCCAAAAAAAGAAATCAATCTGAGCCCATTTGTTTAAACCATTCACGATCGCACAATTTTACTGCTGTTTCGTAGAGTGAGACTCTAACGATCTTTGTTGCTAGCAGCTTCGATCCGCAGACAAACTGCCGAAAGTAAATCCCGGCAGAAAGAATAATGTTGATCATATTTATTTAACCAATAGGCATTAGTTGTTAAATTTTAGCACTCTCTCGCAAAGAGAGTTTCTAGCTATCTCCATCGCTCGAAAATTCTTGCCGCGGAAAACCTACCGAAAGTAAACCTCGGCAGAGATAACGAATGCTGAACGTATTTGTTTAAACAATAGTCATTGCCTATAACATTTTACCACTCGTTAGCTGAGTGAGTCTCGGACGATTTCTCTCTTTCGAGAGTTTGGCCGAAGTCAAATTCATCGACAATAAGCTGCATCGAGAATATAAATCGTGCTTGCTCGTATTTGTGAAAAAATCTTATTAATTCAAAAAGGACGGACAATGTTACTAGCCTTCTACAAGACCGGTCTCTAGCGAACCCCGTTTGCTACAAAGTTGAAGCCCAATCAAATTTCCACCGATGACCGTCGTCAAGAAAAGAAATCGATTCGATTCCATTTGTTTAAACAATTCACGATGGCAACATTTCACCGCTCTTCCGTAGAGCGTGACGCTAGCCATGTTCATTACTAGAGACTTCGATCCGCGGTCAACCTGCCGAAAATAAATCCCGGTAGAGAGAAAAAATGTTGAACATATTTGTTTAAATAATAGGCATAACTTGTCAAATTGTAGCACTCTCTCGCAATGAGAGTCTCTAGCGATCTCTGTTGCTAGAAAACTCTCGCTTTGGGAAACCTGCCGAAGGTAAACCTCGGTAGAAAGAACGAATGCCGAACTTATTTTTTTAAACAAGAGGCATGACCTGTAAAATGTTACCACTCTTTTGCTGAGTGAGTCTCGGGCGATTTCGTTCGTTCGAGAATTTGGCCAAGATCAAATTCATCGACGATAAGCTGCATCGAGAATTTAAATTGGGCTCGACCTCAATTATTAATTAAAAACTTATTAATTAAAAAAGGATGGAAAAATGTCACTACCCTTCCACAAGACGAGTTTCTAGCAAACCCTGTTTGCTAGAAAGTTCAATCATGAAATTTCCACCAATGGTCGTTGTCCAAAAAAGATGTCAGTTCGAGCCCATTTGTCTGTACAATGTAAAAAAGTTTCACCGCTTTCTGCAGAACGAGCGCATGAGGCGTAGCATGGTGGCTAAGCTTAGTGTGCGTGCATTGCTCGATACACTCACACTTATATATAAGGTGTTTTCGTTACGACCGAATAGCGTGCGAAAACGTTACATTATTTCTGCACGCGATCAGCATAGCGAAAACACACACATACACGGGCGCACAGCGATCGTTGCCTATTCGGTCTCGACTCTTCGACGTAGCACGAAGAATCAAGACCCCGTAGAAATCGAGCGGCGCCCTCCGCGGTGATGACGGCAGCTCGCAAAACTACGAGCTCTGCACTACCGCCGTGACGGGACCCCCCGTCGAAATTGCCTGGCGTGTGATGCATGCCCTTAACCCACCAACGAGGTTTTTTTTTTTTATGTATAATTGAATGAATTACTAGGTATGCAGCCTCGGCTATTTACACGTTACGTCACAGAGACGCCATGTTGTCGATTTTGTGTCATGTGCTGCGTTGATCACCTCGAGCATGTGCCAGTCTTAATATTTTGCCACGCATGTCTTAAGTCGACGCACGTAGCTTTGCAAAGTGCGCATGAGGTTTCAAGGTGCACTTACACGGGCAATTTTTTAACAATAATTGACCAGGAACCGACGCCGGAGGTAGTGAAGCAATTAGTGAAGTAATCTGGACCAATTCCTAAAAATGTCTGCAATTGTTTCGGCAATATTGCTTCTAATTGCTCCATATATTCTCGATTGCTAAATGTTGCCTCCATGGATTTCCGAGTATCCAGTGGGTATGGAAAATTCATACTCACCGTGGTATCCAGCGGGGGGGGGGGGGGGTGCCGGGCTCTATGTTTTACCAAAGAATATCTCTAAATAACGTTAATAGTTCCGTCGCAATTGAAAATGATCATCTTACCCCATGCGATCAACTCGTACACCTTTCCCCTACTTCAACCACGAATTAAGGAGAGTGGGGAAGAAGCAAAAAATGGCAGCGGCGCTTTGCAAAATAACAATTGGCTTGCTCTTAAATGCATGCTATTTTCGAGAGGCGTAGATGACGCAGATTCAATACTAGAAACGGATACACAATCAGAGATAAGTTATCCATGTTTTTTATATACTTTATTATTTAACTATTATTTGCTTAAGAACTATAAAAAATGTTTAAAGGGCACCTGATATCTGTTTTAAACGACCTTTTTGGAGATTTTTGGGCAACGTTTATTTTCGTCCCGCATTTTCAATTAATGTTGGATACCCTTCAACAAGCTGATTGCACGGGATGCTTCCGCGTTCAGACATAAAATAATGTATAAATTCATCTCTGTTCGATTTAGCTAATGCAGATGCATTTCTTGGCTGCCTCTCTAAATCCGCTAAATCCTCAGAATTTGAATTTTGTCTGCACTATCCATGTATTAAAACGTCAAAATCGGTATCCTCGATATCGAATATAATACATAGTTGTCGCTATCGCTTGTCCCATCGTAAAAAGTTATGCAAATACACATTAGGCATAGTTGCACGATTAACTGTTTCAACCTAGCTCCATGCTCGTGCGAAAAATTTGGAATACTGACCTCAATAGGCCAAAAACGTTTTCTACAACCTTGCGAGCTCGAGATATTCTGTAATTACAAACTCTTTCAGGATATCCTCTGTTCAAATCACACGCGTATGCTCTTACAATATTCTAAGAAAGTGGGAATGCATCATCCGCTACGAAAACCTAGGGAGTGTTTCTTTCTCGACCTGGCAGTGGTTCCGGTGATGGAATAGGCATCGTTTTGCCCTTAACAGCTTTGCCAAATGATGTATTGGCAAAAACTCCTCCGTCAGATATTCTCCCTTGACATCCGACGTTCACGTACCCAAATATATACGGCGCGTCTACGACCGCAAACAAGACAACGCTGTGAAATTTTTCATAATTAAAATAGTGACTGCCACTTTTGTTCAGATTTGGTCCTCAGTACGCGTAATATTTAAAACGCCGAGCTAAATTCTTGATTTTGAGCGGCCGTGAACATTGAGCGCCTAACGTACAGTTGATGTTATTATATACAAAAACTGTCGCGTCTTCGTACGCCTGAACCCCTCGCCTGTCCGCGCGTCCCGCGGGCCTACCAAACGCGCTAATTTTCATGACGAAAAAATCAGTAATCTTCGAACAGCCGAAGAAGCACAACGATAATTTCGGAGACTTTTCGGCTTTGTCTAGTATATTTAAACAGCGCATAATCCGCGTCACGACTTCCGTGTGATCCACAAAGACGTCAATAAATAAATCCGTCATATTTTAATAAACGTTTAAAGTGTAATTCTTTTCGTTCCCGTACGAACCAACATCCTTTGTACTCACAAAATCTTACGCTTAGACCGGCGAATAAAAAAACATATTAAATATGATTCCACGAATATCGAAGTGCGTGCGCGATTACACTTATCTTGGCAGTCTTGATTCTCACGTACTTCCCATCTGTAGAACCCAAGCAATGCGAAAAGTTCCAAATATCTTCAAAATCTTTCGCTATAGTCTTCTACTGTTCTGCATTTAGAAGCAACTGTAAAAAAAAACAATTATTTTCAGGTTGAAATGTTTGTTGAGGATACGATCGGGTCAAGCCCCGAACTAACATCACCAGCGCTGTCAGTGGATGCAAAACGAAAGAATACTCATGAAGATATACAATATCAGAGCGTTTGTGAGGTTATGGATAAAGTAAAACAGAAGTTATCTAAGAAACCTTTGTCATTTGGATATAACATAAACAAAAAACTGTATGTGCATAATCAAATAGAATATAAAGTTTCTACAATTTTATAAGAAGCCTATATGTGGTGCTATGATGAACGGACTAGCAGAAATCGAATCCTCAGGAAGACAGTCTGCCTTGTCACCGAGTGTTCCTTGTTCTGCTTCTTCTTCCTGCCAAAATACTCCCCTGCTCCTTCTCTCGTCCCCCACCATGCCACACCCACTCCTTCTCCGGTTTCCCAGACTAGCAACCACTTCAATTTCTTCCACTATTACTATCACTATCCACTAACTTCCACTATACCTTCATATAGTCCTCCTCCCATTTGCTACTAAGTCGAAAATGGTTCTGCTACTATTACCCAATATGCTGTGACTACCCAGTTAAATTTCGACTCAAATTTAGTCGAGTCTCTACAACCCAATGTGACTATACAAAACGAAGAGAATGTGATGTTCATTAGAACAATCCAAAAAAAGATCTGAGAATTGTGGCAATACATAACTACTGATTGTAATAAAAACTGAACCAGAACTTCGAGGATTAAAATTAAATTTTATAATGATGTTAATTTTTAATACAAATAAATACCTAAACATTAATATTCTATCACTGGTTGTAAAAGTTTCGAATAAATAAACATTTTCAGTCAAACATTTTTTTTCCTCATACCTACATCCTATCAAAGGCAAATAATATAATGAAGTGGGATGTCATTGAAATAAGACCTATTCGACGTTTGAAGACTTTCGTTTATGGGCGAAAAATATTGTGACTATGAAGTAGCGGGGAAACAAAAGTAGTAAAGGATATAACAAAAAAATTACCTTATTATATTCACGAAGAACTTCAGCAATAGCTATGCATACTGTAGGTATAAATAGCGCAATACAAGAATCGGGGTTTGACACAGATACATTAAACTTTTGTATGGATCGCAAGTTGCCAGAAATCGAAGACTTACGGCAAGTTTTGTTGGTGCAGAAATTGGATTCCTCATATTGGATATGGGTTTGGTTTTTGGCGAACCAACCTTTCGTAAAATTAATTCAAAGTCACATCGGGGCATTCTAGTAAAATGTTTGAATAACACATTGTCCAATTCATTACACAATGAAGATGACGTTCATCTTGCTAAGTACGTCCGCATCCAAATCTATCTATTCCTTTTCTTTGTTTTTTGTTTCGCACTCAATATAATAAAAGCGCTGTAAGCCGCCGCCGTAAGAAAAACGTCGTCCATGACGAACGACAGTTGCTCAACTGAATTGCTAGTGTATGTATTGCCTAGTTTACTTAAGTTGCTCCATAACGCTCACTATGTTATAGCGATATATTGCTCGCAGTAAATTGCTGGATGTAGTCTTGACGTCATACTTTGCCAATATTACCCAGGATTGAGCAATTTTAGTGGCCCGTGTAAGCACACCTTTCGAATGCACACCGCTAGAAAAAGGGGCGCCGACTTTTTCCGCCTTATTCTCTACATTTACCTCGTCTCTTTCTTTGTCTCTCATTACTGCCCGTATTTATATCGATGGTTGATCGGGAGTCGAGTTTCCAGTTGAATGTACTACTACAAATGTATAAAAAATAGTCTGAAAGCATCCTGGGATTGCCTAGTTCCAGCATGCGCTCTCCAGTCATCTGTCACATTCCTCTGAACCTTGTTAAATTCCACCAAGAAAGCAGGAAATTTAAGAACGATGGCTCTCTCCCCTCTGGAACATTTATTTGTACCTTCTCTGTCACTCTTCAATTCACAGCATTCGCAGAGTTTTTTCATTAATCGAAAATGACTTTCTTTACAAAAGTGTGCTTGTGAACCATTCAGTTGTTGCTTTTCGAGTAGGAGTGTGGGGTTGAGAGTGATCTCAGATACAAGTTATCGTATCATTTCTCTATCAACACTTATGTCAGGTTATCGTATCATTTTTTTACCACATATTCTGTTTTAACATTATAAATGGAAAACAACTAACGTACATGGATTGTTTAAGAGCATCTTTTTGGGAACCTTTCGTTTTTATTCGTGTTTATCAAATGATTGTGAACTCCGCGACGGAGAAATTCCTATATATTTGAGAATAAATGTTAGGGAAATATAATCATTGTGACAAAAAAAAATTATTTCATTATAAAAGGTATCGAGAAAGAACACAAGAAAATTGAACAATGCAAGTTTCAGTGAACTCTCGCAACGTGATACAATAACCCAAACAATTAAAGAAACAGAACATTTCTTCCTTTTTTTTAGTGTTTTTTCAAGCGCTGTATCTTTGTAAAAAATTGTTGTGTTGAGATGAAAAAAAAACATTTTGAAGCTTCAAGTCTCTAGTTTTGAGATCTTTTGGCAAACATTTTTTGTGAGTTACGGTTATCTCGCAATCATAAGAAATAGCGTGAGACAAAGATTTTCAAATTTGTTTGTTTTTTTTTCCACGGGTCCACAGGCTCGGCGAATGTTTTTTCAGTTGAATCAATGCATAGGTCAGTTAGCTTATTTATTTAGCTTCAATTTCTTTTTTGCTAGTCTCTCTACGTCAATGTTTTGCTGATATATCCGACTTTGAATGAAAAAGGATCCTTTTGTCTTTGATCATCGATATCTCAGCAACCAATGATCGCATAGGGAATTAATGGGCAGTTTTGAAAACTTGTTTACATTTCCTACAAAACCGTTGCATTGATTTTTGTGTAAAAAAAAATTTTCACCCTTAACATTATTTTGACAAAAGTACAAAAAAATTACTTTTGATGGCTTTTAGCAAATCTACCGCTACATTAGAAATATTCATGGAAAGCCTAATACTGTCAGGTTTTTTTCAGCTTAATGTACCCCCAACAGCCCTGTAAATTTTCAAATTGATCCATCAAACCGTTTTTTCTGACCGATTGATCAAAGTTTTACAAAACAATTAAAGGAAGAAGTGTATCGTTCCTAAACATCGTGTAATCATCATCAAAATGAAAATAACAATAATTTTTTCGACTTTTGTCACAAGTTTGCGCTTGTAACTTGTTAAATTTGAGAAAAAATTCGAAAAATTGAATTTTTTTTTTTAAATATGTAAAACATTTCAGGAATCAATACGGATTCATATTAGACAGCATCGGCCTTTGCGTACCATAATTTCAGTCATCTTCATTTGCATTAATTAAAAGTTGATACCCCCAAATTGTATGCACAGTAGATGGTGGCATTTATGGGGCCTCGACAACGACGTCACAGGTCTCGTGCGGCTATCCGGCGGTCGTGGTTGTGCTGCCGGGTCATGTATGGGGAATTTGTGGTGGGGGAAGTATGCGATGTCGGAGTGGTGGGGGTTGAGGCCCCGTTTTGGGGAATCGTGGAATGGGTGGGGGGGGGGTAGTGTTGCTATATAGGTATAGTGATTATTCGTACAGATGTATAAGATGATGAGCTGTATGGATTAGGGGGAAGTGTAGGTTTCGAGCAATGTGTGTTCTTAGTCATAGCCATTGTTGGGTGAGTTCTCCACAGTTGGAGGGGGTTTCCATACTTTTAAGGACATATGTTATTGTAAAGGGCGATGGCTGTAATATGCTGATTACGCATGGTATTGTGTGATGTAAAGATAGGAAGTTGGCGTCTTGTGGAGACGGGATATTATTGTGGAAAGGTGGACCCTCAGGAGAGAGAAAGTGAGGTGCGTGTATAGCGATGCATTTTTCACATGTTTAGAGATTATATACTGGTAGGGGGTGTGTTTGTTAAGTGGCAGAGTATGCAACTATTAGAAAGCGGTTTACGGTTGGTCTGTTTCCGCTTCTTCGGAGTGTTTCTATATTTCCTCGATCATGTCGTTATTAAAATCGGCAGAACCGTTTTCGAACTCAAGCTGTGAACCTCATAAGAGTTCTCCGAGTAAAAACATCTTTCATCCTATTCGTGTACAAGCGGAGAAACTTTCATCAGAGAAATCGTGAAGTTGAGGATCTGCCATACAGCAACTGTCGCATCTCCCAACAGGTGTCAACTTGCGAATCAACCTTGAGCGTAATCGGGATTCGCTACCATCACGCAACAACTTGCGCGCTCGTTATCGGCTCGCAACTTATCGGCAGAGCAACTTATCGGCTCTGCACTCAACGATTAAACAAATTCTGATGGCTGGTATAATTGTCCCCGTCGATCTCAACGAGGTGGATAAGCGAGGAAATGTGGTCGCGCCTGTGTACATACCCATGGATTTTGGGTTGTACGCACCACCGGAGTGGGCATTACTGGACATCGGGAAAGATGTATGTGGGTCTACACGGTGGGAACGAGTGAAGCCAAAAGCGTCACCCTCGGAGGCGTACGATACCGGAAGGATGGGATGGTTGTTTACCCGGTGGGGCAAGATCGAGCGTGTATGATATTATGGAACGCATTTTACAAGATTGTGACGCGCGATTTTTTCGAAGTGTGAAAATGTTTTAATTATGCAAGAATATAACCGTATAAATATCAAAACCTCGATATTTGAAAGATTTTATGTACTAAACTCCTATCGCTAGGTTTGAGTACGTTAAGATTATTATTGACGAGTTGTTGAGGATTCGGGTCTTGGGTGAAAAACCATGGAAGGAAAATTCGATTGCAACAGCATTTTTTATTTTTTTATTTCAATGAGTCATAAATACTACACGATTTTAAAAGTAGAGTTACATGTTAAGAGCGTCGGGTTAACGAAACGGTTGGATTCGAAGACATGATAGTCGAAAGAGTACACGAAACTTTTAAGCTACGGATTACACATGTCAATTACTGATTATCGTATTAAATAAAGTATCAAATAATATTTAAAAAACCCAAATTATTCGAGACTGATTCTCAGATTGTCAGTTTGTTTTTCGCTTAACTATTATGGATGTTCAGATGGTCTTTGTGGATTCGGCTTCAATCCGGCCAGTCAAGGTTATTCCAAAGTCAGCAATGGAAATAGAGGCCGGACTGGCCGGATTGAAGCCGAATCCACAAAGGCCATCTTATCATCCACACGGCCGCACACATCTCTGACTCAGTTATGGATGTTCGTCTCTCAGCTGATGGTTTACACGGTTGACCCGCTCACGAAGTACTCGTTTTTCGTATTCGGGTTTCTTCGAATGATTCTTTTGGTATATGGAGCGCTGGTCGTCGATGGTGTTGTAGGTCAGGCGGTCAGCCTCCCAGAGTCGAACCTTTAACGCTTCATCCGGAAAGAGGGTAAATGTATGCAGACATTTACCCCGAGTTGTATTGCAGCGTCGATCCCAAGCGCATAATTTGCCCGAGGTTTCGTAATTCGGTCAGGAGAGTTTTCTTGCACATATTGACGATTTCGAAGAAGACCATGTCAAAATGATACTCCACGAAGACAGGGTTGGTGCAGCTTGCGCGTGTAGCGCCTTTGAATTTATGAATGTCCTCGAGTATGTATCGTTCACGATCAGCATTGGTGAAACCGGTTGATTTTCGACCAGGTATTTGCGTGTGTAATATTATGCCTGTGTTCGAGAGACATTTTGTCACATCGCCGGCGAAACGCTGCGGTCATCGAAACTGTTCATCCACACACGTCATCATATTGAGAAGACCATCAAATGACAGTTTTTGCAGGATTGAGTCATTTTTCCCGTTTAGCATTGAGTCATTTTTCTCGTTTCTTGCGTGGTGCAAGCCCCTGCTGCGCCGGGGTACTGGGGACGACACGCTCAGCAGATATTGGTTGATTTATCGGTGGGAAGGTTATGGATTTCATCCCATATGATGTGGAGAAAGAAATCGTATAATTCTCGAGTTGTATGGCAGGAGTTGGACCAGATTATTTTGTTGCAGAGTATTAGCGAATCGTGTTTAAGTCGATTCATGAGCACGAAATATAGTTTTAAGACGCAGATCAACCAGGCGGCGGTGCGCACCCCAAATGGCTGTGCTTTAAGACTCTACAGTGCTCAATAATCGTAAGTATTAACATACAACACCATACCATCTAAATTCGGTGATTAGACAGTGTTTGTTAAAAACCTTATCTTTGCAGCATATTTACGATTCCGCTGTAGTAGCGGCGAGGATATATCAGAGGGGGAGGAGGAGAGTCGGAGCCCTACGTTTTTAGAAGAAAACCGTAGGGCGGAAGAAGCCGAAGAAGAAAGCAAGGAAGATGCAAATATCATAAACGGTCTACCTTGGTGGGAACACGAAGGGGCGGGTGCAATACCTCTGCACTTTCAACTCTCTACACAGGAGGAGTTGCCAAACGGTGGCTATATTTAGAAATGCTCTCTCTCTCCCTCTCTTGCACTCGTACATGTCACCCTGTTATTCACTGAAATGAGAGTTCGTGCGTTTGAGAGCGGAAATGGATCACCCAATCAATAGTTGGCTCGGTCATCGAATAACCATAACTGAATCGTTTAGATGGATCTTCGCCAGATCATTCGATGGGAACGACGCTACAGCGGTCAACAACATCATCACCGGGTCCAGCTTTGGCAGGAGTCGCAGACGAGACCCCCTCTACTTCCACCAAATTGACTAAGCGTATGTTTCAAACTTGTTTCAAACTAAGCGATGAGTCAAACTTGTTAGGTGTACAAAGGACCTGTGAAGACCAGGGGTATCAGGTCGGGGGAGGTAGCGAGCGGGTAAAAAACGAAACTGCGGGCCCTAGTCAAGGCGCTCGCTCGGAAACCGTATATAGTGAGGAAAGAACTGATGTTCACGGTTATGAAACGAGCTCGGTTCACGCTGATAACGAAATTAGTCCGGCAGGTAGAAGGTTCATCGTAGAATCTCAGCAAGACTGCTTTTACAAACGCTTACGTACTAGTTGTAGACGGACACGCGTAAAACTTCTACCCTCACCCTTAAACGTGACCCCCGCAGTTTGGTGCAACGACGCATTACGTGATATACATGCATATTTCGTTGCAAACCGTGATCCTACAGACCTGATCGGTGCTTCGTTAACATTTCATGCAATGGAAATGGGTGCTGCTGGCCAATCGCGACCCGTGGCACGATTCAAATCCACAGATCTCTGGGGTCTAACAGAGAGCGTGAACTAGAGTAAGCATACATTACCCGCCGTTGAGTTGCTATACTTCAACATCGTGTATATAAAAGCTCCTCTGGGCCGTGGTGATGATCGTGGACTCAGCGCCCTGGTGGTGCGGAAGAGGCCGATGGTCGAAATTTCAAACAACAATTCTCTACGCCTCCCTAGAAGTTTAGTTGTTGCAGAAGCCTATACCGCTTACAAACAGTGTAAAAATAGGGAATCTAAATAAATCTGGGATAATAAACGCAATAAAAAATCTAGACTTCAACATGCGCAGGTTCTCGATTTGATTGTAGGTGCAGGGGTTACTGTACCCATTGCGAGGTTTGTTATATCCGAGTTCCAGTTGTTTCAGGAATACCACAAAACGCGAAACATAGCTATTGTTGTTTTCGATTATGCAGAATACGGGGGTGGCGCCCCGCCAATTTTTGATGGTCGCAATTGGTTTGCCATCGACCCAACTAGCGTTTGACATATTGCGTATTTTGAGAGGCAAAATCATTACGCGGCCATTGGGAATCTCTTAGGGGCTTCGGGTTGTCGTTTTTATTGCACAGCGTGTAACAAGGGCTGCAAACTGAAAATAGGGCATAAATGTAAAAGCGCTTGTCCTCGGTGTTTTTCTTCACCCCCATGCCCTATTAATTATGCTGAAGAAGGTGCAGCTGTTGAAGTCGCTATGGGCTGTGACGAATGTGGGAGACAATTCGGAAGCCCACGATGTTTTCAAAAATATCTCGAAGTTAACAATCGTATAGGGGAAAAAACAGGTCAAAAGACGATGTGTAAAATCGTACGTATCTGTACGGTCTCTTCGCAGGTTGTAGATTCCAGTAGGGGCGCACATAGATGCGGAAAGACCTATTGTCAGACATGTCAAGCTCTGCACGGCTTTAACGAGCAGTATTTCATGCAACCGTTACCACCTCGCAAACCTACAGTAGCTGGTGAACACCCAGGTGTGCTTTTCATATTTTATGACTTTGGAACCCGCCAGGATGCCGATTTTCGAAACGGTAGGGGTGACGCGCAATAGCATATCGTTACTCTTTGTGTAGCACATCAGGTATGTGAATTCGGCTTGATGGAACACAACCACCTCGATTTTCGCACACCGCACTGTCAATGGTGCGGCGTACACACGTACATTTTTCGGAAAGCCCTTGTGGCCTCTTTCGTTGATTTAGCAATCCGCGATAAAATAGAATTCAAACAGATTATCTGTATCGCCCACAATGCAAAGGGATTCGATGAGCAGTTCATTTTACGCTATATTATAGAACACGGTATTGAAACGGTAAAGACCCCGAACGTTTTGCTCACAGGAACCTCTATCATATGCATGCGCGTGGGGAAGACAATGTTTATCGACAGTTTAAATTATTTTCAAATGCGTCTAAGCACGTTACCGAAAACATTTGGCTTCGAGGATCAAATAACCGGAGGGTATTTTCTGCACATGTTCAACCATGTAGATACGCAGGAATATATCGGTTCTTTACCGTCCATCGACGATTATGTACCGAAAGCAATGCCGACTAAAGAGCGAAAAGCATTCCTCGAATGGTACAATGAAGAGGTCAGGAGTGAAAAAGAGTTCGACTTTAAAAAAGAAATCGTTTCATATTGCCTCAAAGATGTAGATATTCTCCGTCGTGAATGTCGATAGTTATGCCCCTTCACCGAAGCGATAACAATAGCCTCAGCATGCTCCAAAGTTTTCCGATGTAATAAGTCCAACATGGTCGGTCTTATACCGTTACAGGGGTACATTCTCAGCGGTTAATATTCACAGGTTGCTCTCGAGTGGCTTTTCTGGCTCGAACACTCTGAGTTCCATCAGATAATAACCCACGCGGGAAACGGGCGAAAGTACCGGTTACCTGAGGGACACACCGTTAATGGTTATTTAGAGCACGAGGGCGGAAAATACGCATTCGAATTTCATGGGTATTACTGGCACGGATGTCCGAAACGCTTTGAAAGCAATAGTACGAGAAGGGCTAATTGCGGTGGGGCGAGTTTGAAGGCCCACTATGAGCAGGCGCTGGCTGTATAAAAAAAAATCATCGTACGGTGTTTATGTCCTTCGTGAAATCTGAGAATGTGATTTCACGATAATAAAAAAAAACATTCCCGCTTTACGTGAATTTGTATAGGCGCATCTGTGGCTCTCTCTCTCTCTCTCTCTCTCTCTCTCTCTCTCTCTCTCTCTCTCTCGATGTTTTAAGCCTCCGCGATCGTTTTTACGATTGACGTATGGGGAACACAGTCACAGCGTATGACGTTGCACCGAACAAAAAGATCTCATACATAGACATCCGTTCATTGTATCCGTATATATGTAAAACAGGATGTTTCCTCATAGGCCATCCCGAGATATATACAGGTAGCAAGTATGACAAGTTGTTCAAAAATTCGACGAGTGGCGATCTACTCGGAGCAGGTATCCACGGTATGATAAAATGCGACATCCTATCACCGCAAAATCTTTTCTATCCCGTTTTGCGGACGCGTTTGCGTAAAAAACTTCTTTTCGCACTTTGTCGAAGGTGCGCAGAGGAGATGTTCCAACAACGGTGTGACCACGAAGAGGCCGAGGATCAAGCATTCACGGGTACTTGGGTGATTGTGGAGGTTAGAAAGGCCATGCATATGGGCTATATTATGATGAAAATGCATGTCATCTGGTCGTATAAAATAAACAAATACGACGAGATTACTCATGAGGGAGGCCTCTTTGGGGTTACGTGAACAAATTTTAAAAAATCTCGCAGGAGGCAAGTGGGCGGCCAGCATATTGTATAGATAAAGCCGCGCGCAATAATTATATAACCGAGTATGAGAGAGCTTCGTGGTACAGCGAAGCTCGCGCTGAACACACTTTGGGGGAAAATGGGGCAGCGCGATAATTTACCGCAAACTGCAATAATCAAATCGCTCGAGGCTTTACTCAAACTTGTAACAGATGCCGAAAAGGAAATTACCCATGTTATTACCCGTGAATGATAGGATGTTGTATGTCACATGGTCATATGTGGATGACGCTGTTCCCCAGACGAAGCAATCGAATGCTGTTATAGCAGCATACACAACGGGTCAAGCACGTTTAGAATTATATAAATATCTGGAAAAACTCGATCGCCGTGTCATCTATTACGACACCAAGTCAGTCATTTTTTCAACGCGTACAGGCGAGTGGGTTTCCCCACTCGGAGATTTTCTCGGTAACATGAAAAATGAGCTCGAAAATTACGGGTAAACAGCGTACATCAATTCGTTTGTATCGGACGGACGACATTTTTAATGGTATATTGCTGTCACCGAACAAAATCCTGATGAAATCGTAGCCCAACGTTGTAAGGTAAAGGGCTTAACTCTTAATTAAGAAAACTCACAGCATGTCAATTTTGATGATATCAAGAGATTGATAGGTACGTTAGTACCACATTTAAATGATGCATCGATAAACTTAAATTTTAAGGCGATTCGACGTAACGAGTTACACGATGTGGTCACGGGTATAGAGCGTAAAACCTGCAGCGTCATGTGCCACAAGCGTCGATATGTGAGCTGCAGTTATCATACCCGTTTGGCTTTAAGGAGTAAAACCTTTACTTATTGTAAATAAAAATAAACGTATGTAATATAGTTTTAAAGAATGTAACAGAATTCTGTGTGTTTAATAAAAAAGCGATTCTTCTTATGAAAAAAATCTACGCAATAAATTTTTAATCAGGTCAACAAGCCTCCAGTTTCTGCTGTTAACACTGATGACGCATTGGTAGTTAGTCTCCACCTCGAATCGCCGTACGGTCGTGTGGGAGAAGTATAAAAGCTCACGCCCCCGCGTTTTCCGTCTCATCCTTAGCCCCTAACTAGACGAAGAATCTACTTTTTATACGAGGGTATACTTTCTGTTTCGCGCGAATGGATGTTTGCTGAAAGGACCCGTGAGTGTCATTAATATGCGGTCCCACAGGATGCAGCAGACCAGTGATTATTAGACGGTTTCTACGGTATCTTACGGTAATGAGTAACGTAACGTTCGATCGGATTCTCTTCTATTACGGCGATATTCTCGATGCAGATACGCGCGCAGCATACGGTGGCGGATGAGAAGGTGTCGTACTACCGAAAATCGAATTTTACGAAGGTCTACCGGACCCGGTTGCTTACTCGCACGATAATGAGTGTAAATAATCAATAATGATCGACGACCTCATGCGCGAATCATCCAACGGGATCATAGTCGATCTCTTTATGAAGGGTAGTCATCATAAAAATATCAGTGTAATGTTTTTGACGCAGAAAATCTTCCACCAGGGTTCGGGCCAGCGTGACGTTTCTCTCAACGCAAATTATATCGTCGTTTTTAAAAACCCTCGAGATCGTGCACAAATCCAGCATCTCGCCAAGAAAAGTATTCCCTGAAAATCCAAAATTTCTCGTTGAAGCTCATCACGATGCGACATCGCGACCCCATGGGTATTTACTTTTAGATCTAAAGCAATCGACGTTGGATGATTACCGGTTCCGCACAGGAATATTTGTCGACGATGAGCATTGTGAAGTTTATACTCCGAAAAATAACCGTGGAAAGTAGGGTGTTGTAACCGTGTATCTTGTACACCGATCAAAACTAATGAGCGAGACCGCATTCTCATGAGTATAAACACCCATGATGATTGTGCGATCGTGTCAGTGAATCTTGTACCGCATTGAGGGTAGTATCCAGGATGGCTGATACGTGGAAGCATCCCGAAAAACAGGAAAAAACGAAAAAGACACGCATCCCGTTCACAAAACGACATCTTGCGCTTTTGCACGCGTTGTACCACGAGAGCACCCGCGAACGGAAGGCGCTACTTGAAAAAGCTGATAAAGGAGTCATCAACGGTATCTGCAAATGCGCGTTGAATATCTTACGCGGTGTCGTAAATATAAAACCGAGCGTTAAAAAACATTTTAAAAAATACAAAAACACTCTCCGCACCCTAGCGTAATCGACCAAGCGTGTGCTACAACAACTTGGTAAAGGGTGGGGGTGAAAAGCAAAGAAGCGTATTATCCTGCAAAAAGGCTGCCGATACTTTACTTGGGACATTATTCTCTGGAGCTCCGAATACTCAATAATCATGCAGCATGCCAAAAAATGATTTTGGTTTATGAGGCAGAGTATCAACAACGCGGTAGGGGTTGTACACTACCGTCAATCCTGCACACATTCTCTACGAGCGGTAGCGCCTCCGAAAACGCGTCTGAAACTCAATCGGAGAGTATGAAAACTCCTGGTGATGCAATATCTGGCCTCGATCTGGAACTTTCGAACATACTCCATTCGGATAAATTTAAGGATAATCGAGAAAAGTGCAAGCAATTTCTGCCGCTGTTTCAAAGGTATCTCTTTCAGACATTATCGCTAACAAAAACGAGCGCTAAACCACCCATCTCTACAGATATTGATAATGAAACAGCGGGGGTAATGTCAGTCGACGATATCGTTAGCAGTGTACCAGCAAAGTATAAGCGGAGAGCGCAGTCGTTACTCGAACATATACAAAAACCTACAGGAGGACCGCCAAATATTACGTAGGATGACCGCGGGCTAGTGAATATATACGGCACGCTCATAAGCGGGGCTAACATTGTCGGTCTTGTAAATGACTCTGTACGGTCGCGAAAAAAGTGCCGAGCGAAAGAACGTAGCGAGTTTATTAACGCCCTTCGGACGGCAGAGATGCCTCGTGAGTTTATCGGGAATGATGAACTGTGGAAATCCTACGACAAAGACGGAAACAATGTCTTCACATTGGACAACCAAATAACACAGACACCAGCAATTACGGGGCATGCTGTAATAAATCAACCAGCCGAACCCGTTAAGACGGGTAGAGGTGTGAAACGAAAAGCCGAAAATAATGCCAATACATTCGAGAGCACATGCTTGCAAACAAAGAGAAAACAGATGCGACCCCCGTGCTGGTTAAGACTTTGACCTTTTGAACCAGAGCAAGTGGGAGAGAGAGAGAGAAAGAGAGAGCGATGTCTCGGGAGCTAGCGCATGAAGATGTTTACTACGATCCATGCAACCGTGCTGGTTATTCAGGTGCGTATCGTCTTATAAATGGGTAAAATAAACACGTGCATGATCGGTCGACACAGTAGGATGCATATACCATTCATAGACCGGTTCAACGGCGTTTTCAGCGGCTTCATTATAATGTCGACAATATAGATGACGTGTGGAAAGCGGACCATGTCGATTTACGCTCGATACAGACATACAATGATGGTGTGGCATATTTAGTCGTTGTCATAGACGTCTTGAGCAAATATGTATGGGTTGAACCGCTCAGTGACAAGACCATGCGCCAGGTCACGGCAGGTTTCAAACGAATTCTCATCCAACCCGAGAGTCGTTCACCTGTATACCTACAAATAGACAGCATGCAAGAGTTCCTCGGAAATGTTTTCCAGAATTTTCTCAGCGAAAAAGATATCCGCTTTAGAGTTGCGACAAATCCGGACATCAAGGCATCGATAGTTGAACGATTCAACCGTAACTTAAAAGAGTAAATGTGGCGTTTCTTCACTCACCGCTACACACACCGATACATTGATGTACTCCAACAATTCATCTACGCATATAAACTCGCTCAAAAACAACATGGGCCGCGCTGGTAAGAAGTGTCGTAGGGCCCATTAGTATAGATGCGGTGATTATGTGTGTATCAGTAGGACTAAAAGGATATTCGAAAAGGGTTACGAGAAAAATTGGAGCCCTGAAATATTCAAAGTCTCGCGGGTTCTCAATCGCCAATCGCCAGGGTATCTCCGTCTACGAATTACAGGATCCTCACGGGAAAGCAATGGATGGGTTCTTCTACCACCAAGTATTAACCGAAGTCAACGCTAAACATCTAGAGGAAGACAAAGAGTTTAAAATCGACCATGTTATAAAAACCCGAGGTCGCGGGGCACGAAAAGAACTTTACATTAGCTGGCTAGGCTACCCAGCGAAATTTAACTCTTCGATTCCGGCGTTTAGTGTACGAAACATTGCTTCATAAAGCCCCGTTGCCGACTCGGACCCAGCGGAATGGATAGTGAAAACTTTTTTATCGTACTACCGAGCAATAGTAGTATGAAGTATTTCCCCGATAACACAGCGACGAATTTTACAACGCAACTACCGCCTGAAATTTCTTTACACGGCACGTAGGATTCACATTCCTTACACCATAACGCATTTACAACGGGCAAATTGTAATATACTCTGGAAGCCATGTGGTGATAACATAGAGGATGTAAACGCGCGAAAGGTCACGGTTAACATAACAGACGATGTATACCAAACGCACGGTCAACTTATGTGGGAGCTGAATAATATACCAAGGTTTGAAAAGCAAGGTGTAAGATTCGTCGAATCTCGCGCAGCGATTGGATCCGTTTCCGTTGAGATACCTATAATTGGAGAGTGTAAAGGAAAAACACAAGCCGGAACCATTATTCTACCGGATAAGATTGGCCGTGTATCAGGTTTCGATACACCACCAGGCGTTGATGAGCCTCCGACGTTTGCCATGATGCATCATATACCAGCAGGCCAAGTGACCAACGGTGTGAGATCAGCCTGTCTCAGCAGAGCTCTGCCGGATCAACTATTCGTATACACAGACATCTGCTTACCATACACCGTGGGAGATGTTCAGGCATTATTACGGATCGTTAATCTAGGTACTGCCCGTTATACTTACGGGTCGACCGGTGTGAAATACTTTTCGCCAGTGAATTTTTTTACCGATTATGAATCCGATTATGATCACCATCGATTTAAGAGATCATCTCTTAAGGCAGTAGTCTGCTTTAGGAGCCGAAAAAAAAGCGTTTTTTCAACAATTTTTTTGAAAGGGAAGGAAATGATTGCGGTAAACGAAATTTTGAGACGATAGTATATTATATTCAAGCTTTAAAAAACAATTTTTATTATTACAAATTATTGAAATTTGCCAAAGTTGTAACGATTTTTCTGGGGCGCCTGGAGTGTGTACTCGTAAATCGGTGCCGGTGATGGAGGTCGTGCGATGCATCTGAAACAGTGGAACCAAATTTTTTTTTAGTTTTTATAAGTTCCTTTTCTATATGAACTAAAAAAATACCGAAGAAATGACGAAATTCCAAATTTTTTCGAAGTTTGAAAAAAAAATTCACTTTTTTGAAAAAAAAAATTCACTTTAAGTTGCAAAACAAGTAATTTAAATAGTACTTTTGTCCAACTTTTTTAGTTCAAATAGAAGATAATTCAATACTGAAGCTAGATCACTTTGGTTTTTTCGATCGGACATATATTGTTTTTACTATCGCCGGCACCGTTTTCCAAAACTTGTGAAAATGAAAACTCGAGAAAACGGGCTGTAAAGTTCTGCCCGAGCATTCGCACCTGCTCGACGCTCGGCCACTAAAACTGATCTAGCTTCGAAAATATGTCGAATTGGCCTCTAAAATTTTGAACACATATTCTTGGATAGTTTTGGAATAGATTTAAGACAAAAACGAAAAATCGATTTTTTGAAGCCTGTAAAGCAGACTACTGCCTTAAGTCACTCAACATTTAAGAGAAATCGTCTCGTAGAGTCGGGTAAGAACTTCACACGCACAGCTGGTGAGAAGATCGATCTACTCATGAACGGTTCCTGGTATAAAGCCGTGCGAGGGATAAGAAGTATACATTTGCCAATGGGCTCTGTAAGAAGACGTGTTGCAGTGAAAAAAAGAATCACTAAAGGTCCCGTGACGAAGAAAAGACCTGGTGATAAAGCACGGAAAAGACAACAGCCGAGAAGAAAATCCGGTAAACAGGCGAAGGGCAAAAAAGCTGGGAAAAAACAGTTGAGAGGAGAAGTGAAAAACGCGTCAGCCTACCAGATATTTCCGACTGAATTTAAAAATGTCGTTTCTTTACTCCCATTCTCACAAGTGCATGAAGAGCGCACTTGATCTCTTCAGTATACCCCCGACGCAGACGTATATAGAAGCTTCGCAATGGATGCATTATAAACCCGTGTCCTCGCTCTCGGACGATGGACCGCTCGAGTTTGTTGTGCCAGGCCACGGTGAAGTATATCTCGACCTTGCGCATACGATACTCGCTCTCAACGTTAAAATTTTGCCTTCCGATGGCGGGTCAGGAGGTAGAGCTGCTCCTGTGAATAATTTTCTCCATTCCATCTTTAATCAAGTGGATGTGTATAATACTTCAAACGGAAACTTGTTGCCCCGCCGAACAACGCGTATCTTTACAGAGCGTGTATAGAAACACTTTTAAATGACGGTCCTGCAGCGAAAGATTCGCACCTCACATCAGGTTTGTGGTACGCCGACACACCTGGTGCCTTTAAGGCGGGCAACCACTTTAGATGCTTCAAAAAATCTATTTTTTTATTTTATAAATCCTTACCAAAATATCTTAAGAATACACCCTGAAAATTTTAAAACGACATTCGAATTCCTTATAACGGTATGTATATAAATGATAAAGACTCTCCGCCCGACTCCCAAGCGCGCTCAGGTATCCACGAGGGCTCAGTTAGGTATTCCCTTTTTATGACTCACCTACTGACATAGATCATTGTACGTTTGCTTTGGGGTGGAACAGATGATTCAAAAGGTATTTTATTATATTATTTGTAAAGGAACATGTACTATATATTGCTAGAATAGAAGCTACTAGAAACGTCACCGTCATTCTGGATTCAGTTCAGCTTTGGCTTTTGCCTAGTACGCATCGTGAATATTCTACAGTTGCAAAATGTCATCGTATCCAAAAGGTGATCATAACAAATCTGAAAGACGCCAAAACCCGGGGAAGAGATCTTTCCATGGGAATCAGTTTACTAACAAAGATGCAAGTGAAACCGAGGGTCCGAGTGCTGGCGCGAAAAAACTTAGTACTGCTACGAGTGAAAACGTTCGCGTGAATCCGTTACATTGTTATTGTTTCATTGAATTTTTCACTGTCTTCACGCCGTTGTCTGATATCCTTATTTATCGGAGTTGCAAGCAGAACATAACATTTGTTGTCAATTGCCGATGTGGGCGAAGAGAAATAGATTCAGATCCCTTCATCAGTACTGGTTTTGAAATCAATCGTAGAATTGTGTTCGTCATACGTCTCTTAGGCATAAGTAGACAGGGGTTGAATACATTCTGTAATTATATGGACATCCGTAGCGGTTTGCCTGAAGAAAGTTACAATAAAATTTACAGTCATTTCCATGTGGCTTCGAAGAAAGTGTTTGAATTCTGCTGTAAACAAGCTGCAGAAGAGAAAAAGACAGAAAATGAGCAACGCGACAGACCACTACTGGGTTTCAAAGTATCTGTTGAGGATAGTTCGAAAAAAGTGGATTTAAATCGTTGTTTGGCGTAACAACTCTCATAGGGTATGAGAGTTGTGGCGTAACAACTCTCATTATTCTGGAAAAGTCGTCGATATGATGGTAAAAAGTAGTTATTGTCAAGCGTGTATATGTTGGCAAAATAAGCCTCAAAATAAAGTAGAATATCAAGAGTGGAAAGAAGAACATGATGAAGAAAGCTGTGCACAAAATCACCATGGCTCTTCGGGAAGCATGGAGGTAGAATCAAACAAAGAGATGTTTTCGAGATCAGAAGAACTCTATGGTGGGAAATATGGAAATTACATTGGTGATGGTGATTCCAAAACTTTCAATGCAATTCTGAAATTCAATCCTTACGGCGATAGGTTTCCAGTTCGAAAGAGTGAACGTATTTGCTAAGTTCGAAAAAGAATGGGAACTCGCCTCCGAAATATCAGGAAAAAAGAAAATCTAAGCAGTAAAGGAAAATTGATCGAGGCTTTATTGAAGAAACTTTGTACGGATTATGGAATGGCAATTCATAGAAATGTTAACAGCGTGCAGGATATGAAAAAGGCTATAATGGCCACATTCCATCATCTGCAGTCTACATACGAAAATCCTCATCATGAAAACTGCCCAGAGGGAGTCGACAGCTGGTGCAATGGCAGCAAGCTAAAGCTCTTGGAACGGAGCATGGGCCACATCCACCCCCATTACACCCGGATGTACAAGAGCATATTTTTCCTATATATGAAGATCTATCAAGAGAGGATTTATTGCAGAGATGTTAAGGCGGTCATACCTAGAATGCAAACGAAAATTTTAACTCGACCGTTTGGCGATTAGCTCCAAAACATCTCCATTCTGGGTACAAAATAATCGAGGTAGCGGCATTTCTTGCTGCTATTTTATTCAATAAAGGAAATTCAGCCCTACTCATGGTTATGCATAAAATACAAATCGTAGTTGGCAGGCAGAGCTACGGATATGCCGAGAAAATGGATCAGATGCGCGTGGCTCGGCAAAATAGAAAAAGTTTATTAGAGACGAAAGAAGCTCGAAAAGCTCGTAAAGAGGAAATGCAAGCTACAAATGAGTTGCACGAGGAACAGGAAGGACTGCCGTATGATGCTGGAATCGCTTATTAATCGGTAAGACACTTTATCATTTGATTAAACACATTTAACTTTGAGTTTTTCATTTGTGAAACTTTAAACGTTTTTTTTTCTCGAAACGACATTTTTTTAATGTGCGGGAATCATAACTCAAAAACTAATTGACGGATTATCTTCAAATTTGGAACACGTTTACATAATACAATTTATTAAAACATGAGGTAAAACTTTACTTTAGTGACTTTTCCGAAAAATGAGTCTAAAATTTTTGTTTTGCTGTTTTCTTATTTATTGGGTTATAAATGATGATATTCAGTCGGGGGAAGATGACATTTTTCATTAGAAAATTTTTTATGAGCAAAAAATCGTTAAAAATAAATTTGTATTTTTCAAAAATTCCTTTAATATAATAATATTAGGTGTGTGAATTAATTTTTACAGTTTTTTTTCCATACTAGCCGTTTATTAAAAAAATAGACAAAACCGTGTTTAATCCGGGTAATATCCCCCGTTGCTTTCTACAACCTTCTGCCAACGATCTGGTAGCATACAGATACCATCACGATAGAAGCTGGCTGGTTTTGAGGCGATAAAGTCATCGAGGAATTTCCTAATATCTTCGACTTCTCGGAAATGGATCCCTCTTAAGCTGTGTGCCATTAACCGACATAGGTGATAGCCGGATGGGGCCAACTCCGGTGAATATGCCGGATGAGGAAGAACTTCCCAGCCCAGGTTTAAAATAGTTGTTTGGGTCGTACGAGCAACGTGACGTCGAGCGTTATCATGCAGGAGAATGACTTTTCGCCTTCCGTGTCCTGTGAATGGCCTTTTTTGCTCAATTGCTTCGCTTAAACGATTTAATTGGTCACTATATCGTTCTGCAGTGATCGTCTGACCCGGTTCTAGAAGTTCATAATAAAGAACACCCTTTATGTCCCACCAGATACATAAAAGCATTTTTTTGACGTTCATTTGTGGTTTGGGAGTTGATGTTGTTGGTTCTCCAGGGTCCACCCATGATTTTTTCCGCTTGGGATTCTCATAACGGATTCATTTTTCATCCCCCGTCACGATTTTCCTAATTTTCATTTTCCTAATTCATTTTTCATCCCCCGTCACGATGTTTGCTAAGCAACCAAAGACACGTGTTCATCCGTTGTCCGAGGTTATATTCGGTAAGTTCATGTGGGACTCGTTTCCCGAGCTTCTGAATTTTTCCCATCGCGTGTAACCTCTTGGCAACAGTTGATCGATCAACTCCTAGTTGGGCTGCAAGTTCTTCTTGTGTCTGTGAAGAATTTTGGACCAGTAAAGTTTCCAAATCGTCGTCCGAAAATGTTTCAGGCTGTACGCGCACGGTCACTGAGTTCGAAATCATTGTTTCTAAAACGTTTAAACCAATAATTGCATGTTTCGTATGACATAATACTCTTCCCGAACACAGAAGAAATTGACTCCCACGCTTTGGTGGCACTTTTTCTATTTTAAGGTTATGATGCTCGCTCAATAAATTCATACAGCGTCTTGAACAGGGCTATGTCAATGCTTTAAAATCCTAAAAGGACGTTGAAATATTTCAACTTGAAAGAGGATTGCCAGCCTGCTAGAAAAATCTGTAAAAATTAATGCACACACCTAATATAATGTAATATAATAATAATAATAATCATAAGTAGGCGTAGGGAAGTTGTCGTCCCCATCGCCCGGGGGAGTGCAACAACACGCCCTCGCAATAGCCATCGGCGTGCCAGGCCAACCACCTGGCACGCCGAAAACTAGGTTACCACCCAACCTGGTCATGCCCCCCACAACCGGTCCCTCTCGGTCGGGGACCAAGGATCAGTTGGAAGCGCCACCCGGATAGGATCCACAGCAACGACTTCGGCTCGACATCGGCGCCTCGAGTGGACGGAGGAACTCAAGGAGGACCTCATCCGCTACTGGAGGGATAGCAGGCTGTCGGGGCGGGACTATATGGGGAGGTTGCAAGCTCTGTGGAGTCAAGTGCATCTAGAGCTTGCACACCTCTCGCAACAACATCTGCGAGATCAAGCCGCCCGCTTCCGACGGCAGGGATACGATTTCTTAATATTACCATCACGACTGTCCGGCAGGCGCTCCTCTGCGCACTGTGCGCGGATCAGCGCCGGCCGGTCGCAGGATCGATCCTCCCGGCAGTCAGAACCCCCTCATTAGCGCGTCGATTTAACAGAAGACTGGGGAACAAGGAGGGAGAGAATCACTGGGAAATTTTCTCTTCAGCCTGGTTGCCTAGAAGCGGCAAATGAGTCCCTGGTGGCAGCGATTCCTGAGACCGCTAATCTCGTCAGTTTGAACTGGGCTGTGTATCACGCTGCTCTCGAGGCGAGACCTCGGACACGCAATGGCAAGGCGGCATTCATGGTTAACACTCGATGGCGCGTTGCACAGCTCCAAAATAAGATCAATGAAGCGCGGAGGCAGGCATCCCGTATTCAGTGTGTGATGGACTTCATTACGGCGGGGAGGGCGTTTACCCCGAAAATCCGAAAAATCACCTCGGAACTGAAATGCCGTCACCACACATTGAACAAAGCTATCCTTCTTCTTGTGAAGGAGCGCTACGTGGAAAAGGTACGGAACCTGGGGGTTGCGAAACAATCCCTAGAGAGACGGCTAGGTCGGGTGCTAGACAACGCCCTCTTTCGCTCTGACCCAGGTCGTTGGTTCCAACCACCTGCGTCTGTCCCCGACAAAGCGCCATCAGCTGTTCAGGTGGAGCTGTATAGCGAGCAGGGTCATTTCGATGAAAGTACTCCAGCTCTGGGGCGGTTCGCCGCGTTTTGCCGGCAACAGCCGAGTCAGCGTGGCAACTGTCTTCCAGTCAGGCAGCATGAGGAACCACGGCGCTCCCGGACCGGATGGGATTAACAACTTCTGGTGGAAGAAATTCACGTGCACCCATACCCATCTGGCCCGCATCTTCTCGTCGGTCATCGACGGGACGGTGCCAATCCCTGCGTGGCTGAGAGAGGGAAGGACGGTGTTACTTCCCAAAAAAGGGGATCTGTCTCGTCCAGAGAACTACCGCCCAATAAAGTGTCTGAATGCACTCTGCAAGATTTTTACGAAGATACTCTATGAGCGTGTTCTCCGCGCGATTGAGCCTGCATGGAGGGAGATATACGAACAAAAGGGATCCAAGAGAGCGCTGGGAGGTTGTAAGGAGAACCTGCTGGTGGACCGCTGCATCACGCAGGGCGCGATCCAGCACAAGCGTAACCTCTCAGTCGCTTGGATAGACTACGGAAAGACGTTTGATACTGTCAGCCACAAACTGATTATTTACACACTCGAACGGCTTTCGGTGAGTCCCTACATCATGGGATGCATTAAACAGCTCATGCCGCTCTAGAAGATACGCTTCACAGTTAAAACTAGCGAAGGTAACGTGCCGACCAATGGTAGGGTATAGGCGAGGGATTATCCAGGGAGATTCTCTCAGCCCCCTCCTCATTTGCGTCTCATTATTACCCCTATCTGTCGCCTCGCGGGCTGCACGCGCGTACGAAACAGGGGCCCCCGGGGAGCGTGGGCGTGGGGTCACTCATTTATTTTATATGGACGACCTCAAGCTATACGCCCCCGGGGAGGAGGCTTAAGCTCCTCTTGAACATCGTAGCAACGTGAACGCGGGCGGTTGGTATGGACTTCGGGCTGGACAAGTGCGCTGTTCTTCATCTCAGGAGAGGGCGAGCAGAGGGTATCGCGGCTGGTGTGCGGCTGGTGGACGGGAGCTCCTTCAAGCACCTGGACGCCGGAGGTTCTTTCGGCGCCTCAGATGAATCTGGAAATCAGATATGTCTGGGAGAAACAAGATCACCGCCACCAATATGCTCGCTGTCCCAGTCCTGCTCTACTCATTTGGCGTTGTCAAATGGCGTAGAGACGAGCTCAAACAGCTGGACATTGGCACGCGCAAGACCATGAACATTCAACGGAGCTTGCACCTTCGATCTTCCACACCGCGCCTGTATATGCCGCGACAGAGCGGAGGGCGTGGGCTCTTGGGATTGGAGTGTCTTCATGACCGCATTGTCCTCGGAATAGCATCCCACGTAACAACGAGCTCGGACCCACTCCCGGAGATAGTGCACCAGCATGAGCTTCATGGAGTTGGGTAATTTCTTTATAAGGCGGCAGATTGCGCGGCATAGACCCTCGGCTTTGAGTTTCGCCGGCGCCGGCGCGGAGCCTTGCCCATAGACTCCGTCGCTCCGTTGCCCAAGTCCCGACTTCGGCGGACGATCAGGGCTACCGAGCAGACTGTCCTGACTCGACGGCATATGGACAGGCCTATGCATGGTGTATTCTTTCGACATATCGAGGAGCATGGGCTGTCCACCCAGCTGACCTTTTCCTTCTTGCGGTCAGCTGGACTGATGTCTGAGACCGAAAGGTTCATCTGCGCCTGCCAAGACGGAGTCATCAACACCCTGGTCTATCGTAGCCGCGTTATGGGTCAGCCTCTGCCGACCACTATGTGTCGTGCATGCAAACAATCGCCGGAGACACTAACGCATCTACTGTCGGCTTGCCCACTATATGCGGTCTCCGGCTATATCCATCGCCATAACGCGGACCTGAGGGTGTTGTATTACCATTTCCGGCTAATATAGGGATAGATCCGGGGATAGACCGGGAACCCGTGCCGCCTTATTTGCCAGGAGATATTGACTCCGTTGTCGTGGGCGAGAGGTGCAAGATTTATTGGAACTTCTCGTTCGCGACCATCGGGCCGCTTCAAGCGACTAAGCCTGATGTTGTCCTCTTCTATTTCGACGAGAAGACGATTTACGTCATTGAGTTTTCGGCCCCGGCCGAGGTTAACATCCCGCGAAAGGAAGAGGAGAAACGGCTCAAGTATCAACCTCTCTTGGCCGAGCTGCGTCGTCTGCATCGGGGATTCAGAGTAACTCTCGTTGTCCTCATAATCGGTGCGCTTGGGGGGATGAAGGAGTCTTTTGTATTAAGCCTTGCCGGCATACCGGTCTGCAAACCCAGTGTCCGGTTGCTAGCAGGTCAGATGCAGAAGGCGGTTATCCTTGGATCCCTCCGTTTACTCAGGCAACATGATTGTGGACTGCGGTAGCTGGTCTGGTTTGAGGGAGCAGGTATCGCATCGTTTTATCGCGTTTTTAGCTGGGCGGCAGCCGAGGTGGTGTCGGACCCTCGAGTGTCGCCCAGCAGTATTATTGTTCCGCTCTAGTTTACTATCGAGCCTAACCCCCGGGGGTAGGTGAATGTTTCCCAGCCCAGCTGAGGAAGTACATTGCCGGAGCATTAAATCGATTATAATAATAATTGAAAAATAATACTGGAGTGAGTAGTGTAAAATGGCTCTGGAGTGAATCATCGAGGGTGCATCATCGAGGGTGCATCATCGAGGCCGCATCATCGAGGGTCCGGCGACCGGATTCGACTCGGGGTAACTGTTGGTTTCGGGAACAGGTGATACGCTAGAAAAAAGAATGTTTAATTTGAATAGAATATGAAAAAAATGCTGAGTTTTTTTTTCGATCCCGCAGTTTTGCAAACGCTCGACGGAAGAGAAATTTGGCAACGTAACCATGTGGTAATCTCGTCGTCCCAACTTCGGGAGCTCACAGCGCATATCTCGCCACGTGCACTCAATATTTTGCGTGTACGCTCCCGAGTCTACGCTTTTGTGTATACAAGTTTATTGATACACGAGCAACGTATGTTTTTATTTTGCTGTATTATATTTTCTCTATACATTATATACATTCGAAATGTTTTTATGGGTGGGGGGGGGGGGGGGTGGATTTCAGCTTCCCCCGACAGAATATTATCATTTATAACCCAATAAATGCGAAAATAGAAAAAAAAATTTTAGACTCATTTTTCGGAAAAGTCACTAAAGTAAAGTTTTACCAAACATGAACTTAAAGTTGGAAAGATTATATTGTTTAAACCATATTTATTATTGCAAAATACCGGGGAAAATGCTAAAAATCAATCATTTTTTTTTCAAACACGTTCCAACATTCAATTCTCGATTTTTTTCTCCAAATTTAGGTTTATGTTCTTAAAAAACATCTCAAGAATGTATAAAAAATTGTTGGACTATTTCAGATGCGAATTGAATGCGACCAAAACACACGTGTTTATTCTCCGCTGCACGCCATGCAGGAATCTCTGGAGACGAATATAAACGGGTCATTAACTTTGCTTAGCGGGGAGAGTAGCACATCTGCGTCTTACGTCACAGGGGAGGTGGTTAATCTCTTGAAGTATCAAGAATCGCCGGACCTATCACCCGTCTACCGACGCCCCCACCAGCGCCGCTACATCTTCCACCACATCGCTTCTCGTTGAGCAGGAATTACAACAATAAACAGCGTAGAAGTGCTCGATGATCTACGGATGATAAAAACACCCATGAAAGGTGTCTAGCCGGCAGACCACATCCCGAAAGTCCGGTGTACAGCCGCTGCGATAGTCGCTAATACCGATATTCATACACTGCCTGGTACTCATTTGATTGCAATTTACATCGAGGATGGCCACGGCATCTTTTCCACAGCTACGGGCTCTCACCAATTATCTCACAACATTACAATCGTTTGCGATGAAACGCCAAAAATCTCCGATGGAGTGGAATACCTCTACAATCGCAGATGTCGAAAGTTTTTGGGGAATACATGTCTTATGTTTCTGCATTGTATGACTCGTGGCTGCCCTTTTGATCGTGTCCATAGACTTTTTTCATCGGATAAAATAAAAAAACGATCGTACAGTGACGCTGTTCTACCGAGAAAAGATAGCACGAGCGGGGCGTGGTAAACACCCTCTCTCCGCCGCTGGACTCTTAGGCGAGGGAAAACCAACCTGTGTCCAGTCCTGTCTACCTGTCGAGTGCTGCTATTCGTGAAAATGTTAATTACCGTGACGGCCCAGGCCTGACCACCAATCCAAGGGCTCCGATGGGGCGGTCGTTTTCTACAACACAATCACCCCCATGATACTCTTTCCACCACCATCCGGTCGACCCCGGAACTACCTTTAAATACGAGGATAACGCTGTTTGTGAACACCAAATATCGAGATCTTCCTCTCTGGCTTGAGATCGCTCTACAAGTCCGAAGTCGGTCAGCAGCATCGGCAGATCCAGGTCGGCACCTACCAACACCTTACGGATCACCGAAATTATACCAGCCGTTTTCAGCCGCAGACTATCGGGTCATCTGCATAGCGGAATCAGCTACAGCCGCCATCCTCGACGTTTCGACTCTTTCGAAGGCCTCCTTACTACGATGGTCGGTGATGAATTCGAGGTCGACCCCTACGACTATATCCCGGATCGGTCGCTGCCGAACGAGTCAGAAACCTTCGTATACTGGGAGGCACATGAACGCGTTTGGGTACTGCCAGAGTGGATTAACCTACCCACCTGGGTCCGAAAGGTATGACTCCGGCTTGTGAAATCTGCACCCTGTGAGGTACTCCACCTGGGCGGGGTCGACTACCGTTGACGGGACGGGGTGGTATACCTTGTAGAACAACTCTTCGACGTCATCCTCTTCGAGGACAGCAAGGCAGCCTTGGGCAACGAATTCCTGTTATACAGCTACTACGAGCTCGTTCTTCCATACGAACGTATTCCGGATTACCTCGGTTATGGCGGAGAAGTTGCCTGCACGTACTGATGGTATTTGGGTGCCACCCGAATGGCTAAATCTTTCCAATGTAATCAGGAAGGTCCTATTTCTCGGCGGGGTGGAATATTATTTCCACAACAGCGTGGTGTACCCCGTCAACCAACCATACAACAAAATCCTCTTCGAGGATGTCCATATCACCACAGGTCACAACTTGATTTGTTGACACCGCCGACACACACACGCATACACAGACACAAAATACGTATCAACACGGAACATTTTTTAATAAAAACATCGTCTGCTATATATATTTTAAACAATGTGTTTTTTCTCCACCCGAAGCATCCCATCTCCACGGCATAAGCATATCCTTACCATGCGACTTACCTGCGATAAAAACGCCCGCCTGCTCCTGTAGCAAGTCAGCCGCCGATAAAGCAGAAAACCAATCGCGCTCGAGCTACCCGCGAAACCAGCGTGACACCGCCCCCCTCGCATCTCCACGATTCCCCAAAACGGAGCCCCCAACCCCCACCACTCCGACACCGCAGATTCCCCTCACCGCAAATTCCCCATACATGCTCCGGCACCACTACCACGAACGCCGCAGACACTTAGAGACATTCAGAGATCGATTGAGTGATCATGACACTGACACTTAACTCGCGGATTGGTTGATCAGGACTCGACTGTTGATCAGAAGTGTAACAGCGCAGAGTAACAGCGTAGCAGCAGTGCAACATAGTGGAATGCAAGTCCGAAAACATTTCAACAGGTGGTTTTGTGACCAAAGTTAAAAGAAAAATACTGAATAATACAAACACGATGGCGAAAAAGAAATAACGTGCGGGAGAGCCTTCCGCGGACAGCAGTGCGAAAAAAAACACAACTCTCGCGATACTGTGAATAGTGACGAAGCTAGGAAAGCTCTAAAAGCAGCTGATAACAAATACAAAGTCCTATCCTTGGAATCCGAATCTAAGGAAGTGCGAAGTGTAGACTCGTCGCAAGATCGAACAGTGCAAAAAACTAAAAAAAATCAAGATCTCGCCGATAGTGATCACGAATGAGTAGCTCTAGGTGAAACTAAGAACCGGCATAATAAGAGACGTCACCAATAAATTCAAGGGCACACTGGTAAATTACACAGTCGAAGCGATCACCATTCTGCCAAGCAGTCAAGAAGTGCATGAAGAAATAAAAAATATACTTACCTCTACCAGCATCGAATTCCACACTTACGCGGGCTCAGCGGAAAAGGAGAAAAAATCGTCATCAAGGGCCTACCACCAATGGAACCCAGCGAAATACAAGAGATACTGGCACACGGAATCGCAGCATCCAAAGTATCAAGAATGAAGCCAGGAAAAAATCAACCGGACGCACATCCACAATTCTATGTGTCTTTCAAACCTACAGAAAACCTGGGCCACCTGCAGAGCATCAAATACATTTGCTCGGTTAGAGTCAGATGGGAACGCTACAGAACACAAGAAAAATAACGCAGTGCTACCGCTGCCAAGGCTTCGGCTGTGGGGCAAGTTTTGCTACAACACACCCAGATGCGTGAGGTGTGCGGAGAACCATCTCACAGCTGAATGTAACAAACCGGAGCGAGCGCGACCAGAGTGCGCTAACTGCAACCGCAACCATGTGGCAAATTCGACAGACTGCGAAGTCTACAAGAAGCAGATCGAACTAATCGACAGAAGGAAAAGAAAGATAGCGCCACCTGGGCAGCAGCCGGTGCAACCCAGCGAAGTAAATGACAAGAACTTCCCACTCCTCAAGCCCCGTCAAGTGCGACAAGGAGAGGCGAAAATTGCACAGACGCCGGGACCTCTGGGAGAACCAGAGATGGAACAGCGTAGCGCATCACTCCCGCCAAAGGAAGCCGGAGCCGGAGTAACAGAGACAGAGATATAATACGACAACAACAACTACATTTGCACCAGCAGCGAAAAGACAACGAATGCTGCCATGACAGTCCAAAATACAATTAAATCTGGTAAGACCCATCCAAGCGCCTCTAACGAAGATGTCAGCACACTCTTCGATATTATTAGAGAATTCGAAACACTAAACTCAATGTGCAACCTTAGAGAAATGCTTATGATGATAAAAGAACTGAACAACAAACTTAGACCTTGTAAAGATCACATAACAAGATGCGAAACTTTCTATTCCACGATTTTTAAATATATGTAGTAGTAGAAACTTGATATCACAAAGAAATATCAGGATAGCACACTGTAACGCTAATGGTTTGAGATACAAACGCAGTGAGGTGATGGACTTTCTGGAGCTTCATGAAATCGATATACTTTTATTTACATAACCCGTGTAGCCAGATTAGAGCTGACTAAAAGCTTCAACGCATGCTTCGAATAGTCCTACTTTCCAAGGCAATGAAAGCATGCCAATATACTTGCTTGCCAAAAACCAGGGAATCATAAGTTATTTCCCCAAAACTATTGGCCAATAAGCCATCTGCCCATTATAAGCAAGATATTTGAAAAAATAATTCTGAATAGACTCCGACTCCATGAAAGAGAATATAATCAAATAATTCCGAAGCAGTTCAGCTTTAGGCCAGGGCACAGCACTGCCCAGCAATTAGCGAGATTAACCAACCATATTAGCATTAGTTTTAACTTAAACAAATCAACGGCTGTTGTTCTCCTATATATAGAAAAAAAGCGTTTAACACGGTCTGGCACATTGACTTGCTGTACAAACTACACGAATTAAACATTCCATCATATCAAGAGACGCAGCAGCGTCTCGACGCGAAGTAATAAAAAAAAACGACTGTCACGACAACGACACGCCGCGCACTCTTTATACACCAAGATGGGCTTTAGCAGACGACTTTTGAACTTATAATCGACATTACGCGAAAACGCGGAGACGAATAAAAAATCTAATGACATTTTACCAATGAAATGTTATTTTTTCCTATCGATTTTGTTTGAGTCATTTTTCGATCCGCCTACTGAAACTTGAGATCTCGTTATATTTGGCCGAATTTCCGAGCGACCTTTTTACCACAAAAATTCTTCAACACTTTAGAACGTTCCAGACTCGTCGGTTTTCTTGGAGGAATAAAGTTATTCGGTCGCATCGTAAGCTATACTACATACGTCCTTTTGGGGAAAGCGTTAACATGGGGAACGCTCAGCGTTTCAGCCTGAAGTGCACCGTTTGCGCACTTCAGGGCAAAGCTACTATAAACAAACGATGGCGCGCTAGAAACGTCAAAATTCGGGTTCTTCGAATATATGGGGCCTCTATCGGCTTTAACCTCCAAGTAGGGTTAGAGCGCGAAAGTGTAAAAGCAGCGAAAGTGAATAGAACTTCATATAAAAAACAGCCCTAATTACGGTTACAACATTTATTTATAAACAAACGACCCCCGTATACGTCATAATATTATAATGAAAAATTCCATCGTTTTTGGTTATACATACTCGCAGATTCTCGCTGCGGATCCACGAACAATACGCGTCAAGTGAGTTGATATGACAATAAGGCGATTTTTCATAAGCTCACTACATAATGGACAGACGTGGGAACGAGTTTAAGTGGGAATTGTGTTATTTTAAAAGCGAATTGCATAAGTTTTTGCTGCATCATATCGTGAAATAGCGTAAACATGACGTATGTACTGTGACGTGATTTTTCAAATCGCGTCACAGAAAAAGCTACCGGTGATGAGATTACGTTCTCGATGCCCGGGTTGAGACCCAGCCGTTGTGTTAAGGGCCTTTTCTCCGCATGATTGTTTCGTTGCGTTTAGGTTTGTTGTCGTTATCGTTGGGTTAGGTTGGCGTGCGGAACTCGGTCGAGTGGCGTGTCGCTCAACGTATCGAGCAATCCCGACCGAGGGAAGCACCCAACCAGATTCTTCGGGGGATCGGTGCACCCCTCGCGGTTTCAGAAACACGGTATAAATGTGGTATAAATACAGGGCAGTGAAAATGCTGTATATATGAGGTATATTCTCAGTAAATTAACGCTATATTTTTCGTGACTTTGTGAATTTTTTCTACCGTAGAAATACCGTACTTATACTTAGAAATTTAGAAGAAATAGTTGGTGCACTAAATAAATACAGCATTTATACTAATAACAATCGGTGGATATACCGTAAGAATACCGTATTTTTACCAAAGAAAAGCAATATTACACTATAAATAAAAACCGTTTGTTGATATACCGTAGAAATACCGTTGTTCTTTCGAGGAATATCATGATACACTAATTCTTTGTTAAGATAAAGTATTCTTAATAATTTTATTTTATTGAAAATTATAATGTGTACTAGAGTTACCGCACGCGCCAGCGCGCGTCTTTTTTTTAACAGAAACGATATGAATAAACGGTTCTTCGACTTTTTGCGCCTTTGTTATCTCGAATATCGACTGTACTTTAATTACTGTTATAATTATTAGGACATAATTTTTATTTAAGAGTTTTTCATAGAGAAGTACACAAAGACATGGAGTAGTTTTAGTATTGAATTTTAGTTTATTATATTATGAGATATCTCTAGTAATAAATTTCATCATACCTTTACGAAATACAATATTTATAAAACCATATTAGTCCGTTTCCCAGCAATTACTTAGTTTGATTACAAATATCTCATTTGAATTTGACATAAAGATAGCTGGTTTAATATTTGCTGATTCAGATACAAAATATAAACAATTTGAATTTTCTACACGGTGAATGAATTTAGTATTGAAGGCAAATTGGAGATGACGGAATTTTTTTATTATCATTCCACGAATAACTATATCATCGTTGTTAAACTGGACTATGTTTTGTATACTACCGAATGAGTTATTTCCATCGTGAATGATATTATTGCAGAGCTTGTGCTGAGTTTTTTTCACATTGAAATTTAACGCCATTTATGGAACATTTTTTATACGTAACATAGTTTGTGGGTACAAACCCAACGCTTCTTAAAAGTACATACTCTTCCGCTGTTGGATATCTTGAGGTTGATTTGCCTAATTTAATAAATGTTTCACAACACTCGTAGCCGTCATCTGAATGACCGATTTTTATTGCTTTTTGAATAAATTTCTTTACCTCTGACGACAACGAATCATCGAGGAGTGCGGCATATAGAAACTTCTGCGTCAAAAATCGCGTTGCAATTTGATTCAATCGGCCATTAGAGCTACTAATACAATCAACGATTTTTTTGTTCCAAGATACAAAAACATAGGCGGAATGTGCCCAGATAGGACCCCAGTTACGCACAGTATCACAAATATGTGTTAGCAGGTGTACATTGGATGACATGTTTTTTTTATGGAAGTATTTATCAAATAGTTGGACATATTTCACTAACAGCTCCCTGGATCGACGCAATTGAGATTCTGATAGTGAGTCACTATTCAAATAGTAGATTGCCTCAGATAAGAGTGCCAGATGATGGACAAATTTTGCTGGTAAAAATGATTTTAAGCAAACTGGTGCATAGTCCAGCTAATTACGTCATTCTGAAGCCTTCCACTTCTTGTACAAAGTAATAGATCGAGGTTTACGCGATCTACGGGAAGGTGGTTTTATTGACAATAAACATTTGTCAATCATAGCTATACTATTAGGAGATCCAATGTAATAAGGAGCTTTAGTATTCGTAAGAAGCAGTTTCGCATGTTGCTTTACAACTCCTAAGTGTACTGCATGCATTGCTTCTACAACTCCTTTACAAATGTCGAAACAAGGCAGTGCAACTAGTGCTGAGATGCCTTTTATGCCTTTTTTTATGTCACCAGTTCGATGAGCATAACGCATGTCATTCTTTAACTGGGTGTCAGATCGTAAAGGCCCATAACTTTGGTCTAGGGGGTATACAAATTTACCCGGACCCAAGCTTTCACCCCTAGCATAACAAAATAAGCATCCACAGTATCCGTTGTACTCGTTCGTATTAACAACAGCTGCTCGAGCTGGAGCATCGAAGCATCCGATGATTACAACAACTTTCTATATTGTTTCTGTTATAGGAGTCAGTTTCCAAGTAACTCCAGTATTGTATAACTCTCGCATTTCCATTACGAATGGTCGAAAGTAGTTATTTATCAAAGGATGGTTATCTTCAAGAAAAACAGCTACTAATAACATATGCCGTTTTCGCATGTGTGGTGGTAACTCATTAATTTCAGCATAAAGCGGCCACAAACTTGTATTGTTAGACTCTGTGACTTGACAGCCATCTGTGTTGACCGTTAATGAAAAATTATGCCAATGTTCCAATACATGCCCTGGGGAAGATAAAAACCGATATTGCTCACCGTCATAAATGTCTTCCATGGCGTCGGCATTTATTTTATCTCGGGAAAATCTATATTGCAAGGCTTCTACAATATTTGGATGTGTCAACAGCTGCTTTATCTGAGCAGTTATACTGAGATAAAGGAAACAATTCAAATTTTTTTCGTTTGACTCTGGCCCACATGCTCCACATGGACAGGTGTTCATAACTTTTCCAGTGGCCGAAGATTTTATATCCAGATAACCTTTACACAACTTACAGTAGTAATACTCTTGAATGATAGAAGTATTACGACTCAAAACGTCCCACAATCCTGCCTTCGTAGTAGGTAATACACCCGCAGCGTCATGCGATTTTTTAGTCCACCGTAGCATATCTAACGTTGCTTCGTAAGTCATTTTGTGTCGTATCGACGTTGCAAGTACTGCAAGTAAATGATCTTTTGATGATATTTGTCGCTTTGGGAGGAGTGGCATGTTGCCGCCAGGTAAATAACCGATGTTGAGGAATACGCAATCTTCATTTTTTTCAGCACGATTACTTTTATCACGGGCATAATCGTCTTCACTACTACTGTCCTCTTCTGTTGTGGTTTCAACATTATCCTCCTCTTCACTATCACCCTCCTCTTCATCATCATCCTCCTTTTCATCATCTTCATTATCATCATCCCATCGATCATCATCACTCTCTCCACCATCCTTATTAACATCATGATTGCTACTTCTTGCGTCAATATTTTCGGCAAAGTCCATGTTACCCTCGTCATTATGGGGATAAATGCCAGTTAAATTTGAATTATATTCCATTTCATGAGTTTGGTTGCTGTCACCACGGTGCGTATTGGAACAGTTGGAAGAATCAGATTCTAGTTTTTTTTATGTTGATGGCTGTAAAAAATTGTTTACTAAATAGCGCACGTTATTAATTTATTTCAGAAATAAAATTAAAAATGAAAGTGATAGACTCAAATTACAAATTAAAATTTATCATATTGTGTTTTGTTACCTATATTTATTTTTATTTCTGTAAAGATACTCAGTTCATTACCTGACATTCGAAGAAATTAGCAGGAGGTGAGATTGTGCCCGTTGGAAATGCTGCGACAAAATTTCGAAGTCGTTTAACGTTCCTGTGGCGAATTGCCGTTCTTGATAGACTACACTGTTTATCGGGTTCATTTATTTTTGTTTGAAAATTATCGACTTGGATAAATAAAAACTGAAAGTAAAAGATAAATAAATAAACTAAATTCAATATAAAGTATAAAAATAATATTCTTTTAACGATGTTCTTGCGCTATAATCATAATGGTATATATAAAGTGAAGGCAAAATCATCAGCACATACCATTTTTCAAAGATAATTTTTTGAAATTTTGAGTGAATTTTCTTGAGAGTCGTATTATAATGTGTAAAAAATTTGAGAAGGTTTCACCGTCTGGTAATCGAAATATTCAGTGTTTAAAATCGCAACTTTAACATGAAGTCTTATGGGAAGTTACGAAAAAAGACGATTTTTTACAACGAATAACACGATTTCTATATGGTCAAACTTTCTCAAATTTAACCCACAGTTGAGATGATTGTTAAGAAGGTTCATACGAATTTTCAACAATTAATCTCTAAATTCGTCTAACGCAAGAGCATCCTTAACCTAAAAAATGACAAATGTAATTGAACCACTTACAGCATCCAATGTACTTACATGATAATTTACTCGTAATATTACTCTTGTTTCTGATTCTTGAATATTTTATCATTTATTTGTTAATAGAATATACAGATGTTTTGTCGCGTAGAGGATCGCTCTATTATCAAGTGACACATATATAATATATGTAGAACAAATATTGCTCGTCTCATGAAGATGCACCCATATCAAGAGACGCGGCAGCGTCTTGACGCCAAGTAATAAAAAAAAAAAATTCGACGCCACTGACAATGCCACCGATCTCGACGCCACTGACCGACTGACGAACTCGTCAAGAGACGAGGCAGCGTCTTGACGCCAAGTAATAAAAAAAAAAATTCGACGCCACTGACGATGCCACCGATCTCGACGCCACTGACCGACTGACGAACTCGCCGCGACTCTTTATACAGTAAGATGGGCTTTTAGCAGACGACTTTTAACTTTGATTCGACATTACCCGAAAACGCGGCCACAAATCGAAAATCTAATGACATTTTACCAATGTAATGTGATTTTTTCCTATCGATTTTGTTTGGGTCATTTTTCGATACGTGTACTCAATCCCATTGATCTCATAATATTCACCGAATATCCGAGCGAACTCACGACTAGAAATTGTTCCACCCTCGATGGGTTTTCTGAATCGAATAAAGTCTTTCAGCCATGGTATAAGTATGATGAAACATACGCCCTTATTAGGGTTGATTAACCTTTTCTCTGTCAACATCCGCAGTAGACGCGTTTGAAGCGCTCTGCGCAGCTGCGAGACCGCCACATCCGGGCGAACGCAGCGCCTCCGATCAGCATCGCCTGCTACTAGTGTCTTCGTTTTATATTGGAATAACTTTGCAGCGGTGCTTGGCACGTGGTATCGCATCATCACATTTCACGAACAGAATTTTTAGTGTAGTGGCAAGTCTGGTAGTGCAAGAGACGTCGTCGCCATTGGTCGAATTCGCGTGTTTTGACGTATTTGACGCTTGAGAAATCGTGTCGCGGATTTACGGTGTTTTTAATAAGTTTGTAAACAATTGTTTTTAAAGTAAGTCCGATATATTTTTTCACTTTCATACTTGGTTAATTAAATATGGCCAGTGCGGTATAAGGCAAGTGAGAAGTAGAAAATTGCGCGCACTATATCGAGTGTATTTTTTTCCATTGTTGTTAGAGCGTCGTGAAGAAAGCATCTGTGACTCCTGGATCGGGAAGAACGATCTTTTTACAGTGGCGAATAAATTTTCGGAGGATATCGCTTTTCAGTAAGTTTCTTATTCTCAAACACAAAATATTATAAACTATTAAATGTGATGGGAGCGGTATAAGAGAATGGGGAAACGGAAATACAGTCAAACTATATCGGTATTATTTTTTTTCATGATTGTAGGACTAGTCTTGTACAAGCGACTTTTGTCTCGTGAGGAACGACTGTCTCCCGTGAATCTATCGAAGGATATTACTTTCCTGTGAGTAATGTTTTATTTATGAGTAATGTCTCCTCGAAATTAAGCACATGCTTCCGAAATTAACCGACATTAAGTACATACTTTCGGTCGGTAAAAATCCTACCGCCAAGATTTCTCCAAGACGTATCGTTTTTGGGACAAAAAAAGAAAGCCGATGTTCGTCGTTCAACACAGCAGAAGGTGTATCTTTTTTTTCTGAAAAATCGATTACCTGAGGTTAGGTATTTCAATCGCTTATCAATTTATTTCTAAACACGAATTTCTTCATTCTGCGGTTATACCTTGAAATACTTTTGGGGGAAATTTACAGCCTCCTTTGACGACCTTACCATCGAATTTTGGTTTGAAGCATTTTAACCAGACAATAATCACTCACCCATGTTCAAACATTATGGATGTATCATAGAACAATGCGAACAAGCTTGGCTTCAGTTGTGCTATAAATGCTCACAAGTTTTTAAAATAATTATGTATAGTGTCGTGAAGAAAACGATGAGGTTTGGAATATTTAATCTAAGGAGTAATAAGTTGTATTTTGTTATGTTGGAATCATTACATAAAAAAAAAAAATTTCTCCAAAATTTAAACAAATTTCCAAAGTTTAAAAAATGTAAAATTTAAAAAATGTAAAATTTCGGAAAGAAATCCTAAAAAAATGTAGTGAGTCCAAAATAACAAAATACATTTTTTTACTCCTGAGATTAAATATTCCAAACCTCATCGTTTTTTAGGCTGTGAATTTACGCTTGAGACATTATTTGTTTGGCCTTCATTGTCCTGTTACCTGCACCTATGTGATAACTTGAAAACTATGAGGTTTGGAATATTTGATCTAAGGAGTAAAAAGTTGTATTTTGTTATTTTGGACTGACTGAATTTTTTTTAGATTTTTTTCAAAATTCCAAATTTTGGAAATTTTTGCCATTTTTTTTAATTTTGGAAAAAAAATCTAAAAAAAATGTAGTGAGTCCAAAATAAAAAATACAACGTTTTACTCCTTAAATGAAATATTCCAAACCTCATCGTTTTTTAGGCTGTGAATTTACGCTGTAAAACATTATGTGTTAGGCCTTCGCTGTCCTGTAACCTGCACCTATGGGATAGGATAACTCGAAAACTATGAGGTTTGGAATATTTGATCTAAGGAGTAAAAAGTTGTATTTTGTTATTTTGGACTGACTGAATTTTTTTTAGATTTTTTTCAAAATTCCAAATTTTGGAAATTTCTGCCATTTTTTTAAATTTTGGAAAAAAAATCTAAAAAAAATGTAGTGAGTCCAAAATAAAAAATACAACTTTTTACTCCTTAGATGAAATATTCCAAACCTCATCGTTTTTTAGGCTGTGAATTTACGCTGTAAAACATTATGTGTTAGGCCTTCGCTGTCCTGTAACCTGCACCTATGGGATAGGATAACTCGAAAACTATGAGGTTTGGAATATTTGATCTAAGGAGTAAAAAGTTGTATTTTGTTATTTTGGACTGACTGAATTTTTTTTAGATTTTTTTCAAAATTCCAAATTTTGGAAATTTCTGACATTTTTTTAAATTTTGGAAAAAAAAATCTAAAAAAATGTAGCGTGTCCAAAATGAAAAAATACAACTTTTTACTCCTTAGATGAAATATTGAAAAACAGGTTAAACAATAGAATTCGTAACTTTCAGGAGGTATATTGGTTACTTTCCAATGAGAAATTGGCAAACGAATAATATTACCCTTTCAAAGGTAAAAGTAAACTGCCAATAAAAAAAATTATGAAACAAAATTTGAGACAATTTAAATGTTTCTTTCTTTCTTTAAATTGCCACTTTCCATAAGCGAAAATACCGCGTTCACGTCATTTTAACCCTTGGGTTTTGCAGCGTATAGGAAGCAATCATATTTGCTGAGAGGTATAAAAGGGTATCGCACCTACCTACCGACCAACCTTGGCCGAGAAGAAACGCAAACATAATTGTTTAAACAATTATCTGGATTGTTCTCCAGTTTCTCCTAGCCTTTTGCGATACCTGTTTACATTCATGTCCCTATAAGTCCGTTCTAAAAGGAGATTGTATATTTATGTAAGTTAGTCTCGCGTCCCCGTCCCCTCCTACCGGCGGTTCTCTCGCAACGAAAATGCTCAAGGTTCTCACCTTATTGTATGGAAAAACATTCGCAGAAATCGAAGTTAGTTACAATAAAGTAGAGTGGGTCAGAATATGCGATACGAATTTTCTCGCTTTGGCAGAATCCCACTTATGAGGGGTTGAATGCATTACTTATGATCGGGGCGAGATAAAAGTAAAATTAAAATTTCAAATATATATTGTATTTTTCGACTATTAGACATTCATTATGATAACGATAAATATGAAAACAAGTTGATGTTTTTAATGTTCTGGTACTGTTCTGGTAATGTTCTGATGATTTTCATCTCATTGGAATATAATTTTATTCATGTGCAGGGAGTAGAATATAGCTGACATTAAAAAAAAGATTTAATCGACATCGCGTGATCAACTGATGAAAACAACCCTTGTTTGTTTGTGTCTACGACTTCTATGCGTTCGCGCATCGTTCATCCGATTGAGTCGAAACTTTGTACAGTTGTTGTTAGCACTTGCGCGAGAGTTTCTGAAATAGTACTATCAACGTACAATAGGTGGCGCGCGAGTCGTAACGGATAATTGTTCGTCTTTTATGCGTTCGCGTATCGTTCATCAGATTGAGTTGAAACTTTGACAGTTGTTGTTGGCACATGCGTGAAAGTTTCTGACACAGTACCATGGGAACGTGTCCTGATTGATTCGTCAACGTCGAGCCGAAACCGATGAAGCTAATTATATGAAATTTGGTCTGTAGGTTTCTTTTGTGACGTAAGCACCCATTAATAAAGGATTCTTACGAAATTCTTCTTCTAAGGGGGTAGAATGGGGGATGTAAGTTGGTATGAAAATCCGTTATTGTTTTAGTTAAATCCATGAAAATTGGTATTCAGCCTTTTGGTTGGAACTTAAGAATGACGTGTTTAAGCATTTTTGGAAAAGCATCCCCTAAAAAGGTAAAATAGGAGATGAAAATTTGTTTGGGAGTTCCGAGGGCGATGATCAGCTCACTTATTCCTACTTATTTCTTTTACGTTTGCAATTTCTATTTCCATTTATTTCAAGATTCACGCGGACAAAGTCGTCGGTAAAAGCTAGTATTGACATAAATGTAACAGCGTACGGCAAAAGGCTAACTGATTATACGTCGCCAGTGGCCAACAAATCGAAGGGCAGTAAAGCCATTGGAGTTTGTATCGTTGCAATGCAACAGAAATACTTTATTATTTTCTTTCTTCACCATTTCCTCTATCAAAAATCTTTTTTTATAGATTCAGGTTGGAGGTGTCCAATGAGGATCCTAAAAAACGTTTGTCGTCGCTTTGGATCTGTCAAAAACATTTGTGATGAGAAATTAATTAGTTTCGCTGCGTTCCAAAGATGCAAACTTCCACATCGTGGATCGTATTAATCCCTTAGTTTTATGATATACCGAAAAAAAACTGTTATCCGCTACTTTTTTATCATCTACGTGGTATGCAAATTTACATCCAAATCGGACAAAAATTCTCAAATATATGCAATTAAAAATAGCATTGTTGCAATAAACAATATGACATTGGTTATGTGCACTGTTCCTATCGCTCATGTATAGTATTAGAAAAATGAAACATCGTAAATTGCAATTTTTTAATATCTCATTCCATAACAAAATTATGGCCGAAAAATGAAAAACACTCCTATTTTCAAGTGCGGTTGCCCCCGTATAACCGTTTTTCCGCAGATAAAAAAAATATGTGTCTCTTAGATTTCTATGAAAAATAACATATTGAAAGTTGAACGAAATTAGAGAAGGACCCCATAAACAGTTTCCTTGTATGTCGACAATGGTCATTGATGAAATTGAATCACCTTCGTTGTTCAACAAGGTAATCCTAACAATAAAAATGCATATCTGAATAATACCACCGCGGTTATTGTGTAATTACATTACCTTTTTTATCTGTGTCGTAACGCTTAGGATAGAACAAATGTAGTGTCAGAGCGATACTTTTCTGTTGATTAACGATGGAACAAACTTTTCATATTGCCTAATTTTAGACTTTTCAGAGACAAATGAAAAGTTTGTTCATCTTTTCTTTTGTAAGTGTTTAAAAATTGCATTTCTTTTCAGGTTACCTTTATTGCGACAGACCGCGATTTTTATTTTTTGCTCCAGTTCTTTCGTTTTTTTCTTCCTTAATTTATTTTTTGCCTCACGATCCTTTCCTCTCCTTTTTAAAATTAAACCCTATACAAAATTCGGTTTAAGTAACCGAATTGGCCGCTTTATAGCGCCTTGAGCAGCTGCACTCTTTGTAACTCGGAACTTTTTCCAGGTGCAAAAGTTCACGCGCTTAGTATTATAGTCCAAAGACTTTATTGGCAACGATTCTGCGCCTCAAGCCGCTAAAGTTTTTCTATCTCGGAATCTATCCGAGGTGTAGAAGGTTAAGCGCTTAGTAGTCAATAGACTTTGACACATCGATCATCATAAATGGCAGAATCAAATCATGACATACGCCAGAAGAAGTGCATTGTTAATGGCGATTGGCTTAATGATGATCATATTGAAGCATTTGCGAAATTATTTAACGGAGCTGCAGATTTCGAGTCTCCAATGCAACCACAGCATAATATCTGTTTCCCTGAGTCTATACAGGCTGTACCCAAAGATAAGAAACACGTGCAAATATTATTCAGCTGTTGTGATTTAGTCCCGGAAGGGCTCGTAGAACCTTCAGGAGGCCATTGGGTTTGCAGTTTTTATAACGGGAAAAAAATTTATATTTACGATTCTGCGTGTCGTAATACGCTGCATAAGCTTCATAGGCTTTATCTCGAAAGATTATTTCCCTTCTATGACTTCGACAAGAACGATGCCATCTCGTTTCCATCGGTTGATAGGCAGCCAAATTCGAATGATTGTGGATTGTATTCGATGGCATTCGCTGTATCAATATTGTATGGATTGAAACCGCAAAATGTCCGGTATTTTCAGCCAGGTATGCGTACACATTTGCTTAAGATGCTTGGGCAGCAACGCATCGAACATTTCCCACGTGACAAAATCGACACAAATGTCATATTGCCTCTAAAGCAGGTCCAAAAGAAGCAGAAAGCGTTGCATCGGCTACGGCGTTGAGAGCAAAACGTAAATTGTGCCAATCTGCACAATTCGAAGGAGTTCAAACGATTTCGGTAAATATAAACAATGCTTTGGTGCAAGGTGACGACGGTACTAAACCCGTTCTGAAAGCGACTAGTGCTAAAAGCGATATTACAGGAACAGATTACGCACTTCGTCAGAAGAACCGCATCGTTAATGACGATTGGCTCAATGATAATGATATTGAAGCATTTGCGAAATTATTTAACCAAACTTCAGATTTTGAATCTCCGATGCAACCACAGCATAACATTTATTTCCCTGAGTCTATAAAGGCTGTACCAGCAAACAAGAAACATATCCAAATCTTGTTCTCCTGTAGTGAGTTAGTTGCAGAAAACAAGAACGTTAAAGAACCTTCAGGAGGTCATTGGATATGCAGCTTTTACGATGGGGAGAAAATTCAGATTTACGACTCTGCGTGTGGCAACACGCTGCATAAGCTTCATAAACTTTATCTCGAAAGATTATTTCCGTTCCATGACTTCAATAAGGACGGTGCAATCTTGTTTCCACGGGTCGATAAGCAGCCAAATTCGAATGATTGTGGATTGTACGCAATAGCTGTATCAATCTTGTATGGATTGAAACCGGAGAACGTACGATATTTTCAGCCAGGTATGCGTGCACATTTGCTTAACATGCTTAAGCTGCAATGTATCTAACATTTTCCACGTGACAAAATCGATACAAATGTCGTGTTGCCTCTAAAAGATGTACAGAGAAAGCGAAAGCGTGTTGCGGCGACTTTGGCGTCGAGAGCAAAGAAAAATAAATTGCGTCAGTCTTCACTACTAAAAGTTATTCAGATCACTCGGGTGGATATGAAAAATCCTCCGGGTGGCGAAAACAACGATCCTGTTCTGACAGACACTAACACTGAAAATAAGATGACAGGAACTGACCACAAACTGCTTCCAGGAAAGATAGTAAAAAAGCAACAAGCAGTTGCGTCGACTGTGGCGTGGACAATGAAAAATAAAAAATCATGTCCAGATACGCAAATAAAACACACTAGGATAGGCCAGGTAAACGTATGTGATCTACGCGGTAAAAGTGGCGATTCTGTTAGGAAAGAAAGTAGTATCGAAGAAACTATCGAAAATGTAGCACACCCAAGTCACCGTATCCCTAATCTTATGAAGTATCAAGTTGAGCAACCCATTGCTGCATTGCAAATGTTGTCATGCACAAAAATAGTACAGCCTGTGAACCAACCAGAACTAAATGAAGGAACAATAACAAGAAACCAGAGCGAAAAACGAAATAATAGAAGTTCGTTAATAGAAGATTTTCACAATGTGTGTTCGCAGGTGAATCCTCAGGTTTTGGATAACACTAATAGCAATCTAGTAATTACTATCGATGACGTTACTATAAGTCCAGACAATAATGTTGAACAATTCCAGGTTTGTCAGAATCGTTTAATTAGAGATGGTTCTCAGCTCAATGCTGATCATATTGAAGAATTTGGAAAACTATTGAATGTTGTGTCTAATTCGGAGTTCCAGCAGCGATCACCATGGCATCTTTATCGCCCGGATCGAATTGAGGCTGTTGCACGAAATCGAAAGCATATTCAGATTTTATTTAGCTGTGACGAATTGATAATGCCCGCATATAAGCCTCATGGAAATGGTCATTGGGTATGTAGCTATTATGACACGAAAGAAATATCCATCTTTGATTCTATTGGAAGTAAGCAGATACATCGCTATCACAAGCTGTACCTAGAAAAGTTATTTCCCCATTATGATTTTAACAAAACAAATGCCGTCGTGTTTCCGACAGTTGACAAACAGCCAAATGGTAATGATTGTGGATTGTTTTCGATAGCATTTTCCATATCAATCTTGTATGGAATAAGACCAGAGAATGTTACATATGATCATTCACGTATGCGTGAACATTGTCTACGCATGTTTCAATCAAAGAAAATTGAACATTTTCCCTATCATCCGCTAGAAACAAACGTTACGTCACGTTTTGTTCAGGATGACCAGAATATGCAGGTGTCTGGTCCGCCAGAAGCAATTAATGAGAATAAAAAACATGTGTGCGAAAGAATTATTGTTTGCAAAGTAGCGGAAATGAATATACTTGGGAAGAATAACAACAAACCCGACCGTGTTACTATTCCATTAAATAATTATAAACGAAATGTTTCTAATTTCGTAAAATCTGAATGTGAGAGTTTGTTAGAAAATAATTATAACAAATTGAATAATGATACTGGTATTGACGCAGTAAGCGATCATAATTTACTCGTATCTGTGGAATCTAAATCACCATTGCCACATAATAAATATTTCCGAAAGAAGAAATACTTGCGCGGATATTATGAAGTGCACAAAGACAAAAAGAAGAAGGCGCGAAAGGCATATTACCTATTCACTAAACGTTATAATCAGTTACAAGTCAGCAAAAACATTTTAAAAAAAAATTTTACATTCATACAAAAAAATACCTGGTTAAAAACAACGTACACCAAAGAGAGGTATGTTCGTAACGTATCGGCTAATTTAACGAGCTTGTCTCCCGTGAATGGTCGACTCGAAGCCGGAAGAATTATAAAGTGGTGTTTTCATGCTAGGAAAACATATATACTCCAAATAAAAAAAAATCTTAAGGATACTAAAGCGATTATTGAAGTATGTTTGACACGTGTTACAGATTATTCATCTTCCGATTCTTACGAATATATACAAACTCTTTGTGGAGTATCTTTACATCATCCTTCTTCGGAGGCGTATTTTAGAGAAGTTAGCTACCATGTGTTTAATCTAACTGAACCAATAATAATGAATTCAGATGGTAAGGCTATAAATGTACTACCTTTGATGCAAACTAAAAAAAAAACAACAAAATCATGGAAATGCAGTACAAAAATGTGTAGAACGAATGATGATCAAATAGTAAATAATGTAAAAGATATCTTCCAGCAGCTTATGAATTGCACACTTGGAAAATTAGACAGCTTTTTACGTCGTATTTTTTTATGTTCAAATAACACGAATACCGATAAACTTGGTCATACTCACGGCTGTTATATCAACCCTAATACATGTGCGTCCAAATTTTTGTGGGTTCTTATTATATCTCCACATTTTCCGATTATTCGACGCATCATCAGAATGATGTATCGTCTAATGTTTTTGAATAAGAAATTATCGACACTAGATGAAGCTTTAAATAAAAATGACGTTGAAATGCTTCGAGAAATTGCTGTTCAAACTGAACAGACTGCCAAAGCTTTTAAAATAAATGCAAAGGAAATTAATCTAGATGAAGCTCAGATCGGGAATGAATTCATATTCGCATTCGAGGCTTTTACAAAGCGCTCCATGGATGTTCCGCGTTTTCCATGTATCTCTTGCGAAAAACTTTGTCTTGAAAGCAATATCATTCACATCATCGTCTCTAAAGTATCCAAATACGGAGATAAATGGTATGAATTAGAGGAATTCATCCGTAAAAGGATGACACTAGAAGATAACAATTACATATGCCGATATTGCGATAGAAAGTTCAGGGAAAACAAGATGCCGCCAACGTGCATTTTGAATGATCTTCATATTCGGGAAGTTCCTTCCGAAATTATGGGACTGAACACTTATGAAAAAATGTTGATTCAACGTGCCAAAGCATTTCAAGTGGTGCAAAGATTAGGAACTGTTACGAATAAAAAACTGCCTCACAAAAATCTGGTTCCTAAAGCGGTAGGCATTAATTTTTCGCAATGCCTGCCCCGAAAGTGCGATTTTCGATTGGTGTTTAGCGTGCGGAAAGTGGCTTATTTCTCAACGATGCTTACTTTCCCGCACTAGTGCGGGAATGTGAGACTTTCCCGCACTAATGCGGAAAAATATCTATTTATAGCTCACTTTACCACATTGATTCGCGAAAAAACGGTTTTTTTCACGGTTGATAGTTTTTTCTTCTACGATTTTGGACCGATTGAAGAAACTTGAATGTAGCGAAATTCATGTGATATGAAACGTCAACTTATCAAAGTTGTATTTTCTGACAAGGAAATGATCTGAACTGATCTGATATATTTGAATATAATTGTTATTGGTTTTGTTGAATCTCAAATCCCACTTTCGAGACAGTCATTGCAAAAAATAATGTATGGGAGATGTGCGAAAAAAAACGAATTACATCGCGCGTAAGTTGCCGAATTCGCCTCGACTTATGGTGCATTTCTCACTCGTACTCGTGTGAAATGCACCATAAGCCTTCGGCTCATGCGGCAACTTCACGCGCGATGGAATTCGTTGTTTTCCGCACTTGTAGCATAAATTACTATTATCTTACCACTACCGACAGAGGAAACGTTAAAAAAAATCTGTCCTCCATATGAACCTATTAATTGCAATCATGAGCTGTATATAATAGTTCGGGGCATTCCTACAAAATCTAAAATCGTATGGGAACGACTGGTAAATTTGAAAAAAGTATGGACTGCTTTGAACTGGTTGCGGTCGAATAATCCGCTATATTTAGGTATAGAGTTACCAAAATGTTATAAAGAATTACTACAAAAAAAATGAAAAAAGTTGAGTTTCAAGAGGACAACCGTTCTTCAGTTAATCCGGCTGTAAAAACTGATAGTATTCTGTCATGCAAAACAAAAAGTGAAGACGCAGGGTCCAATATCGAACTGAATGAGGAACAGAAAGGTGCTCTTGTTACTCAAATGTCGCAATCGGATCCGTTTTACGAACAATTTTATTATTTATCCTATCCATGAAAAAAGGATTAATGTTTCCGCAACGGATCTTTATCAAATGCTGAAGATCCAGGATGTTCCGTTTGATAAACGTCTTAAACATTTAAATTTGAAATGTTTTCCGGACTTGTATCCGTATGGAGAGAACGGTCAGGACGAAGAAAGAGCGGTGCCTTTATCAGATTTTGAATATTTCAAGTCAAGATTCATGTTAAAACATTCGCAGTTTCGGTTAGATATTCAGTATCTTTTCTATGCTTTAAACAACAACAATACCCGTCAGATGAATGCGGGAATCTTCCATAAATTACACGTTACGAATCCTCGCGACAAATATACGGCAAGCAATTACCTTGACAAAATGTCTAAAGGGCAATTAGAATCTAATTTAAATACGATCTTTTCGAGATTACGCAATACGGAACAATTTTGGAGAATTCCGAGAAATAATTTGTTGTGCATGTCTCGTCATTACGGATCGGCTACATGGTTTTTAACAATTAGTCCTAGTGAGTGGTTATGGGATGATTTAATCGAATACCTTCGTGATATGCATAAAATTCCATCAACTAGAATAGTTAATCCGATGGAGCTTATTGTTGCGGATCCAGTGTCTACCGCCAGATTTATTGATATTAAATTTAAAGCCATGCTTGATTTCATCACTTCACCTGCTAATCCGATCGGAAAAGTTGAACATTATTTCTGGCGTAGAGAATATCAAAGTAGAGGCGCCCAACATTTCCACCTTTTAATTTGGATCAAAGATGCCCCAATAATAGGTAAATCTTCCCCGAACGATATTGCCTCATTTATACTTAGGTATGTGACGTGCAGGATGCCGGATAAAAACGTCTCACCGCAACTGCACAGAGGAGTAAATAGTCATCAGAAACACAGTCATAACTCCTACTGTTTACGAAATAAGAAGACAAAAACTGGTTTTATCCGGCGTTGCAGATTTGGTCATCCACGCCCCTTAACAGAAATTTTTAAGCTTCGCGATGTCGCGGTCTCTATTGCTGGTAAAAAGACTTTAAAAACGAAAAGCAGACTCTATGATCTACCACGCAGTCCTGCTGAAGCTTATATTAATGACTACAACCCGACTATACTCTGTGTATGGGAAGGTAATATGGATATACAATTCGTTGGTGAGTATTCCACAATATTGACATATTACACGACCAAGTATATCGTTAAACCTGAAAAGAGTAACAACTATAGCTCAACGGATGTGATAAATTCTTCTAAATCCGTTGCTAGTAATTGTTGGAATTGGGCTATGCGTTTGTTAAGTCATCGGGAATGTGGTGCTCTCGAAGCTGCTGATAGTATTCTCGGTATTCCATTGCACGGAACAGATCCTCAAACGACTATCAAGTGGTTGGATGTAAATACTATTCGAAGTAGAAAATTAAAAAAACGTAATGATATAGAAAAATTGGATCCGGAATCGACCGATTTATTCTATCCTTCTGTTATTGATACTTATTATCGAAACAGACCAGCTAAATTAGATTCCCTCAATCTCTATGATTTCGTTAAGTGGTACGATATTACAAAAATAAAACCGAAACTCCTTGAGGTATTAGAAATTCATGAATCAACATACTTGAAGAAGCGATGAAGAGGTGTACTTATAAATCATTATATATGTAATGTGAAAATTGAACCTGAATGCTACTACTACACTTTATTGCTTTTATTCAAACCATGGCGCAATCTTGATGAATTGAAAGATGATTACAGTACGTATGCTGAAGCCTTCTCGGCGAAACAATTGAAGCTTGTAGAAGCTTTACAATATCATGATAAACTAATGGAAATAAGAAAAGCGATTGATTATGTTAATGATGAAGTGCACAAAAAATTGTCAAATACTTCGGAAAAGAAAGAGAATTATTCGGATAATAATAATAATGAATTAGAATGCGTTCCCGTTGAGGTTGAGGAAGCGGTCAAGGATTTGAAAGATGGCGTACATCAACTTAAAGTCGACAACCTCTTGCAAATGATACAAGAATTGAACTTGGATCAGAAACGTATTTTCGATAAAGTTACTAATGCTCTAAATTCAGATGAAACGATTATCAGACTATATGTGAGTGGAGAAGGTGGAACTGGAAAGAGTTTCCTTATAAAAACTATTCGAACTTGGATAAAGAAAAACCTTAATAAAGATACAGCGGTGACCGCTCCAACTGGAATAGCCGCATTTAATGTCGATGGTTTGACGATCCACCGTTTGTTTCAATTACCAGTTGAACACGGTCATACTCCTAAATATAGGCCACTTTCAGATGGGGTTCTTAAACTATTGCGCGATGAGCTGAAAAATGTTGCATTACTAGTAATTGACGAGATTTCTATGATTTCCAATGTGACTTTGATGTACATTCATTTGCGGTTAACAGAAATATTCAATACATCCGATTCCGAGGATGGTTGGTTCGGAGAGAAACATATTCTATTATTTGGTAATTTATTACAGCTTCCACCCGTACACGAGGAACAAGTATTCGTGATGCTATCGGCAGATAAGATTGAAAAATACATTGGAGCGATGGGTTCCACTGATTTATGGTTAAAATTATTTTCTTATGATGAATTGACAATTAATATGCGTCAAAAAGGCGATGTTTCTTATAAAGATATGCTATCTAGGATTCGAGTAGGCGTAGTAACTGACGCAGATACGAATGATTTGGAATCAAGAAAATTGAAGTTTAATGAACAAACTATTGATGGTCGAATACGTGAATTATGTGATTATATGTGTAATTTACCGTCCGATACCGTTTGTTTACTTTCTACATGTCACCAGTGTGACACTTTAAATTCGGCTATGTTGGCACGAATTCCTTCGGCGGAAATACATCTGATTGCAAGAGATACAATCGATTGTGAATTTTATTTGAGAAAAAAAATTTCTAAAGCGTTATGTTGTGACGAAGAGGGTAGTTCAAGAACAGCAGGGTTAGCTAAATTAATAATCGTCAAGATTGGTGCTCAAATAATGATTCGAAGAAATATCGATGTCACTCTCGGACTTGTTAATGGTACTATCGCAAAAATTATTTCTGTGCCACGAGATGTTCATACCGATGATGTCGAAACCATAACGGTATTACTGCCATCTGGATCGGAATATACACTGGAACGTTTACCTGTTAAATTTGAAATAATGGATCGTGCATTCGTGGTGCGAAAACAGTTTCCTATTTGTCTTAGTTATGGCATGACTATTCACAAAAGTCAGGGACTTCGTTTGCAAAATGCTGTGGTTGAAGCAGGAAATTCCATATTTATCTGCGGTCAAATTTATGTTGCATTATCGCGTGTAATTCTTGCTACGTTACAACGTTGCAAGGATTACACCTCATTAATTATGACCCTGCATCTGTAAAAGCTAACTCGAAAGCTATAGTTGAGTATAATCGGTTACGAAAACAATACAGGCCCGATCTTATGTCTCTAAAGGTCTCTAAACAACGTATTCCGAAAATACACGATTTGATTTGGGCAGTACCAACCAGGGTTATTGAGTGTCAGGAAAAGCAGGAACCACTTGAGCGAGGTCCGTTACCCTTTCACGTAAGAGCATTTCCGAATGATGATAACGTATCATGTTTTGCGAATGCTAGCATGCAGTGTCTGATACATTGTTCTTTTATCCGAGATGCTGTGTTACATTGCAAAGAGGCAAATGCAGTCAAGTCCGTTGTTGAAGCATACATGACTGAACATGCACCTGTTAACATATTTTCAATTCGGAAATTTGTAGGCGATGTGTTCGTTGGTCCTAATCAAGAAGATGCAAGCAAGTTTATTAGTTTGCTTTGCGAAAAATTGGAATCTATTAAAAATGCTATCCAAATCGATATAACTTCTGTTATTTCATGTAATTCTTGCGGTACAAAAATAACTAACTGCAATCCTGATAACATTTTACTTTTGGCAGTACCTCCACCGCGTAAAGTAGCCCTCACTTTGCAAGAGGTTATTACCTATAATATAGAAAAGTGGATAAGCGTCAAGAATGCTTGTGTGCATTGTGCTTCGTTTTCCTTGTTTCAAAAACTAAAAATATCGTCAATCAAGAAAATTTTAATTATTCAATTACTATTGTTCGAAAGGAAAGATTCTAAAATCATAAAGAAAAAATGTAGCATTAAAGCAGTGCCTACCACAATCGTTAGAATTAATGAGAAACGTTATAAAGTTATTAGTGCTATTTTTCATCACGGTACGAGTGTAAGTGAAAGACATTATACAAGCATGTTGCGAAGTAAATGCAACACCTGGATGTGTGCTGACGACTTAGTTGTCAAGAAACAAAGTTGGTCCCGAAATGCTAAAGACGTTTACATATTATTCTTAGTGCAAACGTAACACATGAAAATTTTATTTATTAACTACTTATTACTGAATTTATAGGACGCATTGGCAGTTATGAGTACTTGGACAGATATGAACTCTACGTGTTCATATCTGTCCTGTGGAGAGCTATCCAGGAATAGTAAATCAAATGGCCTTTCTCAAGGCCAACAGTCAATTCGACGAAGGTTCTGAGCGTCGCAAATTCAAACGCCAAAAAATTCTTCGAAATTGTGAATAGGACAGCCTGCTGTACATTGAGCTCATATACATAATACTTTGCAGTGAAGAGAACGAAACGCCGAAAATATGGAAGTCTTGCACCGAACACATGTAACAAAAAATGTATCCTTTCAGGTACTATATAGTTAGAAATATGAACTTAATTATTCGAAGCCAACGAAAAATGTATACCTATTATGGGTATTGTGGCACAAAAGGCATTATAAAGGCAAATATATGCATTCGTTAGCTTGATCGCGGACACAAATAAACATACTTTCGGAAATCAAGAGGCAACAATATGATTTTTTTAGATAAAATATAGGCAACAAAATGTTCTTAGAGCAATACGTGTCAAAAGGCTAAAAATATTTATTTCTCTTTAATAAGTTAGACAAACAATATACACTTCTTATGCGTACTGCAAAGTAGAAATTCGAAAACAATATCTTTTTCAGAGATCACCAGCCGGGCCAGCGAGATACTTCATCCAACGCATGAATATTAAATTAAAAAGATTAAAAGATTTATGATGAAACTTATACTGTGGATGCCATTTCCTAGACTCCGACTGATTCATTAAAATATCTTGAAATACTTTTCCCTGTTCAATACGAATTTGAAATTGCAGACATCTAGTTTTTTTTAGATATATTGAAATTCCCCTTTCAAAAAGATATGAAATCCCTTTTAAAAACTTTGAAAAAGTAAAAAAGAAACGCCAAGTAATAAAAAACCCCTCGAAATCATTATCGCTTGTTTTACTATAGAAAAAGTTTTGATTCATTTCAAATATCTCAAACTAGACTTTTCATTTTTATTTCAAAAATGGTTTCATTATAGTTCTTTAATTCTAATGTACAAAAAAAAGTGAAATCTATTTTAGGCAATAGCCAAGCAAGTTTACCAGTCATGCTGGACACAAAATGAATAATATTTTTGAAAATAGTGAATTTGAAAAAGTCATACTGCCATTATAGCAAAAAATTGATATCACCATTAGTTAAAAGTACAAAGTAGGTACCACACAAGTACACTGGAAATGCTGTGCAACGACTTGGCGTGCATGGTTAAAAAAAGATTCGGCGAAGGATTGCGTCATCTCAACATCTTAACTGTCGGGTTAATAAAACATAAATTGTCGCTATTTATTATGCAAGTGAAAACCTCCTCATGTGGAGGAGGGATCAAATAAGTAATGTACCCTTCGACCACACGGCACTGAAAAGGTAATTTTATTTGCATAATAAAAAAAATGTATATAAAAGCATTTACCTTTTACTCTATTACAACATTACCACACATCTCATGAAATATAATACATTGCTTTGTATAGACTTTGTTGTAATGGTTCCAATATGCATCTCTAAATGACAGCATCGGCAGGTTAAAAGGTTAGCATTACTGTTTTGCCCTCTTGCTGGTGGAAAGAGAAATATGTTTGTATTACTCTTGACACGTATGGCGCTATATTCAATGGTTTATTCGAGTACTGTCGATCTATTTTTTGAAGCGAATATAACGCAGCTTCGACACGACGACGTAAAGTAAGTAGACGGACCTACGTACCGATGAAGCGCTATATCAAAGTTATTATGTGCAAATCACACTAGCGCGAGTGGCAGTAAGTCATGGGGTTATTATTTATAACGTTGCTAATATCCCTGGTAGCCGATGCCATGTTATAATGTAAAATTATATATATATATATATATATATATATATATAATAACGCAAAAGTTATTTGGCGGGTGGGCGGAACGGAAAATTCTGCATCTTCCCGAGCTTTTTTCTTAAGCATGCACGCCAAGTCGTTGCACAGCATTTCCAGTGTACTTGTGTGGTACCTACTTTATACTTTTAACTAATGGTGATATCAATTTTTTGCTATAATGGTAGTATGACTTTTTCAAATTCACTATTTTCAAAAATATTATTCTTAAGCTTTAACAATTTTGTGTCCAGCATGACTGGTAAACTTGCTTGGCTATTGCCTAAAATGGATTTCACTTTTTTTTGTACATTAGAATTAAAGAACTATAATGAAACCATTTTTGAAATAAAAATGAAAAGTCTAGTTTGAAATATTTGAGATGAATCAAAACTTTTTCTATAGTAAAACAAGCGATAATGATTTCGAGGGGTTTTTTTATTACTTGGCGTTTCTTTTTTACTTTTTCAAAGTTTTTAAAAGGGTAATGTATACCGGGGAACTTACGCATGCGCATAGTCAGCGCATCTCATGTACGGGTAATGGCGCCATCAGCTGTTTGGCCATAACAAATATTGTATTGAAGGATTATGTACATGGTTCTCCACGTTTACTTATTAAGTTTTTTTTTCATACAATGGACGAATTTTCACTAATAATTACGTCTCGTGCTGATTACGTGATAGTTCCCTCAAAATATTTATTTAAAATACACGATAATCAGCGCATCGCTGCAACACGTGATGACGTGGGTCGTCGTGACTTGATTTTTTGTGATAACAATACCAAAGACGAATCCGTCGAATTTATCGATTGCGATAGTAAGTCGAATTACATAATATTACATATAACATACGAAATAAAATCATTTTTTTTTATAATTAGATAACAAAGAAGTGCTTCGCAACGAATATCAACCTAACATTAAAAAAAGAATCCGGATCCAAAATCGCAAGAGTTTGGACACTCCAGGTACCATTCATAATAATTGCAATAAAAAGACTGAAGCCATCGCCGCTAAAAAGGTCGCTGCGAATGAAAAAGTAAGTACGAACAAATTCGTGATATAACCTAGTGACATTTGTGACGTAACCTACTATTTGGCAGTAGTAAAAAATTCTTGTGCTTACAGTTTCGATGCTTCTGACGAAGCATAGCACACTTATGTTTGTCAAGTTTTTAATTTTCAAAAGAACATTTTTTGCATTGTTTTATATTTATTAATTTTTTTTTTTTATAGAACCGTATGACAAAAAACCGGGAAACATCACGTTTAAACGCTGCTGCTGCTTATGCGGATTTCTGTGACGAAGATGAAGTACATTTTTCAAGATTGTCAAAAAATTAAATTTTAATTAATCATACTGACAATGGACTAATTGGAAAACTCTTTTTTATTATCACAGAATGCATCTGTCATATCGAGATCTCGATCATCTTCACCTGTCAAACGACATCATTCAAAACAACGTTCTCCATTTTTACCATCGTCGCCTGCGTCGTCAAGAAGTGGAAGTCCAAATTCAGATTTCATACGACAAAAAATAATGACTTCTAGAAAGTCATTGAGATCGAATTCATCAAGTCGTGGGAGTTCCTGGAATCGTTCCAAAGCTCGATCTCTCTCGCACAGATCTATTTCTCCACAAAACAGGGATTCTAGAGCTCGATCTCACTCACATAGATCCATTTCGACACAAAACAGGGATTCTCCAGCTCGATCTCGATTACGTAGATCTATTTCACCACAAAACAGGGATTCTCGAGCTCGATCTCGATTACGTAGATCTATTTCACCACGAAACAGGGATTCTCGAGCTCTATCTCGCTTACATAGATCCATTTCAACACAAATCAGGGATTCTCGAGCTCGATCTCGCTCCATTTCAACACAAAACAGGGATTCTCGAGCTCAATCTCGCTTGCACAGATCCATTTCTCCACAAAACAGGAATTCTCGAACTCGATCTCGCTCGCATAGATCTATTTCAACACAAAACAGGAATTCTCGCGCTCGATGTCGCTCGAATAGATCTCAGTCACCTGGTCACATGGATCCTCGAACGCCCCCTGAATCTGAATCTCGATGGAACAGAGATATTCTTAAACGAGTAACCCATGTGTCACGGACTTTAAAAACCATTCAATATCAAATGGTAAAAAAAGACGAACTGCCTAACAAAGTCATGAACATCGTGAACGCCATGAATAATCGTCAAAATCCAGTCAATAACAACAATGATGAAAATATCAATCATGAGTTAGACGAGAATAATCAGGTAAATTAAATTAAATTAAAGTATCAAAATGAATTCAACTCGTATTGTAATATATTTTTAACTGCAATTAATATTGGCCCATCAACATTTTTCCCGCAGGTGGAAATTATACCCGGAAAAAATGAGCTTGAACCACTATTTATCTGCTGTAAAGCAGATAAATCGTGGTTATCTGCAGCAGATAAGCTTATCTGCAGCAGACATGCGCAAACGTGCGAATGTAATAATGCGATATGTTTGGACACGCGAGGTGCGTCAAACAATCTGAATTCGGCCTCATAAAGACAAACCTGATTCGACTGTTGCATCTGAAAATGATTACGCGAAGATTATCAGTAAGTTTACTTGAAAAATAATATTTTTTACTGTTCATAAATCTTATTATAAATTTTTTTCATTTTCTAGGGATCTGCATGAAATTGCAAAAAACGGTTAAACTGCCCAATGAAAACAAGGACAATGTGAGGACGGAAATACGAAAATGGGTAGGCGATTATCTGAAAAACGAGCGCAGTAAAAATAAGGAGCGTCCAGATAATGCTCAATAAATCTTTTCATTATCGGTATAATTTGTACCACTTTGTTACATCGTTCTTAATGATTAAAAAACCAACAAAAAATGTGTATCAACGCGAGCGAAGCCGCGGGTTTATACTATTCATAATATAACTAGATACATATCTCAAATCTTGATTGTGATAAATGCCAATGATAATAGTATTCAGTTAATGTAGAAAAATTACCTTATTATAATTATAATCCAGTTGATTTTTTGTTCGACTTTATGTGAGAAGTTTGAATGAAAATAAAATGCTCATATATTTATACCAATGTTAGCCTGATAATTTTCTAGTATAATACGTGAACCGCAGTTTTTTGGTTCCGCACACTATATTGACGTTTTTACCCTAAATACACCAAGTTTATACCAATTTCACACTGAGAATTTGTAAGATTTATACAAAGTATCAACCAATTTGATACCATATTTATACCAAGTTTATACCGAGTTCATGGGGTATATTTTTGGCATAACTGCGGTATTTATAATTCACAAAGTGACGGTAAAAATACTGTAGAAAAAGGGTATATCCACAGTATTATGCTATGTAAATACGGTATAAATACGGTATGTTTTTCGTATTTCCGAAACTGCGAGGGCCGCCCGGCTGAGACGCCGACGCCCCACTGAGAGGTCCATCGTGCCGAGGAGCGGGCCGTTGGGTTACGGGCGGGACTGGAGGACTCCGTGCCACGCTTCCGGAGAGAAACTTTGCCCGCTCTCGCACGATGACCCGGGGATGCGATCCCCGAGAGTCTCCATGCTACCGGGGAGAAAAGGTCCCGATTTGTTACCGTTCCGTTGCGGGGTAACTCGGGCAGAAAATATAGATTCCGAAAGGAATATTCTATTAGAATATTCCAGCTCCCGAAATAATATTTCAGCTCACGAAAATTACGAGATAAGGATTCTCGCTTAGACCAGCGCTCTCGCATGGTCCGACCGCGCGAGCGTGTTTACCGTTTTTTTCGGTAAGCGCGCTCGACAATGTTCTCGCGCGCTGACCCTCGCCGTGCGAGGTACAATCCGCCGCAAGATTTCGGAGGTAGTTCCCATAGAGTCGTGTTTCAGACCTTGCGATGGAGAGACATGTCGTGGTCTCTCTCGCGAAAGATAAGTCGCGTTCTCGCTCTCGCGCTAGAGACACCGGAGTGGTGCTCTCTCGCTCCCGTGCGAGTAACGTTCTCGCTCGCGTTTACGTGTTCGCGATTATGAGTTCCGCATTCAGTTCTCGAGATTTTCGGTGTAAAATTCGGCTCCCGCAAAATAAAATAAAATAATTATTTTATTTTATTTTATCTCGTTCTCGACAGTTGAGCTACTCCCCCGGTGAATGGAACTGGTTACGCTAGAAGAATTCCTTGCGTAGACTGGTTACGCTAGAAGAATTCCTTACGAAGACTGCGTACGCTAGAAGTTACATATAAATTGTATTTAATTAATTGTACAACGACCTTAGATTTCTTAAATAAAAATTGGGAAACTGAATATAAATGTGTGATAATAATTTCTCAAATTACTATTGTGCCAAAGTCACTTTCAAAATTCAAATTCAAATCAAATTTATTAAACATTTAAAAAGATGAGCGTCCCAAACTTTTATTTATAGTCACATATAGGTGACTTGGTAAGAAAAAATATTTTCTACTTTTCAGTACATTAAATAAAAGCTTGTTTTTTTTTAAATTATTTTTTTACATATAAATTATTTTCTACTTTTTAGTCTATAATTTTTTAAAGCCGGGTCATGCAGTGTCACCTCTTAGAGGCATGTTTGCAAAATTTCAGAGTTCTAAGTAGTCGGGAAGTGGGTGAAATATCAATTTTCCGGTTTGCATCTCACAGAAAGTCGTTATTTTTTACAAGCATTTATTTACCTTCACTTGTTATGAGATGCAAAACGGAAAATCGATATTTCACCCACTTCCCGACTACTTATAACTCTGAAATTTTGCAAACATACAGCTAACAGGTGACAATGCATGATTCAACTTTGAAAAAATAATAAATAATGAAATAAAAATAACCACTTTCTGTGAGATGCAAAACTGACAATGCATGATTTAACTTAAAAAAATAAAAAAATAACGACTTTCTGTGAGATGCAGAACTGAAAATCGATATTTCACCCACTTCACGACTACTTAGAGCGCTGACATTTTGCAAGCATGCATCTGAGAGGTGACAATGCATGATTCGACTTTTAAAAAATAAAAAATAAAAACAAATAACGACTTTCTGTGAGATGCAAAATGGAAAATCGATATTTCACCCACTTCCCGACGACTTCGAACTCTGAAATTTTGCAAACATGCCTCTAAGAGGTGACACTGCATGATTCAACTTAAAAAAATTAAAAACTAGAAAGTACAAAATAATTTATATGTAAGAAAATAATTTTTTTAAAACAAGCTTTTATTAAATGTACTGAAAACTAGTAAATAATTTTTCTTACCAAGTCATCTATATGTGATTATAAATAAAAGCTTGGGGCGCTTAAAATTTAGACATTTAATCTTTAATTTACATAAATCCGTTAACATATAAACTGTATTTAATTTACTGTAAAACAACCTTAGATTTCTTAAACAAAAATCGGTAAACTGAGTATAAACGTGTGATAATAATTTCTTCAATTACTATTGTGCCAAATTCAATTTCAAATTTCGAATTCAAATCAAATTTATTAAACTTTTTAAAAGTTGAGTGCTCCAAGCTTTTATTTATAGTCACATATAGATGACTTGGTAAGAAATATTATATTCTACTTTTCAGTACATTAAATAAAAGCTTTAAAAAAAAAAAATTATTTTTTATTTTTTAAAAGTTGAATCATGCATTGCCACCTCTTACATGCATGTTTGCAAAAATTCAGAGCTCTAAGTAGTCGGGAAGTAGGTGAAATGTCGATTTTCAGTTTTGCATCTCCCACAAAGTCGTTATTTTTATTTATTTATTATTTTTTTTAAAGTTAAATCATGCATTGTCACCTTTAAGATGCATGTTTGCAAAATTTCAGAGCTATAAGTAGTCTGGAAGTGAGTGGAATATCGATTTTCCGTTTTGCATCTCACAACAAGTGAAGTTAAATAAAAGCTTGTAAAAAAGAAAGTTATCGTTGTGCCTTTTATTAACAAGCGTGACTATTTTTTGCATAGAAATACTAACCCTTTTCCTCATCTGCAGAATGTTACAACAGTCTTCTAATGAAAACAAAGCCACGAGATTTCTAAGAGACTGAATCGTATACTATTTATCCGTCTGTCTCTTTTTTTTTGTCTTATACTACCAGGTGGAACCAAATCACAGATTTATTAGGAATGAAATATTTAGTTGTTAGACGATATTGAATAGACCTTGATTTGTATAAATAAATAATTTTAATAATGGAATGCAATAGGAAAAATTTGATTTAACGAAAAATCTAGTCAATTCAAATAAAAGAAATTCAAATTTCTACAGTAAATGCTTTGTCATATACTGAATATCCCCTCCGAATGGGTAAAATTCTGGGACAGTGCTATGTATACATGTACTTAACTGTGATTACATATCTCTTATTAATACGAACATGTCTGTTATCTGCTAGCCTAAAACGGCAAAGCTTTGATGTTACAAACTTGCATTAAACAAAAATTCTAAACGAAAAATAAAAAATTTGAGTTGGCTCTTTACTTCGTTACTACCAATCAAATTTTCAATTGGAAAATCAAACATTATCGTAATAGACATATTGCTATTGAAGAAACATCGTAAATTATGCACCAATTGCCATTTTCAAATGCTAAAGAGTTACAGGTACATACTGTATTTCACTTCTACGTTATTCTCATACGTCATACTTGCTGTACCCATTAAAAAACGCATAACTGAAATTTTACTGTAGTTCGTCCTCAGGCATTTATATCAAAAGATATAAACATACTGATCTCTTTTAATATAGGAAAAACATACATTTTCGGGCACGGCGAATTAGAAATTCGAAGACAATAAGAAGCGTAATATTTGTCCAGTGACCTTAAGTAGCGTCGGCGAAATAATCCACCATCCTAATAAATTTAACGTATGGATAAGCAAATAAAAAAATATACCACACTAACTAGAGTGAGCAAATGACGCTGCAACCACGTTAAGTTTATAACTATAAAAAGATATGAAATCCCCCTAAAAAACTTTAACAAGTAAAAAAAACGCTAAGTCATAAAAAATGCCCTCGAAAAAATTATCGGTTGTTTCACTATCTACAAAATTCTAATTAACCTCGAAATATTTGTGATTTTTTTCAAGCAATAGTTTTATTTAGATTTTAATTTTTTAATTCAAACGTACGAAAGAAATGAAATAACTTTTTATGAAAAAGCCAAGCAAATTTACTAGAAAGGTACAGAAAATGACCAAACCCTAGTAATACAATTTTTCTCAATATTTTATTTTCGAAAACCATTTTACTATTATAATAAAAGTACGAATCACTATTATATAAAAGTAGAACGTATGCATCACACAAGTACCGTATGTATGTATCACTGGAAATGCTGGGCAACGACTTGGCGTGCATGGCTAAGAAAAAAACCTCGGTAAGTTACACGATTTTCTTACAGAAACGTCCCTACCGCTTGCAAAAGTAACTTTTGCAACAATTTATCTATAGATTAGTTCAAATAGTAACACCGCATCAGGCATACAGAGATTATTAGAAATGAGATGTTCGACTTTACTTAGACAGACTATCGGAAACGGAGCGATAGGTGTCGAGAGTAATATCAATATTCCTTTTCCACCAGCAAGTGGTGCGGACCGTAATTAAAACCTTCAGCCTGCCAAAACTATGTCCATTACACCAAAATTTATACGACGCAATAGATTTCATGAGATGTATGGTGGTTCTGCAATAGAGTAGAAAGTGAATACTTCCCCGTAACTTTTCAAATTATGCAAATACAGGGTGATCCATAATAAGTCTATCACCGGGAAATCCCGGGTTCAGCAGGTTGCTCCGAAGATTTGTACTTAGTCGTTTTTTTTTCGACCGCGTCATCAAATGGGAAGCATTAGAAAATAGGCGTTCGATCTCCGAAAAGAACGCTCGAATTCGCCATGATGGACGATCGAAAAGGGCCGAAGGGTAGACGAAGGGTTACGTAGCCGTGGCCGACGTCAGGAGGGTTCTGCGAAAAAGCAACGTTTCACAGATGCCAGCGCGCGTGATCTGACGTTTAGCAAATCATTCGCTACGTTGCTTGTCAACCTGTTCGGTTCGAGACTCATGACAAGCCGCACGATTTGACGCTTCACTTATCGTCTGCTATCCGTCGGCGCGCCAGAGAGTGAAGCACGCCACAATTCATGAGATGTATGAATTTTATCGTGATTATCCATTGTGAATGCCTCTTCTTTTTGTTTTCTTAAGAAGTAAATATTAACAAAACCGGAAAATCGTCAATGATCATCAAATTTCGATATACCAAGCCATTTGTTTTGCGTATAAGAAAAAAAGCAGACAAATTTTCGTTACGTAACTCTCAATAATTTGACGGTAAATAATCGGGCATTGGATGTTTTCAGGATTCCATTATTCATTCGACTACTCCGTCTTGTATGACAGTCGCATTCATCTTCTAAAATAAGTTTTTCTGAACGAATATCAACGCAAAATGTGTTCAAGTTGGGTTAGGAAACATGAGGAGAAGCTTTGCGCTTTTTCATTGGGGGAGACGAAATCAGTCGGTTCCAACAGACGAAAACCGATACAACGTTTTTGGAGGATTGAAACAATCTTCTTCACCGCTATGTATGGACAATGCGGTGCAGAAGACAATCCGGGCGGTGCTGCAAGCAACGAGTACTACGCATTTAAAACATGACAAAGACGAAAGCAGCCTTAGTCTTGACGTTTCCGCCCGACTTTTAAAGTCGTTCGACTGTTCCCGTCATGGCAGTTGTCGATTTAATCTTCGATTAATGATTCCCGAGGAGGCCATCGTGTGTCGTTGAAACGCAGCTAGCGCGACTACCAGCTCGCACCAAGCAATCAAGGATTAAATCGATCCTCCGAATGCTTTTCGGAGCCTCTAGCTGACATCCCTGAAATCATTCACCCAAATTCGTTCTCGATTTCATCTTCTTTCTGATAACAACGATCGGACAAGTAGTGCAGTACCACAAGCTGCCAGCATAGCGACAGAATCTGTTGTGTTGTAAAGACGCTCGGGAATATATGTAAGAGCCTGTAACCGTTCAAATAGCGGAAAGCATTTAAGCGCCTCGCGTAGCGTTCGGAGCGCTCTCTAGTCTGTGCCTGTAAACGTGTGCGAGAAAGAACGAGCATTCTCGTCGGGACGTCCGCCATGACTGTCAGCATAAAAGCCCTGTGATAAGGCGCTTGAAATAAATACGTATAGTGATATTGCACGAAGAATTTAATATTCATTTCAAAGAATTCCCAAAGACATTACAGTGGCGACGAGGGTAATAGTAAAACAAGGCGATATAGGATCGCTGCGATAATTGACGATTTTGGGAAAAACGAAAAACGTGGTCGCAAAGGGAAAAACGTGGTCGTAAGCAAAATGGCTGACGAAGAAGGGAAAAGGCAAATCGCGAGAGAGTTAAAGGAACTCGAAAAAGCACGCAAGGAATTAACGGAGAGGAATCTCCAATTGGCGGAAAGTCGCAAACAACTTGCGATCGATCAACAAAATTTAACAACGCAAAGGGCGCAATTACGGGAACGTGAATTGAACATAGCAACTACGCAGGCGGTTCATGGGCAAGTACAGCAAATTATTACATCGAGAATTGGCGAGCTGAAAGAATTCAGCGTTCAAGAGGACTGGGCACTTTGGAGTGAGAGGTTAGAGCAATTTTTTTTCGCTAACGATATTTCGGAAAATAAAAAAGTCTCTCTCCTCATAACGTTACTCGGAAGCGAGGGCTACGCCCTGCTTCGAAATTTGTGTGCGCCAGTCAAACCAGCAGAAAAGTCCTATGAACAATTAATTGATATCATGAAAAATCACCTACAACCGAAGCCTAGTGTCATCACGGAACGTTTTAGATTCAAAGAGTGTCGCCAGAGGACAGACGAGTACATAAAGTCGTATTTGGCCAGTCTAAAAAAACTCTCTACATACTGTGAATTTGATAATAATCTGGATTATCATTTAAGAGACCAATTTGTGTGGGACCTTTGCAATGCGTCGATTCAAAAACGTTTGCTCGGGGAGCCACAGCTGGCATATCAGCGAGCTGTCGAATTGGCTCTCGCTCTCGAATCTGCATCCAGAGACGTTGCGCAGATGGGAGCGACACACAAGAATACTCCGGAACAAGTCAACTTCGTCGGAGGAGAAAAGTCATCGCAGTCATCGGGAAACAAATGGAGCAGCAGCAGAGGAATCCGTTGTTACTGTTGCGGACAACCAAACCATCGGTCTAACGTATGTAGATATAGACAGTATAAATGCAATATTTGCAAGAAGGAGGGTCACTTATCGAAGGTATGCAAAGAAAACAAAAGTGAACAAAGTAAAAAAGCTCAAGCGTATAGAAAAACAAAGTCGAATAACAATAATAAGGTGAGACAAAATTATATAGGTGAAGAGGAAAATTTTTCAAACGATTTTGATCATCTTTTTCATTTAAAATCGGAAAAAAGCGAATTAGACAAAACGACGAGCGAAAGACTTTTTAGCATTGAGCCAATTAGAGTACATTTGAGTATTCTAAACGAATTAATGAATTTTGACGTGGACACAGGGTCGGATGTGGCCGCAATTTCAGAATTTTTTTTTTAAAGTCACAAGAAATTGCGGGAATTGGAATTAGTAAAATCAAATCGAAAAATTCGATCGCACCCAGGACAGGTTATTGTTCCTTTGGGTTATTTGAAAATAGAGGTGACATTTAATAAAATAAAAAAGGAATTAGAATTGTTTGTTCTACCAGGCGATGGTCCACCTCTCATCGGTCGCACTTGGATTCGTACACTGAGAGTGCCGGTTTCAGAATTGTTTGAAAAAGGACAAAAATCGAGTATCGATTGGCTCGATAGCAAGGGGGAAGGAGAGATTGAAGCTATCATTAGCGAATTCGATTCGATTTTTTCTGGGAATTTGGGGAAATACACGAAAAGAAAATTTAAGTTGTATTTAAAGGATAATGTTAAACCGATATTCTGTAAACCGCGACCAATGCCGTACGCGATGAGGGAGAAAGTGGAAGCAGAATTGAATCGTTTGATTGAAACCGGTATTATTGAGCCGGTAGACAGCAGCGAGTGGGCTACGCCTATAGTTCCGGTGCCAAAAAGCAATGGGGAAATGAGGATATGCGGGGACTATAAAATCACGCTCAACCCCCATATCAAAGTTGATCGCTATCCAATTCCACGAGTTCAGGATCTTTTAGCTACCCTGAATGGAGGAACGTTTTTTTCGAAAATAGATCTCTCTCAGGCATATCAGCAAGTGGAATTGGATGACGAATCAAAATCATTAGTAACGATTTCCATACATAAAGGTTTATTCGTGTATAATAGACTATGTTTTGGTATAGCGTCGGCGCCGGGACTGTTTCAAAGGGAAATGGAACAAATACTTAATGGATTGGAAGGAGTAATATGCTTTTTTGATGACATTCTTATTTCGGGGCGAACACGTGAGTCACACAACGAGAGGCTTAGAGCAGTGTTAAATAGGTTGAAAAATTGTGGCCTAACCGTAAAAAAGGAAAAATGTGAATTTGGAAAAGACAGTATTGAGTTTTTAGGTTATGTTCTAGATGCTCGAGGTACTCATGTGTCGCCAGAGAAAACAAAAGCAATTAGCGATGCTCCCGCTCCAAAAGACTTGACTCAACTGAGGGCATTCCTCGGCATGATGAATTATTACGCGAGATTTATACGGAACTATTCGAGGGTTGTCGGTCCATTGTACAACCTTTTACAAAAAAACGTAGAATGGAATTGGGATGCTAATTGTGAAAAAGCCTTTGTAACAGCAGAGCAGAGCCTGATTCACTCGGAAGTCTTGGCTCATTTTGATTTGAACTGACCGACTAAATTAACTTGTGACGCATCACCATTTGGCTTGGGGGCGGTACTATCTCAGGTTTATAAGGATGGATCCGAGAGACCCATCGCTTTCGCGTCGCGGACATTGTCGAAAGCCGAAAAAGGTTATTCACAATTAGACAAGGAAGCGTTAGGTCTTATATTCGGTGTAAAAAAAATTCCATCAGTATGTCTACGGTCGTCGTTTCGTGTTAGAAACGGATCACAAGCCTTTGATATATATATTTGGATCAAAACAGGGATTACCACAAATGTCAGCTAACAGAGTCCAACGTTGGGCTGTGTTGCTGTCAGCATACGATTTTGAGATAAAATACATTAAAGGGACCGACAACGCTCGAGCACACGGTTTGTCAAGAATTCCTCTGTGTACTAAGGCATTGGATGGTGAAATTGAAAAAGAGGAATATTCATATTTACATTTGGTTTCAGGAGAAATAACATCCATAGATGCGAGATTTGTCGAGGAAGAAACAGGAACTGATAGGCAGTTGAGTCAAGTCCGTGAATTTTTAAAGAATGGTTGGCCCGAAGTGGTCCCAGAAATGTATAAAGCGTATCAAAATAGATCGAAAGAATTGACGATAGAAGGAGGTTGCATAATGTGGGGCCACAGAATTGTTATTCCCCAACAATTACGCGGCGCCCTTCTGGACGAACTACACAGTATACACATGGGTGTAGTTAAAATGAAGACAATAGCGAGGTCCTATGTGTGGTGGCCGGAGCTAGATAAAGATATCGAAAAAATCGCTAAAACGTGTGAAGTGTGTCTAAAGTCGGCGGATAACCCGCCTAGAGCACTGTTACACCCGTGGAAATGGCCAGAGGGGCCTAATTACAGATTACATGCGGATTTCCTGGGTCCGATAGAGGGAAAGATGTTTTTAATAATTATCGATGCTTTCTCGAAATGGGTGGACGTAAAAGAGATGAATGATATTACTACAGAATCCACAATTCGAGCTTTCCGGGAGTATCTGTGTACCTGGGGAATTCCGCTGACTTTGGTCACCGATAATGGTCCGAGTTTTTGCTCGAAAGACTTTTTTTCTTAGCGATTTTCTGAAAATGTACAATATTAGACATGTTCGAACAGCGCCGTATCATCCCGCTTCGAATGGCGCGGCAGAAAATGCCGTTCGTAATTTTAAGAACAAATACAAACTGTTACTCAAAAGCGGTAACTCAAAACGTGAAGCGCTTTGTAAATATTTGTTTTATAGTAGGGCTACTCCTCATTGTACGACGAATTGCAGTCCCGCGGAACTGTAGATAGGGCGTAAATTTCGAACTAAATTACATTTATTACAACCGACGACGCGCTACGAAGTAGAGCAGAAACAAAAAAATCAGATTAAAGCGTTCCGTGGAAATAGAACCTCAAAATGGGACAATGAGCAAATAGTTATGGCAAAAGATTACGCAAACAACTCGTGGCGAAAATCAAGGGTAGTTGAGCGCCTGACACCGGTAACGTATCAACTCTAGACTGATGATAATCGTTCATGGAAACGGCATATGGATCAGCTACGATCGTGTGAGCTAACGTTGAATGAACGTAAGAGCGAAAAAGAGACAAATGTACCCATTGTTGGGAATGTGCCCTCTAAGGGTGCAGTCGAAAGGGTAATTCCGGAAGATAGGTCGAATGAAGCGCAAGTGTTGTCAGCGCCCACACTAGCACCAAGTATAAGTGCGTCTAAAAATGTAAATGTCAGGAAAATTACATCGGCAGTCCCACTGCGTCGATCTATTCGGGTTCCTAGACCCATCGTCAAATTAAATTTGTAACATACAAGGGAAACTGTGATTACTTGTGGCAATGCGTTCTTAAGAACGCTATGTATATTTTTCATTGAAATGGATGACTGTTCGCGTCGAGAGGAAAATGTCGACATGCGGTATGGTTTAAATTTAGCGCGGAGGGATGTTGTGTTGTAAAGACGCTCGGGAATATATGTAAGAGCTTGTAACCGTTCAAATAGCGGAAAGCACTTAAGCGCCTCGCGTAGCGTTCGGAGCGCTCTCTAGTCTGTGCCTGTAAACGTGTGCGAGAAAGAACGAGCATTGTCGTCGGGACGTCCGCCATGACTGTCAGCATAAAAGGCGTGTGATAAGGCGCTTGAAAATAAATACGTATAGTGATATTGCACGAAGAATTTAATATTCATTTCAAAGAATTCCCAAAGACATTACAGAATCATTATTTACGGGTTGGAGATGAAATCGACATTGCGCTTGACATTTCTGCGCGACTTTCAACGTTGTTCAATCGTCCACGTCGTGGCAGTTGTCGATTTCATCTTCGATCGAGCAAACGATTCCGGAGACGGGCGTGCTGTGTGTCGCTGAAATGCAGCTTCGGCGACTACCAGCTCACACCAGGCAATCAAAGATGAAATCGATGCTCCGAATGCATTTTGGAGCCTCAATCGGAAATCCCTAAAATGATTCATCCAAATTCATTCTCGATTTCATCTTATTCCCGGTTAGAGCGAGCGGGGAATTCGTGCGGTCCTACAAGGTGCCCGAACGGGGCCAGGATCATAATGTACGTGATAAAAATGAAATCAACGATAAGCTTGACGTTTCCGTTCGACTTTTAAAGTCGCTCGAACATAGCCGTCATAGCAATCATCGATTTCATCTGGGATCAAGCAAGCGATTCCAAAAAATGAATGGTGCGTCGTTGAGACGCAGCTCGAACGACCACCACCAAGGATCAAGAGATCAAAAATGAAATCGATTATCTAAATGGTTTCTGTTGTCTCAATCGGACATCCCTGAAACGATCCATTCAAATTTGTTCTCGATTTCATCTTATTTCCGGGCAGAGCGAGTGAAAAAGTCGAGCAGTCCTACAAGCCGCCAGTACGGCGACAGGATCATTACTTATGTGTTAGAGATGAAATCGACATTGTGCTTGGCGTTTCTGCGGGACTGTCAACGTTGTTCATTCGTCTCCGTCATTGCATTTGTCGACTTCATCATCGATCAAGCAAACGATTGCCGCGAAAGGCATGGTGCGCCATTCAAACGCAACTCCGGCGACTACTAGTTGGTACCGAGCGAGCAAAGATCAAATCGATGCTCCGAATGCTTTTTGCATCCTCACTCGGACATCCTGGAAATTATTCACCCAAATTCATTCACGATTTCATCTTATTCCCGGTGAGACCGAGCGGAGAATTCGTGCGGTGCTACAAGGTGCCCAAACGGGGCCAGGATCATTATGTACGCGATAAAGATTAAATCAACCATAAGCTTGACGTTTCGGCTTAATTTTTAAGGCAGTAGTCTGGTCTAGAGCGAGATTTTTGACGGCATTTTTGGGTTGGAATAACTTTTAAACCGTTGAAGTTGTCTTGATGAAATTTTACATATGTATTTATTGTTCCTTTGAGAATGTATCTACATTTAAAAAAAAAATTATTTTGAATATTTTCATGTAGTTTTTTTATTTTTTTACAACATGGTCCGCCGAAAACCGCCTCAATCGGCGCCCACTCTGGGTGATGTTGTATGCATCTGAAAAAATATATATATATATATATTCTCAATCTGTATGAGTATTCTGAGCACTGGTAGCAGAATTAGTACTTTAAAAAATTTTGTTACAAAATGGCAGCCTGTTAAACTTTGATTAACGATATTTCATACATTTTCGGGTATTCGAGGAGTTATAAAATGTGGGCAAAATTATTGTTCGACTCAATTCTGCTACCAGTCCTCAGAAAGAGGCTACCGAAGGTATGTGCAAAATTTGAGCTCGATCGGTCAATTAGTTATCGAGATATCGTGGGCGCCGATTTGAAAAACGTAGTTCTGAGATAAACGCGTTCAAAGTTGCTTCCCGACCGCGCTACCTGAGCACGCGGCTTGCTTATAATTTCTATTACTCTGCTAATTTTTGAAATATCAATAAACGGTTTTCACGAGCGTATTAAGAAAAGTCTAAGGAATAATAAAAAGAAAAAAAATCGATTTTGTCAAATTTCTAGACCAGACTACTGCTTTAACGCCGCTCGACCAAAGCTGTCATGGGAATCATCGATTTCATATTGTATCAAGCAAACGATTCCGGAGACGTGAATGGTGCGTCGTTGAGATGCAACTTGAACGACTACCACCAGGGACCATGCAATCAAAGATAAAATCGATGCTCCGAATGGTCTTTGGTGTCTCAATCGGACAATTCAGAAATGATCCTCTCAAATTTGTTCTCGATTTCATCTTATTTCCGGGTGGAGCGAGTGGTAAAGTCGTGCAGTCCCGCAAGCTGCCAGTACAGCGACAGGATCATTATTTACGCGTTTGAGATGAAATCGACATTGCGCTTGGCGTTTCTGGGGAACTGTCAACGTTGTTCAATCTTCTCCGTTATTGCATTTGTCGATTTCATCTTCGATCGAGTAAACGATTCTCTGTTAGTTAAGACCAACTGTTAGCCGCTCAAGCTGGATTCCGAAGACGCACCACTGTGCGACGGCATTGTTTGCTTGATCGAAGATGAAATCAACAACTGCCATGTCGGGGTCGATCGAACGACATTGAGTTACGCAGATACACCAAGCGCAATGTCGATTTCATCTTTATAACGTAAATAATGACCCTGTCGCCGTACTTACAGCTTATAGCACCGCACGAATTTTCCGCTCGCGCTTGCCGCAAATAAGATGAAATCGAGAACGAATTTGAGTGAATAATTTTAGACATGTCCGAATGAAGATCCAAAAATTATTTGCAGTATCGATTCCATCTTTGATCGTTCGATGCGAGCTAGTAGTCGCTCAAGCTGTGTTTCAACAACGCACCATGCCTCTCTCCGGAATCGTTAGCTCGATCGAAGATGAAATCGAGAACTGCCACGACGGGAAGGATTGAATAACGTAAACAATGCGTCGTACTCGCAGCTTGCAGCACCGCCCGAATTGTCCGCTCGCTCTGACGGCAGATAAAATTAATTCATAAATACCGTTCTTTCATCAAGTTTCGCTAATTTCAACATCTTGGACTACGCTGATATTCTAATATTCTTAGGAAGAACCTTAAAAAAAAGTCGCAAGGCTTGTGAATTTTCAGAACCAATCCATATCGTGACGTGAAAAATCGTGCCTCAGGCGCCGCAGATCTGCACATCTTGTTTCAACCCTCCAAAAATGTCGTATCGATTTTGGTCTTCCGGAACCGACTGATTTCGTCTTCCGTAATGTTGAAATGCAAAGATTGCCCTCATGTTTCTTGACCCAGCTCGAACACACTTCCAAACTAATATTCGTTTTGGAAAATGTATTCCTCGGTATAAGTCCGACTATGATACAAGACGTAGTGGTCGAATGAGAACTGAAATCCGGAAGAGATCCAATCCTCGAAATCTAAGCGTTAAATTATTGAGAGTTTAGTCATCAAAATTGAAGACCACTCAAAATTCGGTAGTTCATTTTTATTTTTCAATGAAACAAGATCAAGCGGCACCCTCAATGAATAATCACGGTAAAATTCGTATCGGCTGCTATCGCTCGGCGTATTGCGTGTCAAAGATTTTCAAATTTTACCGTGATTATCCACTGATTGTGAGAAAGAATGTTATTTGTTCTTAAGAAACAAGAATTATCAAAATCTTGTAGTAACGAGTAACGAGTAACGAATGGATCTGAAATTTCGAAATGCCGAGCAATTTTTTTAGCGTATTGAAAAAAACGATAGTTGAATTCTTATTACCAAGCTCCTCATAATTCACCGATACATTTTCAAGGATTGGATCTTTTCCGGATTCCATTTTTAATTCGACCACTCCGTCTCGTAACATACTCGGATTTATCTCGCAAAATAAATTGTTCTTAGCAAATATCAACGCAAAGTTTGTTCAAGCTGGTTTAAGGAATATGAGGACACGCTTCGCATTTCCTCATTTGGGGCGACAAATCTAGTCGCTTCCGGAAGGCGACAACTGATACAACTTTTGTTGAGGATTTAAACAGATTTCAGAGCCTGAGATACGACTCTCCACGTCCCGTTACGGATTAATTCCGGAAATCCAAGAACTTTACAACTGTGTTTATGGCTCCTCTTAAAAATATTAGATTACCAGCGTAGCCCGAAACGACGAAATTTGAGCAACTTTTTCAAAGAATTTCGTTATTTATTCATTTTACTTGTGGTCAAAGCGAGTGGACAATTTGGGCGTCGCTGCAAGTTGCGAGTACGACGCATTATTCACGGGATAAATATGAAATCATCGTTGCGCTTGACGTTTCCGCACGAAATTCAACGTCGTTCGACCTTACCTGTCGCGGCAATCATCAATTTCATCTTGGATCAAGGAAACGATTCCCAAACAGTGCATGGTGCGTTGTTGAAACGCGGCTCGAGCGGCTACTAGCTGGCACCAAGCGAGCAAAGATAAAAATGATGTTCCGAATACTTTTTGGAGCTTCAATTGGACATCCTGAAAAAGATTCGCCCAAATTCGCTCTCGATTTCGTCTTATTTCCGACGAGAGCGAGCGGACACATCGTGCGCTGCTACAAGCCGCCCGTACGACGACAGGATCATTGTTTACGCAATAAAGATGAAATCGAAGTTACGACGCAAGAAGATGAAAAGGATGTACAAATGAAGAATAAGATTCGTGCAGCGGAACGATATACAGCTAAAAAAGGAACAGACCAAATTAATTCAATCTAATTTTTATTATTACGTTTTTTTTAAATGGTAAAAAATATGGTGTGCGCGGTTGCGTATGTGTGTATATATTTTCGTGCGATGTGTTTGTCATTGATCCAACTGTAAACTCTGATGCCGTTGGGAGCTGAAAGTTAGTAATCTGTTAAGGGGCCGGTCCACTTTGAAAATTTCAAAAAATCGATTTTTTTTACTGTTTTCGAAAGTACATATATTCAGAAATATTGTGTCAAAATTTTATGAAAATCCGAGCTCTCTAAGTATTTTTTTTTTACCTGAACGTCAGGACCTCATTTCGTCTACCTGAGCGTATAGCGCGCTCGGCCGACCCATCGGCTACAAACATCCTCCTGCTCTTTCTGAGGAAGTACAGGAAGTTTTAAAACCTATTTACGAGGATCTCACCAAAACAGAATTGCTCGAAAGGTGTTTAGGTGGCCATACGCAAAACAATAATAAAAGTTTTAACAACTACGTATGGAATATGGCACCTAAACACATGTTCAACGGCAAAAAAATCATAGACATTGCCTGCAAAGTTTCCGCGTGTGTCTTTAATGAAGGATTTCGTCCAGTGCTTAAAATAATGGAAATAATGGGCGTCAAACTCGGCCCGATCGCTATCGGATTCGCCGACAACCGCGATGATGAGCGTGTTCGCTCTGCAAACCGCCGCAGTTCCGAGTGCTCAAAAGAGACCAGAACCAAACGAAAGCAAGCTAGACTTGAAGAAATCGACGATGATGAGCAATCAGAAGGGATTTTGTACGGTGCAGGAATTGCCGATTGAGTTTAGGTAAGAGTTTTTCATAGTATAAACTTCAAACGCGTTTTTCTCGAAACAACGTTTTCAAAATCTAGCACCATCGTATCTCTAAAACTAATAAACCGATTGTCTTGAAATTTGAACCACATATTGTAAACATGATTCACAACAAGATGACCCTCGATGGTTTTAAAATTTTGATTTTTACTCTTTTTTTTTGCGAAAAACTGTGAAAAAAACGCGTTTTTTTTACTTTTTTCGTTTTTCATCTGCCATTTTTTTATTTTTTGATAAAACTTTATATCCGAGGGTCATTTTGTAGCTGGTGTCATACTGAATCTAATGGACTTTGATTTTTTTGTTTCAGACAAGCCGTTGCCGAGTTGTGATGGAGCTACCTAGCCCACCTATTTTTGAAGCGTTACGTTAAACTATAGTTTTTGTACTTAAAAATGAATAAAAATGAATTAAAATTTTTTTAAATGTATTTCAAGACTTTATTTATCAAGCCCAACAACTTTTATATTCATATCTTTTATAAAATCCTCAAAAAACAATCGCGAAAATAGCCTTTCTTTCGTGGCTTCAAAGTGGACTGGCCCCTTAACACACTACTCCAAGAAATTAAAGGAAGAGAAAATATCTTCAATTTTTTTAGTGTATGTTGAAGCCTTGTATCTGTATGAAAATTGGCCGTATCGAAATGAAAAAAAAAACATATTGAATCTTCAAGTTTTTAGTCTCGAGATCTTTTAACAACGATTTTTTGTGCGCTCCGTTTATCGCGCAATCATAAGAAATAGCGCGAGAAAAATGTTTCTACATTTTTCTTTTTTTTCCCAAGGGTCCACAGGCTTGGTAAATTTTTTCCAGTTACAGCAATGCACAGGTCAGATAGCTTGTTTGTTCAGCTTCAATTTGTTTTTTTTGTTGGTCTCTCTAGGTCAATTTTTTGCGGAGATATCCAACTTTCTATAAAAAATAAAAAGATCCTTTTATCTTTGATCATTGATCAAATGAAAAAACATTAATGCAATAGAACTTCGATTTCAATTTAACGTTCGATTCGTATATGATTAACTATCGTTTTAACGAAAAGCCGGCATTCATAATTTTTTCAAGTTAGCTAATAGGCTAAAAAGTATAAACAAGAAATTGCGGTTGCGGTTTAGTTGCGGTATCGACCGCTCGCGGTCGATACCGCAACTAAACCAAACAAATGCTGTTGCCGCCGATGTACGAGTGTTAGACGTTTTGCGATACAACATAAAACTGCAGTATTTCTTTTTATCTTTGAGAAATTCCTATCGGCATGACTGACCCCCGGCACTTTTAGCCCCGCTTTCCCCTACAAAAAATTTCGCGAAAATTTGCAAGTACTTTCATTGGATTGTAACTCTTGAAAAAATGGTCGTAGAACAAACCCAACCAAAAACAGCCATTTCTAAGCATAGAGTTTCTATCTTACGGTTATAGTCCAGTCGTAATGTACATGAAACTTATTCTCGGATGCCAGCACGTCGCCAATTTTTTTTAGGTTCTTTGGGTTACCAGGAATGTACTCAAAACACTGTACTTCCTGGTCTGGTGGTCGCAATTTTTTGGGAATGTTTTGAGTACATTCCTGGTAACCCAAAAAGGGTATCATTATATGCTTTTTGGAATGGATTTGATCGAAAAATGCTTCGTACGAAAGTTGTGCGGAATGATGTCACCTCTAAAATAAGTCCTATATAAAAGTCACATAGGATTGTTAGTTTAAGAGAGGACACCATTGTAACTGGTGATTTCGACCGTTTTCTTTGGAATTTTTTTTTTTAAAGAAAGAATTCAAATACATGGTCAAAAAAACTTTTAGGCTTTGTTAGCTATACATTAACCTATGTAAAAAAATGTATTTGTCAAAAGAATATAAACAGCAGCGCACGAGTCGCTATAGCACTACTGTTTTTCAAGCAACCCTCTCCGCGGCACGCAGTAGAACTGTCGTGGATTTAATCCTGAAACTAAGAGTCAAATATGTTCGTTAATTGTATTAGTTTTAGCAGTCCAGTACGAGGTCGGAAATAAAACATACTGAAAAAATAGAGACGTGGTTAAAAAAAAGTTCGTTTTTTCGATTATATTTTTCATATAAAAAGTGATATAGTTTTTACAATCTTCAATTAATCGAAAAAAGCGCTCGTACTTGATTGTTAAAGCAATCTAAGAGGCTACATTTAAAATTTCAAGTCGATTGGATGAAAATTGTTTGAGTTCTGCTGCGTGCCAATTTCAAAAACATGGTTTTCAGAACAAATGTGTTTGAAGTTTTTGGTACCCACTAGAAAACAAAAGCACGACTGATTTTACAGAAGCGTTAGAGCTTATGTCGGTGGGTTACGTGATCCCCGTTCTGAACGAGTTTCACTTCAGGATCAAATTTTTGGACGGTATTTTGTGTAGCTGGTACTGCGTCTACCGGCGCAGCGTGGCATCGCCGAAAGTGCTTTTCAGCGCTCGGAGACTGTCCTAAGAATTAGCTCGAAAAACACTTTGATTATATATTTTTTCAGCTATAAACGAATATGCATCATATTTTTAAAGGTTCAAAAGATCTTCTAAGTGTTAAAAAAAACGATATTACGAAAATTCTAGTGGTTCCCTCTCTTAAATGAAAAAAAACATTTTTTTTCGTTCACTGGTGATTTGTTGTTAAATTAACAATCCTACGTGATTTTTGTATGGATGGTATTTTATAGATGACATCATTCTGCACAACCTTTGTCGGAAGCATTTTTCCATAAAACCAATTCCAAAAAAATATCATTCCAAACCCGAGTTTTGTTTACAATCTCTGGTGATGGCAAAACACCATTTTTTATGGTAGCAACTTTGATAAAAATACGCAGAACTTTAGTAAAACATCTTGCTACGACCATTTTTAAGGGAGAAACGATTAATTGGCGACGCGCTGACCTCCGATAATAGGTCTCATGTACATTTCGACTGAATTATATCTGCACTTTTTATCTATACTGTGAGCAATGATAACGCACAATTTTTTTATAGTCACAGTTTCGAAGAAGTCGGGTAAGCGATGCGGAGCGTCATTTTGAAAGGTTCTGGAGAAAATGTTGTTTCGCGAAGGTACTTATTTTTATCGTAAGCATTTTCATCGTATACATTTATGTATACATTAACAATTTCCGAAATTCTTCGCTTTTACCTGTAATTTCAGCCACATTGAAATAGCTGTTCGGTGTGACGAAGGGAGGGTCATGCGAATGGGCCAATGCTTCGACGCCAATGGTGAAGAGGTGAATACATGAATGCAAACTTTGCTTACAGCGATGAAACACATCTTCGGTCGGGAAACATTACTCCAAATTCTTACTAATCGCTATCAATTCCACAAAAAATAGCTTTGACGGGGACACAATTCAATTGAAAAATTGCTATGTTTTACGAGAAAGAATGAAAAACGAAGAGACCTTTTTCTTCAGTTCACAGATTTTTCCCAGCCCGGATCGTCTGCAGCGCTCCACATGCACAAAGAACTCATCGAAAGAGAAGCACAATAAAGAAGCAGAATAAAAAATATATTCATTGAAAATTTCGGGCGAAACGACCTTTTTATTGCTCTTGGGCTATTCATTTCAGGCATATTTGATGGGGAATAAATTTGCTGCGAGAAACATTCGGACCATCGATTTCGTTTTTCCTCGCTTAGTGTCGTCTAGCAGTCCCTCGAGCTCTGTTTCAACGACGGCCCATACACGCCTCGGACTTCATTTATTGAACCTGAGATGAAATCGATGGCTGTTGTGATGAGTATGGCCAAACCACGTTGAAAATCACATGAAAACATTGAGCGCAACATCGCTTTCATTTTTACTGGGTAAACAGCGATGCTGTCATGGTTCTTGAATCGTCCCTCACCACTCAAATGATCCACTTGCTGTGACCGGAAATGGTTGAAATTCGAGTATGAATTTCAGCAAATAATTTCAGGAATGTCCTTTAGAGACTGCAAAAACCGTTCGAAGCATCGATTTCGTTTTCCTTCGCTTGGTACCAGCCGGTAGTCACTTAAACTTAGTTTCGATGACGGACCATGTTTCGGATATTATCTAACTCAATCTAACAAGAAATCGACGGCTGCTGTGATGAGTGCAGTCGAACCGCGTTGAAAGTCACGCAGAAACATCGAGCGCAACAACGATTTCATCTTTGTCGTCTAAACAACGTCAGGCATCAGATAGTGGTGACCATGACACAAGTCCAGGCCGACTTTAAAGGCGTAGGAGGCCCTAGAGCAACGGAGAAGTCGGCAGCCTGATTACTGTAATTACAAAATGGGGCCTAAAATTAGGCCTCTAATTATTTTTCAAACGAAAGAAAAATGAGCGCTGAGCCAAGTTTCAAATCGAAACGAAAAATAAATGAACGGATTCAGTGAGATAATTTTTTTTGCCGGATGGACGAAAGAAATTTTTGTTTTTTGATATTTTTTTTATAAGTCCATATGAATAGAGGGGGCGCAGGGCTGAAAGTGCCGACTTTGAGGAAGTGCTCAAAATAACTATTAAAACGAAATCCTAGATTTTAAGTTTATAGACCATCTAGTGTGATATGAATCATAGATGTGTGCGGCCGTGTGGATGACAAGTTGATCGTTGAAGATTCGGCTTCGGTCCGGCCAGTAGAGGTTTTCCAAGGTCAGCAATGGAAATAAAGGATGTTTTTCTTACGTTTCGGCCCTCTGGTTCGGGTCCTCTTCAGAAGTTATATTTTTTTCTCTATAAATTATGTTACACAAATTTTACAATTCACGTGTGAAAGAGTTGGATATACGAAGGTTTTTATGTTATAATTGTGTTATAAAATTGATATATCATTTTGTATAACTGTTATGGTTATATCTATATTGATTTGACATGAATAAGTTCTTGTATTGCGTTAATTAATTCTTATGTATCGGTGTTTGAAATGCGTGATGTGTGAGAAAGTGGTATATTATAATATGGAGTTATAAAGAGATGAAATATGAGAAATGACTAACCTCGATGTTGTTGATATTCCTAGCTTTTGTGTATATTTGGAAGATTATTTCAAAAGACAGTATTTATGGGAGTAACTATCTTTTATGAAAACTATATTTTAAAGATATTTTTCACCTAAAACATTCACTTTCTAACATCTCAATTCCACTCAACTACAAATTGGTCTCGTTTGATGTAGTTTCTCTCTACACCAATATCCCATTACAACTTGTCATTCAAAGCCTGCAAAAAAGATCAAATCTATTTTCAAAAGCACTTCCTTTAAACGAGATAATAAAAGCCATAGAATACATCATGTTCTCAACATTCTTTACATTTCAAAATAAAATTTACCAACAAATCTCAGGGTTACCAATGGGCTCACCTCTGGCTCCAATACTATCCAACATCGTCATGATTGATCTTGAAACAAATTGCCTGGAAAAATTAAAATTTTCGTTACCACTATATAAAAGATATGTTGATGATATTATTATTGCTCTACCAACAAATAAAATTGAATCTACCAGAAAGATTTTTAACTCTTATAACCCAAAATTACAATTTACATCTGAAAATGAAGTAGACAAAAAAATCCCGTTTCTTGATTTACTTTTAATCCATAAACAAAATTCAATTATTACTAACTGGTATAGGAAACCAACCTGGTCAGGCAGATTCATAAATTTCTTTTCACATCACCCACTTTCCCAAAAAAAGCCATAATTTACATGCTAGTTGACATAGCAATAAAATTATCTCATCCTTCATTTCACAAAGAAAATCTCAAACTCATTAGTAACACGATGACACTAAATTGCTATCCGATCTCTTTCACTGAAAAAATAATAAAACATCGGCTTTCCACAATAAACAATCAAAGAAAGAATAACAACAATTTCGATTCTTCCAGACTAATAAATCTTCCTTACACAAAAACCATACATCATCAACTAATTCGTCTTTTCCAACAATACAACATAACATTAGTCACAAACAATAAACACAATATTTTATCGAATACTGGCTCCACCAAAGACAAAATAAATAACAACCAAAAATCCGACATAGTTTACAAAATCGATTGTAAAAATTGCAATGCCACATACATCGGCCAAACCAAAAGATACCTTGAAACCAGAGTAAAAGAGCATATAAATAGCCTAAAACACACTACCACAATACACACAGCCTTAGCACAACATGCAATTGAACAAAATATGATTTTCAATTTGACAATGTAAAGATCTTAAACAATGAAAGTTGGCTCAAAAAAAGACTAATCCTAGAAATGATCCAAATTAAGGCACACTCCAACGCCATAAATTCTAGAACTGACATACAAAAACTTAGCTCAATCTATAACTCTATTATATAACTATCAAAACAATTTACAATACTCTACCTGACATAACAATTTTAAAATTATTGACATTATAAGACTTGATAAGTTAATTTGATTGACATTATAAGTTGGTTTTAAATGCTCCTAATATGACGCACCAATTTTATTTCTCTTGACAAGTCACTGCCTAAAGGATCTTTCTCCCCCGATTCGCAGAATAAAGATTCCAATAAGCTTCGTGAAATTAAAACACCACTCAGTTTCTCTCGAACTTTCTGTGATCACACAACTCAAAATGTAACGAAATAATGTCAATTTCGAGGTTTTGCGTATTTTGGAAAATTTCTTTTTAAGATCTTAACTCAATAGGTAATCATCACAGTCATTTGATACTTTATTAAAATTTCTCTCAAATCAATCACGTTTATTAAATTTTCACAAATAAAACACAAAACTTTCTACAATTATTTATCCATTACAGATGATAAAAATCGCTAAAAAACGATACATTCTTCTATCTATTGAGTATTCTCCAACAAAACAGTATTTACTCCCATAAGTATTTGTCTCCCATAGTACTGTCTTTTGAAATAATCTTCCAAATATACACAAAAGCTAGAAATATCAACAACATCGAGGTTAGACATTTCTGATATTTCATCTCTTTATAACTCCATATTTTAATATACCACTTTCTCACACATCACGCATTTTAAACACCGATACATAAGAATTAATTAACGCAATACAAGAACTTATTCATGTCAAATCAATATAGATATAACCATAACAGTTATACAAAATGATATATAAATTTTATAACACAATTATAACATAAAAACCTTCGTATATCCAACTCTTTCACACGTGAATTGTAAAATTTGTGTAACAAAATTTATAGTGAAAAAAATATAACTTCTGAAGAGGACCCGAACCAGAGGGCCGAAACGTAAGAAAAACATCCTTTATTTCCATCGCTGACCTTGGAAAACCTCTACTGGCCGGACCGAAGCCGAATCTTCAACGATCAACCCATCTAGTGTGATATTTAATGTAGTTTTCGAATTTGTATTTGTAATTTGCAATATTACAATCGTTTATGACTGAGACTCAAGTTAGTGGAACGAGACTGCGAGGTACAATTGATCCTGTTGTGCGGCGTGTTGTACCGATCAAGGGGTCGGTTGTGCCGTTCGGAAGGTGGCCATTTTACATCAAAATAAATAAAATTAAAAAATAATAAATAATAGATACATTAATTAATTAATTAATTAATAATTAATAAATAATTTAAAATTAATTAATAAATAATTTAAAATTAATTAATAAATAATTTAAAAATATGGTAATTTCTATGAAAATGTTTTTATTAATCAAATAATATCCACTAACCTCAATGAGCTCTTAATAAAATCAACCCTTCATAAACAACTAGCTTTCGCCCGCGTAGAATTTGGCCCATAGAACCTTCATTAGAAGTAGCACACCGCATTAGGCGTTTAAAAAAACCATAAAATATGCGTTTTATTATTTCCTTTGAAGAATATTTATACCGAGTTTCAAGTTAATTGACGCAAGGAATATAATTTTTCATACAAACTTTTATACCCCATTTCACCCCCTTAAGAGGTGAATTTCGAAAAATCCTTTCTTAGTACACTTCTACACCTTCTAAGGTACTTATGTTCCAAGTTTCAAGTTGATACACGTAAGAATTTAGTTTTCCAAATAATCTTTCACATCCTACTTCACCCCCTTAAGGATTGATTTTCTAAAAGTCTTTTCATGCTGTACTTCTACACCTTCTAAGGAACATAAAACATAGAACACAGACTACACCTTCGAAGGAACACCCAAACAAACCCAAAAAAAAAGAATCATCTCCGAGGTGCTGTAGCGCCGCCTTTTGTATTTGGAGGACACAAAAAAATCTGAACATTTTTTTTATCAATATTGCAATGTCCTTCGCCAAAATTTGATACAGCGTTTAATTTTCTATAAATATATTCATAAAAAAACGTCGGTGCAAATGACCCTCCCCCGTTGACGGAGTCGTCTTCAGGAACGTTGTCGGAAGTCGTCTGCCTGCACGACGCATTCCTCCTTTCCTCTCATAATAACACACGACGTCCGATCTAGCAGAGGAAATGTTTTTTTTACGTGTTGCAGGAAAAAGGATTTTTCTATATGCTTCCTAGAATGGTAACCAATTGTATCTGCCGTCTTACTTGAGCCTAAAAGGTGTTCGAAGTGCCCTCCTTCCATCTCAATGCAGCATTGAGCCCGCGTTATTAAGCTGCGCTTAATTCGTTGCAGCATTTCCGGCGTGACGGAGCAAAAGGCGTGCTCGATTTTAACCTCTAGGTCCAATCGACTATCGATAGGGTCCCTATAGATGAGCGCCTTTATGTGGCCCCACAAAAAAAAATCGAGAGGATTGAAATCCGGGGATCTGGCGGGCCAATTCACGACGTCACCTCTACCGATGAGCCGATCGGGGAATATTTCTTGAAGCATCGCCTGTGCTGCTCCGCTTTTGTGGGCCGGTGCACCATCGTGCTGATAAAATTATTGGGCCAATTCGACACGGGTAACACCGGCCCGTAAACAAAGCCGTCGGAAATGCCTCCGGAAAAATTGGCAGTATTTAGTTCCGGTCATCGTGCCCTCATATTGATATGGTCCAACCTGGAATGTATTTAATACAATATGAAGTTGTCTACATCATCCAGGGGCACGGAAAAGAATAAAATATTCAGTGGCTACATTGAAATCTGCCGTTTGAATGTATGTTTCTTTAGGTTTTTATTCTTAGTTTCTACAGGATAATTCCTTAAAAGATATTTAAAGAAAATACAGATTGTTAATGCAACCACTTAATATGTGAATGGAAAACAGGCAGACCGGGTATGGATTTATTAACTATCAAGGGAAGGGCCAGACGTTCAGGACACCGATTTTCTTTCAACTTTAAGCAGTTGTAGGAGTGATTTTTTTATTTGAATTTGTTTTAACCTGTCCTTCTTTATCCTATAGGATCTAAATGTCAGAAAAATAAAATTACAATTCCTGTATTTCAGGAAATACAATTTTTTTGAGGTTTTACCAATATTTATAAAATTTATTATGGGCGGTAGGATTGGAGTATCGAAAAAGTAAAATTGCAATCTCCGAAATTTAAGAAATACAATTATGCCGAATTTTTCATCAACTCCCATGGGCTGTTTGCGGGACTTGAAAAGTCTCCAAATTGGTTCTGTACTTAAAGCTGGAGGGCGTAAATGTTGAGAAAGGAAAACAGCAGTCTTCAAACATTGGAAGATACCATTTTTCCGAGTTTTCATGCCCTCCCATGGGCTGCGTCCGGGACTCAAAAATGGGGCGAAATTCTTGTGGGCTCGTTTTTGAAGCTCTACAATGTTAATATCGAAAAAGTGAAGATCCAAGCATCGATCTTTAGGAGATAACATTTTTTCAATGCTTTACCCCTCTCTAGGGGTGGGTTCTAGGACTCGCGAATTTACTAGTCTACTTTTTTTTACTAGTTTTTCGAGCTCCACAAAGTAAATGTGAGTAAAATTTTAATCGCAATCTATGTACATTGGAAGATATCAATTTGCCGGGTGTTCACCTTTCCCCGCAGGGTGGGTCCGGGACTGAGAAATGGGCTGATTTTATTGAGTTATCTTTTGGGGCCTTACGGGTGAAATGAAACTTGATCAAAAATCAAGTTGCAATCCTTTGACATCTATGGACAAATCCTTGTTAACCCGATCCGTGTAGGGGGGGGGGGGGGGGGGGGGGGGGGTCATTTGACCCGGCCGGAAATTTCGACTATTCAAAGAATTACACTCTTTTCACGAGTTAATTTGTTTATTGTTATTCATAATTTGGTGTAAGTTATATTTCAAAATTTTATTGTAAAATAGGAGCCTTGAGCGTGATTTTTTTCAGATTTTTAGGATGACGTTTTCGAGTATTTTTTAAAATTAAGTCAATCGCCCCCCCCCCCCCCCCCCCCCCCGCCCGCCATTCCATCCGATTCAATCCCATCAGTGTGGCGCAAAAAAAGCGCTGCACTGATCGGATTAAATTTCCTACGCTCAATTGGAGTGTTTTGGGGGATGTTACTTTTTCATGGGTCTGAAGTCTGCAACGTTGCAGCGCAAAGAATTTTTTTATGTTTTTTATTATTGAAATTCAATAAATTTATTGCACAGATCGCTTCTGGGCCCCTATAAAAGATTATACGAAACATTTTAAGGGATTTCGGCAAACAGAACCGTCCCTTAATAGGGGGTGAAAGTTGAAAAAAATCGTATCCCCCACCGTATGGGGATCTCCAACTTTTTTATTGAAGTTATCGATGAAGGAACCCAAAATAAGCCTCCGAAAAAAAAATAAACGATTTTCGTTTGCCGGAACTTACCCTTCTCGCGGGGTGAAAGTTGACGAAAATCGTATCTCCCCCCGTATGGGGATCCCCAACTTTTTTATTGGCGTTATCGGTAGATGGACCCAAAATAAGCTTCCGAAAAAAAATGAACGATTTTCGTTTGCCGGAACTTACCCTTATCGGGGGGTCAACGTTGACAAAAATCGTATCTCCCACCGTATGGGGATCACCAACTTTTTTATTGGAGTTATTGGTAACTGAACCCAAATTAAGCCTCCAAAAAAAAAAGGAACGATTTTCGTTTGCCGGAACTTACCCTCATCGGGGGGTGAATGTTAACAAAAATCGTATCTCCCCCCATGGGGATCCCCAACTTTTTTATTGGCGTTATCGGTAGATGGACCCAAAATAAGCCTCCGAAAAAAATGAACGATTATCGTTTGCCGGAACTTACCCTTATCGCGGGGTGAAAGTTGACAAAAATCGTATCTCCCCCCGTATGGAGATCACCAACTTTTTTATTGGCGTTATCGGTAGATGGACCCAAAATAAACTTCCCAAAAAAAAAACATGAACGATTTTCGTATGCCGGAACTTACGCTTTGTCAACTTTCACCCCGCGAGAAGGGTAACTTCCGGCAAACGAAAATCGTTCATTTTTTTTCGGAAGCTTATTTTGGGTTCATCTACCGATAACGCCAATAAAAAAGTTGGGGATCCCCATATGGTGGGAGATACGATTTTTGACAACATTCACCCCCCGATAAGGGTAAGTTCCGGCAAATGAAAATCGTTCATTTTTTTTGTAAACTTATTTTGGGTCCATCTACCGATAACGACAATAAAAAAGTTGGGGATCCTCATACGGTGGGAGATAAGATTTTTGTCAACATTCACCCCCCGATAAGGATAAGTTCCGGCAAACGAAAATCGTTCATTTTTTTTCGAAAGTTTATTTTGGGTCCATCTACCGATAACGCCAATAAAAAAGTTGGTGATCCCCATACGGGAGGAGATACGATTCTTGTCAACTTTCACCCCGCGATAAGGGCGGGGTAAAGTATTAAAAATTTTTTTTAAATTTTTTTTTAATTTTTTAAATAAATGCATAATATCTCAAGAATATTGTGTTAAAATTTCAAGTCGATCGGAGTAAAATTGACGAAGTTATGAGTATTTGAGCGTCTATTGCTCCATGCCGGGTTTTATACCTGGGCGGCAGCTGCGCGGCGCGCTATTGTATTTTTCGACCCCGAATAAATTTCTTGATAAACGGGCCTGTTCCGGTCCCGTTATGTATATTCGAGGCATGGTGTATATTAGTATACACATTAGTCTGTACATCAGTTGACCGCTGTATGCCGTGCCGTGCAGTAGCAAGTCACACTAACAGTTTGAGTCCGTTTTCGTTCGTGTTCGTACCTCGAAAAATGCCTCGAAAAATAAGCAGACAAGATCGTGAGAACGGTATTGGGCAATTGTGCCGACCGAAAAAAAAGTGCCTCCTCAAAAGCGTAAAAACGACGAACCGTTAGCTAATAGCGCGTCAGCGAAAAAAATAAAAAATAATTCCGCTGGGGTGGTAGAAGACATCCAAAAACATTATCGAATGATAGATTTCGTTCTTGTTTTTTCGACTATTGCTACTGTAGTCAAATGTGTGAAGTGTGATAGAAAAGTTACATTCCAAACATGCAAAAAAGAAGGTCTTGGTTTTAAGATCAAGGTTACATGAGAAAAGTGTAAACAGCCTCACTACATTCCATCAAGTGAAAGAATAGACAGTGATGTATACGATATCAATTATCGATTTGCTTTCGTAATGCGAGTGTTAGGCTTAGGTTTAGCCGGATGCAATAAGTTCTGCGGACTAATGGATTTGGCGAGTGCTTTCTTATCGAAACCAGCCTATAATTTATATATGAAAAAACATTGTGAAGCGATACAAAATGTGGCCAAGAAGTTCTTCGCATCGGCTGCACAAGAAGAGAAAAAAGCAATGTCTGAAGCAAATAATGTAGAAGAAACGTCAGAATTGACTGTATCAGGCGACGGCACTTGGAAAAAAAGAGGATTCTCTTCGTTATTTGGCGTTGCTTCTCTAATTGGATATTGTACTGAAAAGGTACTTGACATTTTTGTAAAATGCAGTTACTGCCACGGTTGTAAGACTTGGAAAAACAAATTGGATTCTGCCGAATACGAAGCGTGGTACGAAGAGCATGTGGATAGCGGTGATTGCAAAGCCAACCATGAGGGACCCTCTAGAAACATGGAGGTATCAGCAATTATAGAAATGTTCGAACGATCGGTGGAAAATCTTGGGGTGAAATATCGTAATTACATCGGAGACGGTGACTCAAAGACGTACAGCGGCGTTGTCAATGCAAAACCTTATGGTGAAGATTTTGTGATAAACAAAAAAGAATGCATAGGGCATGTCCAAAAGAGAATGGGAACACGTCTGCGTGGACTAGTAAAAACAAGCGTAGTTGACACAAAAACCAAGGCCGGAAAGATCGTAAAAAGAAAAAGCCTTTCTGGCAAAGGAAAGCTCACTGCTAAAATGATTGATAAATTGACTGTTTACTATGGACTAGCTATTCGACGTAATTATTATTCAGTTGAGAAGATGAAAAATGCCATATGGGCAACTTATCATCACTACAGTTCAGCCGACGAGAACCCACAGCACGAGAAATGCCCAAGCGGCGACGACTCCTGGTGCGAATGGCAGCAAGCTGCAGCTGCAGATGCTCTAGAATCATTCAAACACAGCTACACAGCCCTTCCTACTGACGTTCTGGAAGCCATTGAGCCCATTTATAGTGACTTGAGCAACGACGCACTTTTGCAGCGATGTCTTGGAGGTTTCACGCAAAATAATAATGAGAGTCTCAATCAACTTATTTGGAAAATCTCTCCAAAGTCAGTCAGTGGCACCTCTACAATTGTGGAAATTGCTGCTTATGTAGCTGCATGTACTTATAATGAAGGTTCTTTCGCTTTGTTGGCCTTTATGGAAGAGATGCAAATCAGTACAGGGCCAAGTTCTCACGAATGGGCCCGACAAGTTGACGATTTGCGAATTAGTAGAGCAGAGGAGCAAGCGGCGCACGACAGTAAAGAAGAAAGAGTTTTGCGTAGACAAACGCAAAAAGATGCTCTCGATCATCTTGATGGAAGCCTTTTGCTCTACGGACCTGGCATCGACGACTTTGAGTGAGTATAAGAAAATTATCGAGTTTTATTTTGAATTTCTAAAAATTCAAAGATAATGGAAAAATCTGAAAAAATTTATACGTATTCAGAAAAATGAACGAATCACGAAAAAAAATTGGGTTGCGGGGAAATTTGTTGACTAATTTTTTTTTTTCATCATTTTGTTAATAACATTTTGGAATTATTATTATGCAAAATTAATCTTTTGAGTACCTTTAATATGCATGAATTTTCTCAGATTTTTATGCAATCGAGAAGTGTTCTCAAACTTATGTGCTATGAGCGCTAAGCGACCAAACTCTTCTGCGGTTTTCAAACCGTTTTTCTGAGACTTGTCATATTTGAAGTCCGTGTGCACGATAACTCAAAATCTACTGGACCAATCGCTTTGAAATTTTGCACAGTACTTCTTCACATAATTCACCCGGTATTGTCGAGAGCTTTTTTGTTTTTTTTTGTAATAATTACTAATTTTTCAACAACAAATTAGCCGATTTTTTTAGCGAAAATCGGGTTTTTGGCTCCCAAGTGCTACGAAAAATCGAAAAATCGAAAAAAAAAAAAATCCTCCCCTCATTACCTCGAGAAACATCTCCTTTAACAAATGCATTTTGATTTTTTTGTTTCAGATGATTCTGTTGCGAGTTATGGTGCACACCGCAAACCAACTTTTTTTCGAGGCGCCTCCGGGGTTTAATTTTCACTCGCTCAATTTTGAATATTTTGCAATGCAAATTTAGGAGAATGTTGTTCAAATGTTACTTTATTATATGTACATTTTTCAATAAACGAACACTATCCGTTACGCCAAAAAAAAATCTTTAAAACATGCCTTTTTTTCGCCGAATTAACTTTACCCCGCCCATAAGGGTAAGTTCCGGCAAACGAAAATCGTTCATTTTTTTTCGGAGGCTTATTTTGGGTCAATCTACCGATAACGGCAATAAAAAAGTTGGGGATCCCCATACGGGGGGAGATACGATTTTTGTCAACTTTCACCCCGCGATAAGGGTAAGTTCCGGCAAACGAAAATCGTTCCTTTTTTTTTGGAGGCTTATTTTGGGTTCATTTATCAAAAACTCCAATAAAAATGTTGGGGATCCCCATACGGTGGGAGATACGATTTTTGTCAACTTTCACCCCGCGATAAGGGTAAGTTCCGGCAAACGAAAATCGTTCATTTTTTTCGGAAGCTTATTTTGGGTTCATCTACCGATAACGCCAATGAAAAAGTTGGGGATCCCTATACGGTGAAACATACGATTTTTGTCACCTTTCACCCCCTATAAGGGTGAGTTCCGGCAAACGAAAATTGGTCATTTTTTTTAGACTTATTTGGGTTCCTTTATCGATAACTTCAATAAAAAAGTTGGGGATCCCCATACGGTGGGGGATACGATTTTTTCCAACTTTCACCCCCTATTAAGGGGCGGTGCCCTTCGACAAAATCCTTTAAAATGTTTCCTATTATATTTGATAGGCGCCCAGAAGTGAACTATGCAATATATTTATTGAATTTCCAAAATTAAAAAAAAAAAATTCGTTGCGCCGCAACGTTGCGAACTTCAGACCCATAATACTGAATTAGCCGGAGAATCAAGATATGAAAGCCTATTTTCGATCAGCGATTTCTGAAACGAAGTAATACTTCTTGAAAGTTCGAAATTTGTCCACCTTGTGAAATGAGGGTACTTATGGAAAGCACACAATACAGTGTAGATTTTGTAAAAGAGGATTTGGTCAGCCATTAGTAATGTTGAGTAACACTCAATAACGATTCAACTGCTTTGTTTGGGCCAAAAATGTAGATTGGGAATTGTTTGGTAGAGCAAATACGCTGTGTTCGTAAATGTTTCCTTGTAGTTAGCGTTTTAAAAAGAGCTCCATTGGCCTGCGGCTAGGCTTGGTAATTTGTCTCATCGATATACATTCAAGAATAAGCCCTGTTAATTTCAACTGCGTAAATCTGCGAATATAGACTCTGTAGGGGGAAGCCCCGCGGGACTTCCACCTACCCATGGTATGATATGCCCTCAACGGTCCATAAGATCCTCGTCCACGGTCCCGAAATAATAAGTGCTGCAGCTCTACCAATCGGATTGCTTTTCGAAGGTGCCTAGGACAGCCGCAACAAGGAGTTGAAAATTTTCAGACTGAACAATTCCAGGAAGCACTCCCGTTCACTGACAAGTGAAGATGGGTTCCATAAACTTTTGGAGACCTCCAACCCGCTAATCACAAGTTTGCGACCAGAACCGAAAAAAACTTCTTCCAATGGGTGACGAAAGTTTACAATTATTATTTTTGTCTCTTCTTCCTTCTTTCGTTTTTCTATGAGCGACAGGATCCTTGTAAATAAAATGCCCATATACGCTTTAAGAAATATGAATTTCGATACCTTTATACCCCATGCTGAAATTTATTTTTTGGACCACAGTTTGGTAAATTTTGACCACTCTCGTCACGCCGATTGGACAGACTATCGATCTAATCCTAACTCTCGCCGAGACAGAAGTTTCTGCGAAAGAACGAAACATTTATTGACGTTTGAATCACGGTAATAATCGTCTAGGATATATTGTAAGGATAATTCCGTAGGGTGGATGAGAATTTTGAATGAAACGTACTGAAATGTAATCAATAGATGGTGAAACTTTTTTTCGTAAACGTGTTTACTTGTCGGGATCTCGGATCGAACTGCTAGAACAATAGCCTCTTTGGACGAGTTTCGGTGTACATTCATACAGAGGCATACAATACATACACGGTATACAATTATAGGTAAGTAGAGGAGCTAGGCCAGTTCTAACACTGGGATCTCAGTGGCGAGCGGGGCGGCGGAGTCAAGCGCAGGGAAGCCAGGGTATGCAAGGCGCAGGGGGGGGCCCTGGACGCAGCAGCCGAGTGCGGGCCATCGATGGGAGGGGTGGGGGCAGTGCGCGACGCCACAGGGGCGGGCGGTTCCGGCATGCGGTAGCCGCGTGCGGGGTTTCGCTGGAGGGAAAGGGAAGGCCGATGGTGTCAGAGAGTGGGAGGCTAGTTTTTGGTGATGATTTCTACGGGGCGATAGCTGGACCCGCGGTCGAGAGGGGGGAATCCGCTGTTGACTGCGTGGGGGAGGGGGCATCATAGAGTCGCGGGAAAACGTTGAAAACCCATAAAATCTAATAATTTATTATAAACAAAAATTATAGATGCAAGCGGAGCATTTTTTTCTATATTATTCACAGGAGTTTATATATATAAAAAAAACAATATAGACACATGTGTGTGCGTGTGCGTGTGCGGGCGTGCGTGTGCGGGCGTGCGTGTGCGTGTGCGTGCGTGCGTATGCGTGTGTGTATGTGTGCGTGCGTGTGCGTTTGCGTGCGCGCGCGCGCGTGTGTGTGTGTGCGAGTGTGTGTGTGTGTGTGTGTGTGTGTGGGTGTGCTTGTGTGTAGGAAACTCCCATATATGGTTAGGGAAATTTTCGGGAATGAGAAAACGATAGTTGTCATAGAAAGGTTGGCCCTTTCGTGCGCGTGGTTGTGCATGCACGTGCGCGTGCGCGCGCGCGCGCGCATGTGTGTGTGTGTGTGTGTGTGTGTGTGTGTGTGGGCATGCGTGCGTGCAGGCGTGTGTGTGTGTGTGTGTGCGCGCGCGCGCGCGCGCGTGTGTGTGTGTGTGTGTGTGTAGGAAACTCCCATATATGGTTAGGGACATTTTCGGGAATGAGAAAACGATAGTTGTCATAGAAAGGTCGGCCCTTCGAAGCCCATAACAGGCTTTATTTATTGCATGTGGCTGCAGCGTTATTCCAAAACGAGTTTCAACCCATCGCGGTTTCATTTCACATGATTACGACAAGATGTTCACATGTGCGAGTATGTATGCAGTGCATCCGGCCAAGCACCCCCTGGACTTGACCAAAAACGAGCTCGAATAGGTTCCAAAGGTCTTGCTCCTAAAGTATTGATATCGTATCTCCATGCATGGAGCATTATAATACACCACAGATGAAGAATCACATTGATGGTCCCCCACCTCAACGTCGGGACTGTTGAGCTCTAGCTCAGACTGCACTATTCCACCGCAATATCAACATCTCCGAAAAGAACTTTGAAAAAGAGTGAAAATGCATCTCTCAAATATCAACAAAGTCAGCCTGATGGCGGAATTCCTCCCAACGACAATCGGATTATCAAATCACGGACATAAGAGCTGTACAGATCAAGTTCGGAAAACGCTGCATCGTGGACGTTGCAAAGGAGTTTGTTGTCTTCTTGCCAGCGCGGCTGGTGTAGGCCTGCGATCAAGATCCGAAAATGATCGAGAGTATACTGCAACTGGCACACACTGGTCAACTCTACATGAACTACATTGGTGGAAAATACAACAGCGTCGAGTTCCATCGAATCTGAGCATGGTGGAAAAGAACGCTCGTGAAGGCCCGGTGGAAACAATGAGTTCAACGACAGCCAGCATCGTCACCATCGTAGAGTTCACGCGACCGGTTCCGTCACAGTCATCATCATCGTAGAGTTTTCGGCGCTTAGTTCTACGGAAAAATGTATTTAAAATACTATTTCATCGAATATAATGTAAAAAAAAAAATTGTCGTCAAACTGTATTCGCCGTAGATATAGGTAATAAACGGAGAAACGATATTGCCTTAAAATGTTTTTATTCATTTAAAAAAATCCCTCGCTCACACAACTCTTCGTATACAGTCAACCAGCTTTTCAACGATTTTACATTCGCTTTGGCGCAATTGTATTTTGGATTGAAGGAATGATGGGGACATTTAACGTTTGTGATTTTCGGCAACTTCTGCAGCGATGGACAGTCCAGAGTCTCCAGATCGGCGACTTTTGCTGTTGAATCCATGAATCTCGATAGCCATGACCACTTCTCGAATCCCTTGGCATAGATCGTAGGAGCTCCTTCCAAGATTCCTCGAATTGTCGTTCTCGCTTCCTCGTATGGTATGCCGCTGTGTTCCCATCGTATACCATGATAATTGCGTTCCAGCCACTTGTTTGTCATTTTGTAACTTTTCCCACCACTGTTTGGCTTGTGGCTCCACAATACGACCATAGAGGATCATGCAATATGCTGAGGTATGTGTTGGAATATTTTTATTCAATTCAAATTCAAATCGCACGTCCACAGAGCCGGACTTGAGAGAATCGTTTTGATACGAGTTGGTAGTCTTCCGAAGCTCTTTAAAATCGACTCGTTCACAGGCGTCTTCGAACCTCTCTTGAACGTCTTCAAACGTCTCTGAACGTTTTACGAACGGCTCGAATGACTTTCGATCGTCTTCGAACATCTTTGAACGTCTTTGAACTCCTCACGAACGTCATTAAATGTCTTTAGAATGCCTTAGAACTTCTTCAAACATGTTGAACGTCTAGCGATCGTCTTGGAACGTTTTACGAAAGACTTTGAACGTCTCCTGAAAGTCTCTCGAACTCCTCAACAATCGTCTTCGGATGTCGCAGAAATTTCTCTCGAAAGTCTCATGAACATCTTCGAACGTCTCACGAACGTTTTTGAATGTCTCCTGGAAGTCTCTCGAACTCCTCACGATGGTCTTCGAACGTCTCATAAATATCTATGGATGTCTCACGAATGTCTTTCAAACGTCTCATGAATGGCTTCCAACAACTATTTAACCCCTTCGAACGTCTCACAAACGTCTCATGAACGTCTGTTAAATGTCTGCAAAGGTCTCTTGAATATCATCGAACGACTTTGAACGTCTCCTTTCGAACATCTCTCGAACGTCTCATGAATATCTTTTGACGTCTCACAAATGTCTTTCAAACGTCTCACGAACGTCTTAGAACATCTATTCAACCTCTTCGAACGCCTCACGTACGTCTTTGAACGTCTCTCGATCGTCTTGGAACATCTCACGAAGGCCTTTGAACGTCTCCCGAACGTCTCTCGAACTCCTCACAATCGTCTTCGGACGTCTCATGAATTTCTCTCGAAAGTTCCATGAACATTTTTGAACGTCTCACGAATGTTTTTCAATGTCTCCTGGAAGTCTCTCGAACTCCTCACGAACGTCTTCGAACATTTCACGAACATCTCTCGAGCATCTCACGAATATTTTTGAACGTCTCACGAACGTCTTCTAACATCTATTCAAGGTCTTCGAACGTCTCGCGAATTACTTGGAACGTCTTGGAACGTTTCTTGAACGTGTTCGAACGGCTTTTGAACGTTCCTCGAACTTCTCATGAACATATTCTAACTTTCGAACGTCTCGCAAACGTCTCTTAAGTGTCTCAAAATGCCTCTTAACCGTCATCGAACGTCTTTGAACGTCTCTCGAACTCTCCACGTTCGTCTACGAACATTTCACGAACATCTCTCAAGCATCTCACGAATATTTTTGAACGTCTCACGAACGTCTTCAAACGTCTTACGAACGTCTTCAAACGTCTCACGAACGTCTTCTAACATCTATTCAAGGTCTTCGAACGTCTCACGAACGTCTCGCGAATTACTTCGAACGTCTTCAAACGTCTTCGAACGTCTTGGAACGTCTTCGAACGACTCTGGAACGTCTCTCGAACTTCTCCCGAACATATTCGAACGTCTCTCGATGGCCTCACAGACGTCTTCGAACGTCTATCGAATGTCTTCGAACCTCTCCCAAACATCTATTCAGCGTCTTCGAACGCCTCGCAAACGTCTTTGAACGGTTTACGAACGTCTTACGAATGTCTTACGAACGTCTTTGAACCTCTCCTGCACGCCCCTCGAACTCTTCACGATCGTCTTCGAACGTCTCACGAATATCTCTGAACGTCTTCAAATTTCGCACGGACGTCCTCGAACGTCTCACGAACATCTTGCAAATGTCCTCGAACGTCTTCGAACATCTTGCAAATGTCTTCGAACGTCTTCGAACGGCTCGCGAACATTTTCAAATATGTAGGATACCATTGCGCAAGACGATGTACGCGTTCCAAATCATTGCCATCTAACAGGACGCTAAAGAGGCCCTGCCCATTCTAATTGCAACTTAAATTACAAGCAGTCATTTTTTATTTCAGTATTTTTCTCCAATTTAGCCTGTTACGATGTGCATTTTATCATCAAGAAGGTAGCCACAGCTTTCGAAGGAAAACCGATGTGCTTCCAATCACAAAAGAGAAATACATTTCCTTCACGAAGCATGCTGAAATTACATACAATTCAAAATATAAGATTCAATTCCGCTTCATCGATTCATGCAAATTCCTGAACACTAGTCTCGACAAATTAGCCTCATTTTTGACCGAGGATAAACTCAAAGTATTACGTACACAATTTCCAACTCTATCGACAGACGATTTCAATTTGCTGACGCGGAAAGGTGTCTTCCCTTATGAGTATATCGACAACATGACCAGGTTGGACAACAGTTGCTTACCACTACATGACGCATTTTGCAGGTTTTTCACAGAAGCTACAGTATCCGAGAGCGGGTATGCTCATGCTGAGAATGTCTGGAAGCGGTTCTCCATTCGAACGCTGGGTGAATATAGCGATTTATACTTGAAATTATATGTCTTATTATTAGCAGACATTTTGGAAAACTTTCGGAATAGGTGCATTCAGAGCTGTGGACTAGATCCTGCCTATTACTAAAGATTGCCAGGGTATACCTGGGATGGAATATTAAGAATCAAGTCAAGTTTGATTTACTAACGGACATTGATATGGTTTTATTCGTTGAGCGGAGTATACGTGGTGGTCTTAGTCAATGCTCAAACCGATATACACATGCTAATAATAAGTATATGAAGTCGTTTGATCCATCGAAAGCATCATCATACTTGATGTACTTTTATGTCAACAATTTATATGGATGGGCAATGTGTCAACCTTTGCCATATGCAGATTTTCGATGGGTCAACGACGTGTCCAACTTTGATCCATCATCCATCCATTCACCTACCGGCTACATCCTTGAGGTTGATTTGGAATATCCGTAATCTCTACATGGTGCGCATAAACACCTACCGTTTTGTCCAATACATGAAAAACCACCGGGTAAGCCGCAGGAGAGGCTGCTAGTAACCGTCTGTGACAAAAAGCGCTACATCAGCGCTATAAGAGCTACTCGATATCTAGTACGTCAATATCTATCTCATTGAAAAAATATTGAAGAACTGCGGTAATCGAATGTTTGTAAAATGGCTGGGCTTCGACAATACCCACAATAGTTCGATAAATAAATCTGATTTGTAGTCGACAGTACACGAGACCAAAAACATTTGGACTTTCATGACGCTCTTTCTACCCGTCAACCCCACGCGGTACGCCACAGCGGACGTTTTCTCGTCCTCTAATTCCTTTTCCCCCTCTCTCGAAAAGTGTATGAGTATGCGGAAAATAATGAGTACGCATCGATTACAAAAGCCACTTTCTTTACTTACAAAAAGGCGTTTTTACAATATCAAATATTTACAAAAAATTTACACCATTTTCATAAGTTTTATACATCAAGTTAGTATTTATAAAAATGTAAATAATTTTACAAAATTTTACATCCAGTTTGTATATACATGGTAGCTTTTTACGATGGTATGCTGTAATGCCCCCATGGTAGGGTTTAAGAGGTACCAGGTACGATATACCGCTTATCATCATGAGGACTTGGAGCGATTTACGTCTCCCGAATGGCGTAGACCTTGCGCAATTTCGATCGAGTACACGTTTGACTACGAATTATTTCACTTTCTTCCTTCAAGCATCGAGCATAATCATCAAACGTGATTGTCCTAGCCACAACACTGCTCTTGACACCTTTAACTTTTTTAGTTTCCTTTTCACCCTCGACACGTGTCGCATACATTTTCGATCGATGTCCAATGAACTCGGTCATAATTGCATCATTGCATTCGTCTTTCATGAGACCGGGTGCCATCTTGTTGACAAGCGTCTTACCATACCTATTGTCCCCTGAATAATCACTCGTATCAAATTTTCCAATGTCGCGCTTCATGTCTGCGTAACATCTTCGCTCTCAATGGCATATATGAAGCTATCTGTATCAGTATACATGACTTTCCATTTATTCCGATACAGTGGTACCATATACTCATGTTGAATCCCTACAAGCACGTTTTCGATATGTCGAGTATGCACATACCTACATATATGGGCTTGTGAATTTCACCTCAAGATTGCGCAATTTTACAGCAACGAGGTTTTCGGAAAAAAACACTGCGGCTGCGGAAGTTCGGCTTCGCAATAATTGCCTCTGCACGATACCTTTCCTCCCATTTTGTCAAAAGCTTTACATCTACATGATTGCGCACATTCTCCATCGTTTTGCCAAATACCGCATTATTCATTATTCAAATTATAAACATAATTTGAATAAATTCTTTTCAAAATGGTTTTTGGCTAGCGCTCGAAACTGAGTATTTAACTCGATATATGAACGTAGCTATGGGGATTGTGTAAACCGCAACACTCTATGGATTTTCGTAAGGCAAAGTCCATGGTTGTAAATTTCGATAGTGTATGACGTAGCGCTTTGTGTCACAGACGGTTACTAGCAGCCTCTTCTGCGGCTTAACCGGTGGTTTTTCATGTATTGGTCAAAACGGTAGGTCTTTATGCGCATCATGTAGAGGTTACGGATATTCCAAATCGACCTCAAGGATGTAGCCGGTAGGTGAATGGATGGATGATGGATCAAAGTTGGACACGTCGTTGACCCATCGAAAATCTGCATATGACAAAGGTTGACACATTGCCCATCCATATAAATTGTTGACATAAAAGTACATCAAGTATGATGTTGCTTTCGATGGATCAAACGACTTGATATACTTACTATTACCATGTGTATATCGGTTTGAGCATTGACTAAGACTACCACGTATACTCCGCTCAACGAATAAAACCATATCAATGTCCGTTAGTAATTCAAACTTCTTGACGTTCGAGTGTTTTAATATTGCATCCCAGGTCTACCCTGGCAATGTTTAGTAATAGGCAGGATCTAGTCCACAGCTCTCAATGCACCTATTCCGAAAGTTTTCCAAAATGTCTGCTAATAATAAGACATATATTTTCAAGTATAAATCGCTATATTCACCCAGCGTTCGAATGGAGAACCGCTCCCAGACATTCTCAGCATGAGCATACCCGCTCTCGGATACTGTAGCTTCTGTGAAGAAACTGTAAAATGCGTCATGTGGTGGTAAGCAAGTGTTGTCCAACCTGGTCATGTTGTCGATATACTCATAAGGGAAGACCTCTTTCCGCGTCAGCAAATTGAAATCGTCTGTCGATAGAGTTGGAAATTGTGTACGTAATACTTTGAGTTTATCCTCGGTCAAAAATGAGGCTAATTTGTCGAGACTGGTGTTGAGGAATTTGCATGAATCGATGAAGCGGAATTGAATCTTATGTTTTGAATTGTCTGTAATTTCAGCATGCTTCGTGAAGGAAATGTATTTCTCTTTTGTGATTGGAAGCACATCGATTTTCCTTCGAAAGCTGTGGCTACTACTGAAATGAAAACTGTGAAAACTACGGAAATAAAAAATGACTGCTTGTAATTTGAGTTGCAATTAGAATGGACAGGGCCTCTTTAGCGTCCTGTTAGAAGGCAATGATCTCGAACGCGTACATCGTCTTGCGCAATGGTTTCCTACATATTTGAAAATGTTCGCGAGCCGTTCGAAGACGTTCAAAGACATTTACAAGATGTTCGTGAAACGTTCGAAGACGTCCGTGCGAAATTTGAAGACGTTCAGAGATATTCGTGAGACGTTCGAAGACGATCGTGAAGAGTTCGAGGGACGTTCAGGAGAGGTTCAAAGACGTTCGTAAGACATTCGTAAGACGTTCGTAAACCGTTTAAAGACGTTCAGCGACGTTTGCGAGGCGTTCGAAGACGTTGAATAAATGTTTGGGAGAGGTTCGAAGACATTCGATAGACATTCGAAAACGTCTGTGAGGCCTTCGAGAGACGTTCGAATATGTTCGTGAGAAGTTCGAGAGACGTTCAAGAGTTGTTCGAAGTCGTTCAAGAGACGTTCCAAGACGTTCGAAGACGTTTGAAGACGTTCGAAGACATTGAATAGATGTTAGAAGACGTTCGTGAGACGTTCAAAAATATTCGTGAGATGCTTGAGAGATGTTCGTGAAATGTTCGAAGACGATCGTAAAGAGTTCGAGAGACGTTCAAAGACGTTCGATGACGTTTAAGAGACATTTTGAGACGTTTGCGAGACGTTCGAAAGTTAGAATATGTTCATTAGAAGTTCGAGGAACGTTCAAGAGCCGTTCGAAGACGTTCAAGAAACGTTCCAAGACGCTCGAAGTACTTCGCGAGACGTTCGTGAGATGTTCGAAGACCTTGAATAGATGTTAGAAGACGTTCGTGAGACATTCAAAAATATTCGTGAGATGCTCGAGAGATGTTCGTGAAATGTTCGAAGACGATCGTGGATAGTTCGAGAGACGTTCAAAGACGCTCGATGACGTTTAAGAGACATTTGGAGAAATTTAAGGCGCAGTATCACACGCCTCCGAGTACTTAGAAATTTTGAAATGAGTTTTCTCCCAAACGGAAGAACCAATTGGAATGAAATTTCTTGTGTGCATGCAGGACACTTGCTCCGAGAGCATGGTTCTCGGCATTTTCCCAAATTTCGAAAAAAAATTTACAGTTTGTGGTTACCACAGGATAAATTGTGAATTATTAACTATTTCATCGCATTTTCGGTAATTTGGAGGGAACCATGCTCTCGGCCATGAAAAATCACACATTTCAAGCTTTCTTTCACTTGTTTTCATGAATAAATGGCGGAGAAAACTCATTTTGAAATTTTTTACATAAAAGTAGCAAAATTGTACCAACAAAGCTCAAAATATTATCGACGGACACGATAGTCTAGTTCATCTGTTTTCTCACTGACAGCGCGCAGCTCGCATCGTTCCGTTTATACCGACCGCGCTCGTATCCTTCCGAGACAGCAAATTGTTTTTTGACATTCGGAAGCGGCACCCCTCGCGGAACGTTGTATATTCGTTCGGTTCACATGCAGTTTTTTTTTTTCGAAATACGTTTCTGCGTGCGCCATACATTCGCAAGAATTCTAGAACGGGTCGGTTTATCCGCGATGTGTGAAAAAGGGTTTACCAGTATAGTCGTGAAACGTGCGTCGAATCGGCGAAGAGTTCACGTGATCGGCCGAATATTTGTGTACATTGCGCAGATGACCAAGTGTACACAAGCAATACATGTTTATCTGGATCGTGAAAAGAAGTGCTCGAGAAGGAAAATGTCGAGCAGCGCAATTCCTAGAAGGCGGTTGCTTTGCGTATCGGTGAGTGCAGCGAAGCCTTGCCTGATCATGTGCCTGGTTATTTTTCAATCTCTGCCTCGTTATTTTTTAACCCATTCTCAGCGATCGGGTTATCTTACCTGTTGCCTTCCTTTCGAGTCTCGGGTTATCTGTTCTCGTTATTTTGTAATCCCTCCCCATCGATTCGGTTATTTTACCTACCGTCTCCTTTTTGAGTCTCGGGCTATCTGTCATCGTTATTGTTTGTGCCCTCCCCATCGATCGGCTTATCTCACTTACCGTCTTCTTTTCGAGTCTCGGGTTATCTGACCTCGTTATTTTGTAATCCCTCCCCATCGATCCGGTTGTCTCACCTACCGTCTCTCTTTTGAGTCTTGGGTTATCTGACTTTGTTATTTTGTAATCCTTCTCAATTGATCGGGTTATCTCACCTACCTTCTTCCTTTCGAGTCTCGGGTTATCTGACCTCGTTAACTTTTAATCTTTCCCCATCGATCGGGTTATCTCACCTACCGTCTCTCTTTCGAGTCTTGGATTATCTGTTCTTGTTATTTTTCAATCCCTCCCCATCGATCGGATTATCTCACCTACCGTCTCCCTTTCGAGTCTCGGGTTATCTGTCCTTGTTATTTTTAACTCCCTCTCTATCGATCGGGTTATCTCACCTACCGTCTCCATTTCGAGTCTCGGGTTATATGTCCTCGTTATTTTTCAATCCCTCCCCATCGATTGGGTTATCTTACATACCATTTCCCTTTCGAGTCTCGAGTTATCTGTCCTCGTCATTTTGTAATCCCTCCCCATCGATCGGCGAGGGATTTGTTTAACTTAATTTAAAAAGGATGGAAATATGTCGCCACCCTTTCACAAGACAAGTCTCTAGCAAACGTTTGCTAGAAAGTTCAGCAGTAATGAAATTTCCACTGATTACCGTCGTCGAAATAAGAAATCGATTCGAGCCCATTTATGTAATCAATTACCGATCGTAAAATTCCACCGCTCTTTCGTAGAGGGAGACTCTAGCGACCTTCATTGCTAGAGACTTCGATCAGCAGATCTCTCTGCCGAAAATAAATCTCGTCAGAGAGAAAAAATTGTTAAACATATTTGTTTGAACAATAGACAGTAATGGATAAATTGTAGCACTCTCTTGCAGAGAAAGCCTCCAGCGATCTCCATTGCTAATAAATACTTGCGTCGAAAAAACGGCCTGAGGTCAACCTTGGCAGAGAGATCGAATGCTGAACGTATTTGTTTCAACAATAGGCTTCGCCTGTAAAATGTCACCACTCTTTAGTTGAGTGAGTCTTCGGGCGATCTCGTTCCTACGAGAATTTTACCGAAGTCGAATGCATCGATGATACGCTGCATCGAGAATATAAATCGTACTCGAGCTTATTTGCTTAAATTCATTTAAAAAGGTTGTAAAAACAATTCGCGATGGCAAAATTTTACCGCTCTTCCGTAAAGCGAAACTCTAGCGATCTTCACTGCTTGAGACTTCAAGCCGCGGATAACCTGCCGAAAATAAGTCCCGGCAGAGAGAACAAATGTTGAAGATATTTGTTTAAACAATAGGCATTAATTGTTGAATTGTAGCCCTCTCTTTCAGAGAGAGTCTCAAGCGATCTTCATTGCAAGAAAATGTTTGCCTCGGAAAACCTGCCGAAGGTAAACCTCGGCAGAGAGATCGGATACTGAACGTATTTGTTTAAATAATAGGCATGACCTATTGTTTCAATACCCTTGTCACGGCCCTTTTGTTGAGTCAGTCTCCGGGCGATCTCGTTAGTTCGAGATTTTGGCCGAAATCGAATGCATCGATGATAAGCTGCATAGAGAATATAAATCGTACTCGAGTTTCTTTGTTCAAATTTATTTTAAAAGGTTGGAAAAAACGTCACTACCCTGCCACAAGGCGAGTATATAGCAAACTTTGTGTCCTAGAAAGTTTATCCGTAATCAAATTTTCACCGATGACCATCGTCGAATGAAGCAATCGATTCGAGCCCATTTGTTTAAACAATTCCCGATCGCAAAGTTTCACCGCTCTTCCGTCGAGCGAGACTCTAGCGATCTTCATTGCTGGAGACTTCGATCCGCGGAAAACCTGCCGAAAATAAATCCCGGCAGAGAAAACAAGTTGAACATATTTGTTTAAACAATGAGCATTAATTATTCAATTGTAGCGCTCTCTCGCAGAGAGTCCCTAGCGATCTCCATTACTTGGAAATATTTTCCTCAGAAAACCTGCCGAAGGTAAGCCTTGGCAGAGAGATCGAATGCTGAATGTATTTGTTTAAACAATAGGCATCGCCTGTAAAATGTCACCACTCTTTTTTTAGTGATTCCGGGCGATCGCGTTAGTTCGAGAATTTTTCCGAAATCAAATGCACCGATGATAAGCTGCTTCGAAAACATATATCGTACTCGAGCTTAGTTGTTTAAATTAATTAAAAATAGGTTGGAAAATGTCACTACCCTACTACAAGACGAGTTTGTAGCAAACTCCGTTTGCTAGAAAGTTTTACCGTAATGAAATTTCCATTGATGACCGCTGTCGAGAAAAGAAATGGATTCGAGCCCATTTGTTTAAACAATTCGCGATGGAAAAATTTTACCGCTCTTTCGTAGAACGAGACTCTAGCGATCTTTACTAGAGCGGAGAACCTGCCGAAAATATATCCCGGCAGAGAGAAAAATGTTGAACATATTTGTTTAAACAATAGGCATTAGTTTGTCAAATGGTAGCACTCTCTCGCAAAGAGAGTGTCTAGCGATTTCCATTGCTAGAAAATTCTAGTCTTGGAAAACCTGCCGCAGGTAAACCGCGACAGAGAGAATGAATGCCCAATGCATTTGTTTAAATAATAGACATTGCCTATAAAATTTTACCACTCTTTTGCTGAGTGAGTCTCGGGCGATTTCATTCGTTCGAGAATTTGGCCTAAGTCGAATTCATCGACGATAAGCTGCATCGAGTATATAAATCGTGCTCGAGCTTATTTCGTTAAATGAATTACAAAATGATGAAAAAATGTCGCCCCCCTTCTGCAAGACGAGTCTTTACCAAACCCCGTTTGCTAGAAGGTTCACCCATCATAAAATTTCCACCGATGGCTGTCGTCGAAAAAAGATATCGGTTCGAGCTCATTTGCCTATACAATGTAACAAAGTTTCACCGCTCTTCTGCATACGCACTAAGCCTGTGTGTGTGTGCATTGCTCGATACACACACACATATGTATATATAAGGTGTGTTCCTTACGACCGAACAGCGTGTGAAAACGTTATTTTGTTTCTGCACGCGGTCGGCGTAGCGAGAATACACGCCAATACACGGGACCATAGTGAGACGTTTTTTGTATTTTATTTTTTTTATTGATATAAGGAGAGGGCTTTGAGATTAGTCACCCATATAGCCTGTAGTGAGACGTTGTGTAGATATTGAGCGCAGTTCCCTCTGGCGGCAGAGGCTCGTAGCTAAAACTGCGACCTCTGCACTACCGCCGTAATGGGACCCCGCGTCGAAATTTCGTGGCGTGTGATACATGCCTTAAGAGACGTTTGCGAGACGTTCGAAAGTTAGAATATGTTCATGAGAAGTTCGAGGAACTTTCAAGAGCCGTTCGAAGACGTTCAAGAAACGTTCCGAGAGGTTCGAAGTAATTCGCGAGACGTTCGTGAGACGTTCGAAGACCTTGAATAGATGTTAGAAGACGTTCGTGAGACGTTTGAAGACATTCGTGAGATGTCCAAAGATATCCATGAGACGTTCGAGAGATGTTTTCGGCACGTTCGAAAACGTTCGTGAGGAGTTCGAGAGACGTTCGGGAGACGTTCAAAGGCCTTCGTGAGACGTTCCAAGACGATCGAGAGACGTTCAAAGACGTTTGAAGACATTCAAAGACGTACGTGAGGTGTTCGAAGAGGTTGAATAGATGTTCTAAGACGTTCGGGAGACGTTTGAAAGACATTTGTGAGACGTCCAAAGATATTCATGAGACGTTCCAGACATGTTCGAAAGGAGACGTTCAAAGTCGTTCGATGATATTCAAGAGACGTTTGCAGACATTTAACAGACGTTCATGAGACGGTTGTGAGACGTTCGAAGGGGTTGAATAGTTGTTCGAAGCCATTCATGAGACGTTTGTAAGACATTCATGAGACATCTATACATATTTATGAGACGTTCGAGAGATGTTCTCGGGACGAAGACGATCGTGAGGAGTTCGAGAGACTTCCAGGAGACATTCAAAAACGTTCGTGAGACGTTCGAAGATGTTCATGAGACTTTCGAGCGAAATTTCTGAGACATCCGAAGACGATTGTGAGGAGTTCGAGAGACGTTCAGGAGACGTTCGAAGTCTTTCGTAGAACGTTCCAAGATGATCGCGAGACGTTTAACAGATGTTTGAAGAAGTTCCAAGGCGTTCTAGAGGCATTTAATGACGTTCGTGAGGAGTTCGAAGACGTTCAAAGATGTTTGAAGACGATCGAAAGTCATTCGAGCCGTTCAGAAACGTTCGAGAGACGTTTGAAGATGTTCAAGAGATGTTTGAAGACGTTCAAGAGAGGTTCGAAGATGTTCAAGAGGCGTTCGAAGACGTTTGTGAACGAGTCGATTTTAAAGAGCTCGCGAACACTACCAACTCGTATCAAAACGATACTCTCAAGTCCGGCTCTGTGGACGTGCGATTTGAATTTGAATTGAATAAAAATATTCCAACACAAACCTCAGCATATTGCATGATCCTCTATGGTCGTATTGTGGAGCACAAGCCAAACAGTGGTGGGAAAAGATACAAAATGACAAACAAGTGGCTGGAACGCAATTATCATGGAATACGATGGGAACACAGCGGCATACCATACGAGGAAGCTAGAACGACAATTCGAGGAATCTTGGAAAGAGCTCCTACGATCTAGGCCAAGGGATTCGAGAAGTGCTGATGGCTGTACTGTCCATCGCTGCAGAAGTTGCCGAAAATCGCAAACGTTAAATGTCCCCATCATTTCTTCAATACAAAATACAATTGCGCCAAAGCGAATGTAAAGTCGTTGAAAAGCTGGTTGACTGTATACGAAGGGTTGTGTGAGCGAGGGATTTTTTTAAATGAATAAAAACATTTTAAGGCAATATCATTTCTCCATTGATTACCTATATCTACGGCGAATACAGTTTGACGATAATGTTTTGTTTTTTTTACATTATATTCAATGAAATCGTTTTTTAAATACATTTTTCCGTAGAACTAAGCGTCGAAAACTCTACGATGATGATGACTGTGACGGAACCGGTCGCTGCACTCTACGATGGTGACGATGCTGGCTGTCGTTGAACTCATTGTTTCCACCGGGCCTTCACGAGTGTTCTTTTCCACCATGCTCAGATTCGATGGAACTCGACGCTGTTGTATTTTCCACCAATGTACTTCATGTAGAGTTGACCATTGTGTGCCAGTTGTAGCATACTCTCGAACATTTTCGGATCTTGATCGAAGGCCTATACCAGCCGCGCTGGCAAGAAGACGACAAACTCGTCTTGCAACGTCCACGATGCAGCGTTTTCCAAACTTGGTCTGTACAGCTCTTATGTCCGTGATTTGATGATCCGATTGCCGTTGGGAGGAATTCCGCCATCAGGCTGACTTTGTTGATATTTGAGAGATGCATTTTCACTCTTTTTCAAAGTTCTTTTCGGAGATGTTGATGTTGCGGTGGAATAGTGCAGTCTGAGTTAGAGCTCAACAGTCCCGACGTTGAGGTGGGGGACCATCAATGTGATCCTTCATCTGTGGTGTATTATAATGCTCCATGCATGGAAGATACGATATTACTTCACTGTCATGTCGATGATGCTCTGACAAACGATCCCACAATAAACCAATATAGTTACCCCAATACTTTAGGAGCAAGACCTTTGGAACCTATTCAAGCTCGTTTTTAGTCAAGACCAGGGGGTGCTTGGCCGGATGCACTGCGTACATACTCCCATATGTGAACATCTCGACGTAATCTTATGGAATGAAACCCCGATGGGTTGAAACTCGTTTTGGAATAACGCTGCAGCCACATGCAACCAATAAAGCCTTTTATGGGCTTTGAACGGCCAACCTTTCTATGACAACTACCGTTTTCTCATTCCCGAAAATTTCCCTAACCATATATGGGAGTTTCCCACACACACGCGCACACACAGACACACGCGCGCACACACACACACACACACACACACACACACACACGCTGGCACGCATGCACGCACGCACGCACGCACGCACACATGTGTCTATATTGTTTTTTTAAATATATAAACTCCTGTGAATAATATAGAAAAAAATGCTCCGCTTGCATCTATAATTTTTGTTTATAATAAATTATCAGATTTTATGGGTTTTCAACGTTTTCCCGCGACTCTATGTTGCCCCCTCCCCCACGGAGTAGACAGCGGCTTCCCCCCTCTCGTCCGCGGGTCCAGCTATCGCCACGAAGAAATCATCACCAAAAACTAGCCTCCCCACTCTCTGACACCGCCACCCTCCCTTTCCCCTCCACTGCAACCCCACACGCGGCTACCGCATGCCGGATCCCCCCTCCCCTGTGGCGTCGCGCACTGCCCCACCCCCTCCCGACGATACCCCGCACTCGGTTGCTGCGTCCCGAACCACCCCCCTTCGCCGTGCCTACCCCGGCTTCCCCGCGCTCGACTCCCCCGCCCCGCTCCTCCGGGAGATCCCTGAGTTAGAACCGGCCTAGCTCCTCTACTTAGGTACATATTTGAATACAACGACACATCACAGTTCGGCCATATCTGACCATAATCCGAGCCAGATTAATGCTACTCGTGATCTACATATACATAGATACACGCGGTGTCTACCACTGCTGTTTCTTTGTCGGTATATTTTTTCTTTTTACATTTCAATTTCCTCGTTTTCGATGTCATTTGCTTCCTGGAAAACCTCATTAGGCCGCCAGGATTTCGTATTTGATGCTTCCCATACGCTGAAATAAGGGCGCTGCGTAACCTGGAAGTACTCGATATCAGCTATAATGTAGTGGTCGTTACGCATAACTTTCGTAACTTTGTATGGCCCTTCAAAACGAGGTATCAGTTTTCGTGCCACTCCTGACGTACTCTCGAAGTTTTTCAGCATGACATAATCCCCGACTTCGTATTTATGGGCCGCCTTTTTCTTACAGTCAAAATATAGTTTGCTATATTCTTGAGCTTTCTCGATTTTTTGGCTGCCGCTGAGCGAATCGAATCGAGGTCACGTGTGCCGGTATCTATTGTCTCTTCCAGGTGATCTTTTACCGCATCGGCAATCGTGCCGCGTTGGTTTACTCAAAATAGTAATTTGGTCGGTGTAACGCCGGTGCTTTTATTAATCGTATTATTTAACGCGCATTCGACGTCGTCTAGGACTCGGTACCAGTATCCACCGGACGCGTCATCGATCAGCTTTGCTAGCATCGGGCCTAGGATACTGTTTACTCTCTTTACCTGGCCATTCGCTTTTGGTGATCCCGTGGTGATATTGACGTGCGAGATGTTATTGTCATTCAGAAAATCTTGAAACTCCTAGGATATAAAGCTGCTCCCGCGATCTGTTATTATCGTTTTCGGACGACGGTAATAGGCGAAATATTGACTCAGGCGACTGACAACCTCCTTCATCGCTACGGTTTTTGTCGCATAGAGCTTCGTAAATTTCGTAAAGCGTCAATCACGACGAGAATCTGCGGTTTCACCAGGCGTTTCTTATCGTCCGGATCGTAATGATCGACATGGACCATGTCGAAGGGCTCATCACCCTTACGGATACAGTGGAGGAAACCCTCCAATCTTCCGGTCTTTGGACTGAAAGCAATACATTTCAGACAATCTTCTACATAACTCTTTACCTTATCCCGCATATTTGGGAACCAGTAGTAAGCTTTCATAGCTTCGCGCGTTTTTTCGGTAGCGAGATAGCCCATCTCATCGTGATATTTACGCAACACGTGAGTGACCATACCCTCTGGCACGTAGAACAACAAATCATTGCCGGCTTTCTGATACATGAGCCCGTTTCGCATTTCAAATTGACCGTGATTGGATTTCTCTAGCTTGTCTCTAAGTTCTCGAATTTTTGTATCGCGGTTTTGACTCAATAAGAAATTAACTTCGAAAGGATTATCTTCGACGACAAGGATTTTTACCGCGCGACTTAAGGCATCGACGTGCTGCATGCGACTACCCGCTCTGTGTTCCACCTCGTAGTCATAGTTTTGTAACTCGAGCGCCCACCTTGCAATTCTTGGGTTAATCTCATTTTTATCGAGCGTCATTTTTAGGGAGTTGCAATCTGTAACAATCTTGAATTTGATCCCTTGAACGTAAACTCTGAAACGCCTAAGCGCGTATATAATCGACAGGGTCTCGAGCTCAAAAGTATGGTGCCTACTCTCTACCTCGGTTGTGCGTTTTGAAAAGTAGAATAGAGGATGTAGTTTCAAATCCCTTTTTCCGCTGCAAGAGAGTTGCATCAAATCCGAGAGAGCTGGCATCGCAATGCAGCTCCGTTTCGTCGTTGGAAAACATTGCGTCCTTTTTCAACAAGTCGTACAATGTTTTTGCAAGCGTCGAGAACTTGTCGACGAACTTTCGGAAGTGTGAGCACATACGCAAGAACCTTTGAACGCTTCCGATGTCATGAGAATTGGGATAGTTGGAAGTCGCTTCCACGCCCCTCTCGGTCTACTGTACTCCGCTTTCAGATACTCGATATTAGTCGACAGAAGGTCGCATTTGTCGAGGCGTAGGTCGAGCCGATTCTCTACTAACGTTCTTAATACCGATTTTAGAACTTTAAAGTGGCTCTCTATTGGTTCGGTTGCAATCATAAAATCATCCATGTAAGCGACCATGTCGCCGTCTTGAAGGTATTTTGCGGGGACGGTCTTAACTAGGCGTTGAAATGTAGTTGACGCCGTTTTTAAGGGCGGGGTAAAGTTAATTCGGCGAAAAAAAGGCATGTTTTTAAGATTTTTTTTTGGCGTAACGGATAGTGTACGTTTATTGAAAAATTTACATATAATAAAGTAACATTTGAACAACATTCTCCTAAATTTGCATTGCAAAATATTCAAAATTGAGCGAGTGAAAATTAAACCCCGGAGGCGCCTCGAAAAAAAGTTGGTTTGCGGTGTGCACCATAACTCGCAACAGAATCATCTGAAACAAAAAAATCAAAATGCATTTGTTAAAGGAGATGTTTCTCGAGGTAATGACGGGAGGATTTTTTTTTTTTTCGATTTTTCGATTTTTCGTAGCACTTGGGAGCCAAAAACCCGATTTTCGCTAAAAAAAATCGGCTAATTTGTTGTTGAAAAATTAGTAATTATTAAAAAAAACAAAAAAGCTCTCGACAATACCTGGTGAATTATGTGAAGAAGTACTGTGCAAAATTTCAAAGCGATTGGTCCAGTAGATTTTGAGTTATCGTGCACACGGACTTCAGATATGACAAGTCTCAGAAAAACGGTTTGAAAAACGCAGAAGAGTTTGGTCGCTTAGCGCTCATTGCACATAAGTTTGAGAACACTTCTCGATTGCATAAAAATCTGAGAAAATTCATGCATATTAAAGGTACTCAAAAGATTAATTTTGCATAATAATAATTCCAAAATGTTATTAACAAAATTATGAAAAAAAAAAATTAGTCAACAAATTTCCCCGCAACCCAATTTTTTTTCGTGATTCGTTCATTTTTCTGAATACGTATGAATTTTCAGATATTCGGATTTTCAGATATTCGGATTGCTCGAGGGGCGTAATAAATTATGTGTATTTGATTGATTCTTCGGCCATTGATACATGGTGGAACCCATCTTTAAGATCAAGCAGACTGGAAAACGCTTTTCCGTTCACGACGGCAAGCTGGTTTCGATTAGAGGCAGTCGATAATTATCGCGCAAAGTGAGCTTATTTAATGTACGGTAATCCGCGCACATTCTTCCCTTGCCATTCCTTTTTTTGATAAGTACGATCGGTGAGACGTATTCCGATGGAGTCGGTCGAATAGTTTTCTTCTCGAGCAAATTATCGAGTATCTTAACGTAACGACAACCTCCGAGGTGGCGTATGGAGGAGTTGATGTTCGCGCAACGATAACCTGAATTCGGATTTGATTTTTGGAGTTCTAGAATGTTCGGCCTCCAAATACTCAGTACGGAAAATTTCTTTCACGTGAGACTGTACCGTTGTAGTGAGTGCGGGATTTATTCTCAACGTCGAGCAATCCTCGACATCGCGATTTGACTGAGATATCTCGATATTTATTACGACGATATTCATTACGAACGACTTTAGGATGTCCTTGCCGAGGACTACGGGAGCGACCATTGTGTCGTCTGGTACCACGAGCAGTTGTAAATTCGCTTTCTCGCTCTATCACCGAAAAAAATGTCAACGAGAACCGTTCCGAGTACCACGAGATTGCTATTATTGATTCCATGAAAACGAGCGCGCGGGTTATCATTTGTTTCGATACAAACGTCAGGAAAATATTTCACCTTTACAAAACTTACTGCGCTACCGATATCGAAGAGTGTTTCTAGGCGTGACGGTCACGTCGCGAGCAAGAGCGCATAAAAATATTCCTTTTTCTCTCTCCCATTTAGTTGAACTCCGGTAAGAACTCTGGCCTATACGATTTCCCACGAAATCGTGAACGACCATCAAATTAATACGCACGATAGCGACATTCTCATTCTTCGATGTATCCTAGAATTTTCTTAAGCATAGACGAACCGTAGCTAAGATGCAACCTATCGATAAGATATGAGCGTCGCGCGTACTTTTCCCGTGGCCCTCCTTTTTTGTCTACCTGACCTCCACGAGAACACGACTTTGGGTGCAACTTCTCGGAAAAGTCATAAAATGAAATTGTATGCAACTATGAATAAGGTAACCCGGCGATTACCCACTAACGGACCCTTAGCGCAGTCCGGAGTTTTTATCCACGTAGGGACTAAGAATAAGCCAAGGCCCCGGAAAACTCCAATCGACCCAGTCGTCAAATCTGATCGCGACGAAAGGTGAATGTACATGGAGGGGCTATAGAGCGCCTAGCCGCTACGCTTTTCCCATAAAAAAGCCCACAGGAAACAGACTCGTGTCTCCCTTACTTTTGATATACAATTGAGTTCATGCACCTTTGGCCCGTACGATACGAAGATCATGCCTCCACGACGTCCTCCCTGATTGGATAAAAAACTATTAAAGATCGAAAACGCTTTCTCTTCCCACTCTACCCAAATATGGAACCTAGAGTAGGAAGAACCAAAAGACGCTTATAAAAAAGGGCAACCCAACGTCACTCTTCAGTTCTTCTATCTTCGTTCTTCTACCGGAGTCTTTGTCAACCGTGACTCTGTCGATTTAATCATCGAATCTTAATCCAACAGTTTATCACTGAGTCTAAAAGTCAATTCAATATCATCCCTCAAACGCGAAAGTCCTGTTCGAATTACAAGCTCGTATCGCGACTTATACTTTTATAACGCGACTAATAATTTAATATCGTTTTCTTTATAAGTCAATATTTGCATTTACGCCGAAGTAACACAGTCCGATCATAAACCAATTCCGTGCTTTCCGAGAAACATTGTAAGCGAAGTGCGTACGCGTCTGATCGTCTACCATTGTACGTGCGAGCGTACCGAGCCTAGAGCGAAGGCCCTTCGTCCGAGTCCGAATCGCCACTATTTGACAAAGTAAGCTACTGCACCATTTTTTGTATTACTCCTTTATCTTGTCAACCTGCTATTTTCTCATGTCCCCGACCGCCAAACTGGACGGTACTTGGCAATGAAAGAAAAGTTGAAAACGGTAGTCACACCTGTCAAAATCTTTCGCATAAATACTGATCACGAGGGCACTTCAAGCCTAACTGTCCCCCTCTACACACATTTCCCTTTTTACCCTCATCCCGTGCTATTGCGCTTGGCGTAGGCAAGAAAGAGGAAAACAAAAGTTTATGCTCTCATCCATTCCGGATGTGACATGACTCATATACGTCACCTCCGTTATACATGGTGTAGGCGACATTCCGCAAAAAGTCTTCTTCGTCGGAAACTTCCATGTTTATCTGTTGCTTGTTGTTTTTGGTGCAGCGCGTTGTGAAATGGCCCACCTCACCACATTTGTAACAGGAGTTCTTCAGTTTCGGACAATCCGATTTTATATGGCCTTCTTCTTGGCAATGAAAGCAATTCCTTGGGTGCTGAACAGACCCGTCGATCGATTTCGAGGCGACATCCTTTCGTTTTCCGAATAGTAGAGGTTTGTTGCGATATCGAGTCTCGTTTCGCAAAGTCACATTTTTTAAACTGTCAATCATTTCCATGGTTGAGACAAAGTTTCGAAACCGAGCTTGGTTTTGGAGCTGAATATCCGGTATTCCTTCGATGACATAATCAACGATCTCTTCGTCAAAGATCGGCACGTGATTCGCGAATGTTACCTTCTCGTGACAGTAATCGCTGAAGGTCTTATTTGCGCGCCAGCTCCTACTTTCGAATTGCTTCTGAAGAACGAGTTTGTTCGGTCGGTGATCGAATATCTGTCGCATAGATGTTAGCAATTCCCCAGGACTCATCTCGACGTGTTCCGGTTTCCAGCGGAACTAATGGAGCACTTTGCTCTTTAGTTTCGTTCCCATAAGAATTTGAGAAGAATTTCCGTCCAACGAGTACGTCTGACGGAGAAGGTTGAGCTGCCGCTCCCATTTCTAAAAAGTGTCGTCTGCGCCACTGGACTCGCTGAGCAAATTACTGAGTGCCTTAATGTTTGTCCTCGAACGTTCGACATCTGGTGGTAGGACTCTTTCGGCATTGCGGAGTAAGTCCTTTTCACATTGCACAAGGGCTAGCTGTCTATGCATCAACTCTGCTTCCCGACGTAGTAGGTCAAGTTCGCGTTGCACCTCACCAGGTGGTGCATCTGCTCCACCTGAATTTAACGCATACGGCACATCAGGTGGATTTGCGTTTTGTTCACGATTGACATGACGCGGCACATCGAGTCTCCATTCGTCCGTGGGGTCCGCTGTTTGGAAGCGAACGATGAGTTCGATTTTCGTCCCACCAGCCGGTAACCCTCGTTCTTGCAGTCTTGTGCGTAGCTCGGCGACTGTGAAGTCGGTCGGCTCTCTCATTCTCGAGCCGATAATTAAACACGTATTATAAAAATATCGATTGTCGCACGATTTCTTCAAAACCCCTGAGTTATTGTAAAAGTATTAACCGTCATATCTATGACGAAGACTCGTGAGTGTAGGCACATTATAAACAGTTTGAACGAGAAACCCGAAAGCGCGCTCTACTACGACTGTCCCGAGAGCGCGCGCGCTCGCGGTGATTAATTATCGACGTTAGACCTATGACGGTTTCGAGTTGATCTCCGATAGGTAACGCGTCGGTAAATTCGATATCGACCGTTCCCCCGAACCTATGACGAAGCACGATAGTTCGTCAAACCGTTTTGCGTAACACTACGCGTTATTTGAATTTCACATGTATACAGCACCACCACACGAGATCTCGCTGCGGATCACGTGTCTCCAAAATTTGTATTACCGTTACGTACGATTTACCTCGCTGCGAACTACTACACCATTTCAATGAGAGCACACGTATACAGCACCACCGCACGAGATCACGCTATGGATCACGTGTTTCCGAAATTCGTTTTTCTCACCGTAACGTGCGATTTAAATTGTCGCATGATTTCTGAAATATACAGACCGCACGTCTCACTACTAGCTAAGTACAAACGTCTTACGATCCGACTTAATGCGCGCACGAGAGAACCTGTCGATGCTCTCTCCACATACCCGAATTACAACTCGCGATCCGCACAGAACTTTGCATACCATTCGACGGTTGCAATGAGCGATACGTGTCGATTTTCACAAAACACGCGGTTCAGCCCAATGTTCGTTGTTAAGCGAATTTGAGAGTTGAGTTTGATCCCACTTCTGAGATTGTATGGATAATTCCGTAGGATGGATGAGAATTTTGAATCAAACGTACTGAAATGTAGTCTTACACGGTGACATTTTATTTCGTAAACGAGTTTACTTGTCGGGCTCTCGGATCGAACTGCTAGAACAATAGCCTCTATGGATGAGTTTCGGTGTACATTAATACAGAGACATATAATACATACACGGTATACAATTATATATATTTCAATACAACGGCATAACACAATATATATTGGGAGTACAAATAAGTCTCCGCCGTTCGACAAAAGATAGCCCCACCAGACGGTTATGGTTGAAATTGTCAGATGTAAAACGTCATATCGTAAGGTTGGACATCTGGCAAGACCATAACCTTGAAATATTAGCGATTTTGTATAAGCATCACATAATTTTTTTTGTGCGAAAATGTCGAGTTTGGAGCCGAATAAGCGTCATTTGTGGGAACTTTTGATTTACTTGTTTAATTGGAACAAATCTGCAGCTGAGGTGCATCGATTGCTTGTAGAAGCATATGATGAGGCTGCTTTAAGTGAGAGAAGTTGTCATGAGTGGTTTCAAAAGTTTAAGAATGGTGAGTTTGACGTCGAAGACAAAGAACGTAGCGGAAGGCCGAACGTGTACGAAGACGCGGAATTGGAAGCATTATTGCAGGGAGATTCGTGCCAAACGCAAGAAGAACTTGCACTTACATTAGGAGTGACTCAACAAGCAATTTCACATCGTTTAAAATCGTTGGGAATGATTCAAAAGCAAGGAAATTGGCTTCCATATGAACTGCAGCCGAGAAACGTTGAACGTCGATCTTGCACATGTGAAAGTCTGCTTGCTAGGCATAAGCGAAAGGGTTTTTTGCATCGTATAATCACTGGTGATGAAAAATGGATCCACTACTATAATCCAAAGAAGAGGAAATCATGGGGACCACCTGGCCATACTTCAACATCGATAGCCAAGCCGAATATTCATGGAAAAAAAACTCATGTTGTGTATTTGGTGGAATCAGCCGGTATTGCGCCCGGACCTCCGCCGATTCTTGGCGACCCCCGTCGAGCGCTCCTCTCCGTCGGGCAGCTCGATACCTTGAGCATACTCCCCTCGACGGTTCAGAACGCCCGAAACCCCAACAAACCTCAAAGAAATCGAAATCTCGATATCGGTAGCGCGTAAACGCAATCTGTACCCGAGGCAAATCGGAGGGGTCAGACCATACGGGAACTAAACTAATCGGTACCTATTCGGGGAGTTCTTTGTGACCGTGAGTCACAAAAAAATCACGTCACAACTCCCCACCCCTTACGGGTAGTTTCGGCATCGAAACCGAAAACGGGAGTGCGTTTTCGAACGACGATAACTTCGGGTGCGGACCTCAATCCGACGGACTGTTCGGTTTGGAGTCCGCGGGCTCGAAGAACGAGACCGACATTGTCATCGCCCTTGAACGAGAACGAAACTCAACCCCACCGCAATAAGGCGAATCCTTTCGAGAGCAAAGAAACGAAAGCAGCACGACGAACGTACTTTACAAATCGTAGGAGAGCTTCTCTAATATTGGAGCGGGACCGCTACTGAGCTTATCGAGACCCCCAGAAACACATTCGATTACTTAAGCGAGAGCTATATAACATTTTTTTTTCTACAGCGGTAGCATCAGTTTATCCCCCAAAATTACTACGCGAGAGCATCGTGATTCACAATTGAATCAATCGGTTATGAGGGAACGAGATCGGCACGAATAAAATCCAACCCGAGAAATAAAAATTTTTTTCCTCCTAAAACGGTAGCACAAGTTTTCCCCCAATGTTACTACACGGGAGCATCATGATTCACAATTGAATCAACAGTTTATGAGGGAACGAGATCGTCAGGGACAGAATCCAGCCCGAGAAATAATTGACATTAACAACAAAAAAAACCAGATAAAACAAAACAAACAAAAAACATACGATACCCCGTCCGGAGATTTCCTCTCGTCCCTTGAGACGACGGCGTCGGACCGACCAACGGTTGACGAGAACGTGCGAGACCAACATCTCGATTCCTGGCAGGAGCTGGAGCCTCCCGGCCCATATCCTGAGAACCGGGATTTGATACCATGTGACGAGGACTGGGGCCTTCCGGCCCGTATTGCGGGAGCTGCGAACTTCCTAATCTGTGCAACGGGAACTGAGGTCTTGCGGCCCTCATATCGGGAGCTGGGGCCTTTCGGCTCGTGTATCGGGAGCTGAGGCCTTGCGGCCTTCATGTCGGGAGCTGGGGCCTTGCGGCCCGTATTGCGGGAGCTAGGGACCTCTGGTCCACATATCGAGAGCTGGGCCTTTCGGCCTTTCTTACGGGAGCTAGGGCCTTTCGGTCCGCATTGCGGGAGCTGGGCATCTGTTCGCTCAAGGGGTTGGGTGATCCCCTCCCCCTTGGCCTAACCCACGGGGCGGAGCCAGGGCTCTCGCAGGACCAGACGCAGGTGGTCCCCCCGCGCCCCCAGGAAGGGCTGTTTTAGGGCGCCGCGACCCTCGAGACCGTGGTCCCGATGCTCGTAGCGCCCTTAGCTCTTCACGGGGGACGTTCCGACCTACCCGCGAGACGTACGGCCCTTGAGCCTTCCACCCCTCGCTGCAAGCGGAGCAGGTCCGCAAGGTTTTCCCCTTGCGGCCACAACGCCGGCAGAAGGTGGTGATCGGCGGGCCTAACGGGCACTGCGAGTACCGGTGACCTGGTTCCCCGCAACTGTAGCAGGCCCGTTCTAGATATCTCCGGCGGTCTGGCTGGTCCGGCCGCCGGGCCTCGGGAACTTTGACCCGGGAGGTGGTCGCAACCACAGTGGGCACAACCCCTGCAGGACCGGCCAATGCCGGATCGGCGGCTTGACGCGCCCGAGCAGGAGCCTTGCGCCGGGGTTTCCGGGTCCTACGGGGCACCGGAGCCGGGTCCTCCTGGGCCAGGTCCGTGATGGCTCGGACCAACGCACCCGTCCACTCGGGATCCCCAGAGTCGGTAGTGGCGAGGGTGGCCGCGCACGCCCGGATCAAATCCGTCGCCGGCAACCCATCGAGCCACCCCGCTTCCGGCTCGTCCATCGCCACCTCGTTGTCGGTAACGGATCCCATATCGATAACCTGCAATGGTAAAACTCGATTAGGTCGGTACTTCAGGGGGCTGATAGGGCTTCAGGTCCTGGACCGAGACTTTTCCCACTGATCGCCCGTCGAGATCCGAGAGTTCGTAAAGAACTCGAGAGCGTTGTTTCGAGATCATGTACGGCCCCTCAAAATGAGGCAACAACGCCGCGGACACGTGTTTTCCAGCGGACGATAACCCATGCGCCCGGCGCAAGACGAGATCCCCAACCTCGAACGTACGATCGCGACGATGGCGGTTGTACTGTTCGGATTGTCTCCGGAACGCCTCATCGAGAGCGTGGACAAATGCCTTCCTCAAGGTATCCAGGCGAGCCATTCGTTTCATCCACTCCTCCGGAGGACGTGGAGTAACTTCGGGATCACCCTCGACCCGTCGTCGTAGAGACGGGGTAGAAAGTGGTTCGCGACCAAAATTCGCGAACGCAGGCGTGGCCTGAAGAGAACTATGATGCGCCGTATTGTATGCAAATCGAAATTCGTGCAGGTGACGGTCCCATCCCCGATGGTCCCCGTCGAGGAACGCGCGGATCATTGTCTTGATCACGCGGTTCACCCGCTCGGTAGGGTTAGCTTGGGGGTGGTACGGCGGGGTCGTGTCATGCCGTATCCCCACGCGCTTGGTAAACCGACGGATGTCCTGATTGACAAACTCCGTCCCGTTATCCGTGATCAGTACCCGGGGCGCACCCCATCGGGTGACGACCAATTCGTCGAGAGCTTGCGAGATCACCTTACTCGTGGCCCTCCGAAGAGGACAGACCTCGATCCACTTCGTGAAGAGGTCCTGTATTACGAGAACGTAAGTGTGACCTATGGTTCCAGGTGTAACTGGCCCCATGATATCGGCAGCAATGGTCGTCCAGGGCTCTTCGACTATGCGGTGGCCCATCAGACCTGCGGGAGCTTGCTGTTCCACCTTGCAACGTTGGCAGGTGTCGCACTGCCTTACGTGCGCAATGACGGTTTTGAACAGACCCGGCCAATAGTAAGCGCTCGCCAGACGTCGGTACGTCTTGTCGACGCCTAGGTGACTGGCCTGCGGGAGCGCATGGCACTCGTGTAGAGCCACATCCCGGGATTCGCGGGGAAGCACTAGTTTCCACGCATCAAGATCCTCAAACTCGAGATCAGCAAGGTCAGAGCGCCGATGGAAATACAGCCGGTCATCAGCGATTTTCCAGTCCGCGAACTTGTCGGGAGCTCGTTCGACGTCGCGAAGACGCCGCCGATACCACCTGTCTCGGGACTCGCGGGCGCATGCGACCGCGTCGGCCTGACCCTCAGGAATTCTCGAAAGCGCATCGGGAACGTGGTGCAACGCGCCCTTAGGATGGACGGTGGTGAAGCTGTATTCCAGCAACTCCAATGCCCACCGGGCCAGTCGACCAGTCGGGTTCTTTAGGTTGTGCAGCCATCGAAGGCTACTGTGGTCTGTTTCCATGAATATTCGGCTTGGCTGTCGATGTTGAAGTATGGCCAGGTGGTCCCCATGATTTCCTCTTCTTAGGATTATCGTAGTGGATCCATTTTTCATCACCAGTGATTATACGATGCAAAAAACCCTTTCGCTTATGCCTAGCAAGCAGAATTTCACATGTGCAAGATCGGCGTTCAACGTTTCTCGGCTTCAGTTCATATGGAAGCCAATTTCCTTGCTTTTGAATCATTCCCAACGATTTTAAACGATGTGAAATTGCTTGTTGAGTCACTCCTAATGTAAGTGCAAGTTCTTCTTGCGTTTGGCACGAATCTCCCTGCAATAATGCTTCCAATTTCGCGTCTTCGTACACGTTCGGCCTTCCGCTACGTTCTTTGTCTTCGACGTCAAACTCACCATTCTTAAACTTTTTAAACCACTCATGACAACTTCTCTCACTTAAAGCAGCCTCATCATATGCTTCTACAAGCAATCGATGCACCTCAGCTGCAGATTTGTTCCAATTAAACAAGTAAATCAAAAGTTCCCGCAAATTACGCTTATTCGGCTCAAAACTCGACATTTTCGCACAAAAAAAATTATGTGATGCTTATACAAAATCGCTAATATTTCAAGGTTATGGTCTTGCCAGATGTCCAACCTTACGATATGACGTTTTACATCTGACAATTTCAACCATAACCGTCTGGTGGGGCCATCTTTTGTCAAACGGCGGAGACTTATTTGTACTCCCAATATATATTGTGTTATGCCGTTGTATTGAAATATATATAATTGTATACCGTGTATGTATTGTATGTCTCTGTATTAATGTACACCGAAACTCGTCCATAGAGGCTATTGTTCTAGCGGTTCGATCCGAGAGCTCGACAAGTAAACTCGTTTGCGAAATAAGATGTCACCGTGTATTGACTACATTTCAGTACGTTTGATTAAAAATTCTCATCCATCCTACGGAATTATTCATACAATCTCAGAAGTGGGATCAAACTCAACTCTCAAATTCGCTCAACAACGAACATTGGGCTGAACCGCGTGTTTTGTGAAAATCGACACGTATCGCTCATTGCAACCGTCGAATGGTATGCAAAGTTCTGTGCGGATCGCGAGTTATAATTCGGGTATGTGGAGAGAGCATCGACAGGTTCTCTCGTGCGCGCATTAAGTCGGATCGTAAGACGTTTGTACTTAGCTAGTAGTGAGACGTGCGGTCTGTATATTTCAGAAATCATGCGACAATTTAAATCGCACGTTACGGTGAGAAAAACGAATTTCGGAGACACGTGATCCATAGCGTGATCTCGTGCGGTGGTGCTGTATACGTGTGCTCTCATTGAAACGGTGTAGTAGTTCGCAGCGAGGTAAATCGTACGTAACGGTAATACAAATTTCGGAGACACGTGATCCGCAGCGAGATCTCGTGTGGTGGTGCTGTATACATGTGAAATTCAAATAACGCGTATTGTTACGTAAAACGGTTTGACGAACTATCGTGCTTCGTCATAGGTTCGGGGGAACGGTCGATATCGAATTTACCGACGCGTTACCTATCGGAGATCAACTCGAAATCGTCATAGGTCTAAGGTCGATAATTAATCACCGCGAGCGCGCGCGCTCTCGGGACAGTCGTAGTAGAGCGCGCTTTCGGGTTTCTCGTTCGAACTTTTTATAGTGTGCCTACACCCACGAGTCTTCGTCTCAGGTATGACGGTTAATACTTTTACAGAACTCAGGGGTTTTGAAGAAATCGTGCGACAATCGATATTTTTATAATACGTGTTTAATTATCGGCTCGAGAATGAGAGAGCCGACCGACTTCACAGTCGCCGAGCTACGCACAAGACTGCAAGAACGTGGGTTACCGGCTGGTGGGTCGAAAATCGAACTCATCGTTCGCTTCCAAACAGCGGACCCCACGGACGAATGGAGACTCGATGTGCCGCGTCATGTCAATCGTGAACAAAACGCAAATCCACCTGATGTGCCGTATGCGATAAATTCAGGTGTAGCAGATGCACGACCTGGTGAGGTGCAACGCGAACTTGACCTACTACGTCGGGAAGCAGAGTTGATGCATAGACAGCTAGCCCTTGTGCAATGTGAAAAGGACTTACTCCGCAATGCCGAAAGAGTCCTACCACCAGATGTCGAACGTTCGAGGACAAACATCAAGGCACTCAGTAATTTGCTCAGCGAGTCCAGTGGCGCAGACGACACTTTTTAGAAATGGGAGCGGCAGCTCAACCTTCTCCGTCAGACGTACTCGTTGGACGAAAATTCTTCTCAAATTCTTATGGGAACGAAACTAAAGAGCAAAGTGCTCCATTAGTTCCGCTGGAAACCGGAACACGTCGAGATGAGTCCTGGGGAATTGCTAACATCTATGCGACAGATATTCGATCACCGACCGAACAAACTCGTTCTTCAGAAGCAATTCGAAAGTAGGAGCTGGCGCGCAAATAAGACCTTCAGCGATTACTGTCACGAGAAGGTAACATTCGCGAATCACGTGCCGATCTTTGACGAAGAGATCGTTGATTATGTCATCGAGGGAATACCGGATATTCAGCTCCAAAACCAAGCTCGGTTTCGAAACTTTGTCTCAACCATGGAAATGATTGAGAGTTTAAAAAATGTGGCTTTGCGAAACGAGACTCGATATCGCAACAAACCTCTACTATTCGGAAAACGAAAGGATGTCGCCTCGAAATCGATCGACGGGTCTGTTCAGCACCCAAGGAATTGCTTTCATTGCCAAGAAGAAGGCCATATAAAATCGGATTGTCCGAAACTGAAGAACTCCTGTTACAAATGTGGTGAGGTGGGCCATTTCACAACGCGCTGCACCAAAAACAACAAGCAACAGATAAACATGGAAGTTTCCGACGAAGAAGACTTTTTGCGGAATGTCGCCTACACCATGTATAACGGAGGTGACGTATATGAGTCATGTCACATCCGGAATGGATGAGAGCATAAACTTTTGTTTTCCTCTTTCTTGCCTACGCCAAACGCAATAGCACGGGATGAGGGTAAAAAGGGAAATGTGTGTAGAGGGGAAAAGTTAGGCTTCAAGTGCCCTCGTGATCAGTATTTATGCGAAGGATTTTGACAGGTGTGACTACCGTTTTCAACTTTTCTTTCATTGCCAAGTACCGTCCAGTTTGGCGGTCGGGGACATGAGAAAATAGCAGGTTGACAAGATAAAGGAGTGATACAAAAAATGGTGCAGTAGCTTACTTTGTCGAATAGTGGCGATTCGGACTTGGACGAAGGGCCTTCGCTCTAGGCTCGGTACGCTCGCAGGTACAATGGTAGACGATGAGACGCGTACGCACTGCGCTTACAATGTTTCTCGGAAAGCGCGGAATTGGTTTATGATCGGACTGTGTTACTTCGGCGTAAATGCAAATATTGACTTATAAAGAAAACGATCTTAAATTATTAGTCGCGGTATAAAAGTATAAGTCGCGATATGAGCTTGTAATTCGAACAGGACTTTCGCGTTTGAGGGATGATATTGAATTGATTTTTAGACTCAGTGATAAACTGTTGGATTAAGATTTGATGATTAAATCGACAGAGTCACGGTTGACAAAGACTCCGGTAGAAGAACGAAGATAGAAGAACTGAAGAGTGACGTTGGATTGCCCTTTTTTATAAGCATCTTTTGGTTCTTCCTACTCTAGGTTCCATATTTGGGTAGAATGGGAAGAGAAAGGGTTTTCGTTCTTTAATAGTTTTTTATCCAATCAGGAAGGACGTCGTGGAGGCATGATCTTCGTATCGTACGGGCCAAAGGTGCATGAACTCAATTGTATATCAAAAGTAAGTGACACACGAGTCTGTTTCCTGTGGGCTTTTTTATGGGAAAAGCGTAGCGGCTAGGCGCTCTATAGCCCCTGTAGTAGTAGATTTGAATCTCCAACTTGATATTACGTGAAGAAAATTTTAAAGTAATAAAGTGAAATTACTCGTTAGCTATTAACTCTAGGGCTGATAATGGTCTATACTTTTTTACTCAGAATTCGATACTCTATCATATTACGCTATAAAAAATATAGCATTCCATTTGAAAAAATAAAGTTGACCTTCAAATCTTCGAAGCGCCTCCACCTATAAAAAAAATAAATGCACCACATAGTGTAGCCTTATAAACCATGTAACTTTTGTATAAAACATTTTTTTGTGCAACGCATATTTTGGTCGTAAAAGAGGTGCACACGTTGCGTGGTCCACCCTGTATATATATATATATATATATATACGTCGGAGATATGTCAGAAGGACGTTTACACCTTCGCGTGCTTCGATGTTAATCTGCCTTTTATATATATATATATATTGTCACGAGTATCGCGCGTTTATGTAGGCGGAGGACGGGGGGGGGGCAGAAATAAATAAAATTGTTATTTCACAACTAGAATAATTAAATTAAATTTTAATGGTCAAACAAAAAGCACAACGTGACTCGATATAATAATAAAATATATTTGATAATAATAAGTAAAAAGTGGATAATGACTCTATATTTAAAAAATAATACTTGATAACAACACTACTGAAATAATAAAGGTACGGAATCGAATTGAACGGGTTTCGGTACACGCGAATTCCCAACTCAAATATCTCTACCCGTTCTTAATTTTATAAATGTTGGGCGCCAGCCTTTCTTGGGCAACGCGGCTTACCGCGTACGCAAATTACGAAAAAAAAGAAAACAAACTAACTCGGATTATTCCGCACGCGACTCTATACAAAATGAAAAAGGGGCGACATGTGAGGGTATCGGGGCAAGATGGGGTTCTCCGAATGCAATGGACTCTTGATTTCCGGACCACGACTAATGTTTATCACGAGCAAACACAAAAATGAAAGATTACAAAATAAACGAAAAGAAATATCGATTCTGCTCGCGAAAATACAAGAATAACTTCATTGTACGGCAACGACGGAATCGCCAAACGCGGCGTTATTCTTTTCGGCCGGCGACCAGAGCCTCACGTGGGATGGCCACGGATATGTGTACACGAGGGGGGGGATTTCTTTGCGGGACGACGGGGACCCGCCACGGCACCGTTTCACAATTTCTTTTTACGCGAATTATCTTCTTTTATTTTTATTTTCTTTCAAAGATAACTCTTTAATTAAGCTACTCTACGCAAATAATATTAAGGTACCAATATGAATTTTTCCGGTGACGCGCGAGGATGCGATTTTAAGTCGGGGAGCACACAAAAAAAAAGGAATCAAGGGAATATCGCCCGAGCGATAATTGCAGTATAATTCTTGCGGCTATTCCGCGCCGCTCTCGCAAAGATAAAAGAGAGGAGACTTACAATTTGTGTCGTCATTCGTCCTTCTCGGCGTTCTCGACTGTTCTCTATCTCTCTCGCTTTCCGTTCTCGATACGTTTCGACTTTGTATTTCAACCTTCGCTGACCATGCTTCAGGACCTAATGGCGACCACACCGGCCGATTTCTTCCTCGTTCCCAATTTTTCCTCAGATGTGAAGACCTCCTATTGATTTTTGAAACGATCGCCGCGTCTCGCTCTTCTGACAATTGACAATCGAACCTCGAGTCGGTGTATGGCCTCGGCCGGTAAGAGCGCCGACCGGCCACTCCACTCGAGGGCCGCCGGCTCACCCTCTCGTAACGAAGGACGGCATCTCGGGAGATGGCTGCAGCGGGTGTCTCGCACGCGAGACGCGTGACGTTGTTGACGGTAGATGTCCCGGGACGCGACGGGGACAGATCTCACCAGGCCGACGTGGCTATAGCCGACGGTCAGCGTTTTTCTTCGGGACGACATAGGAAGGAATGAGGGCGGGGGGACGTCTCTATTCTCTCTCTATTCTTAAATCTAACAAAATTATCATTATCGGAAGGTGCGTGGCGGGGATCAAGCTCGAGCGCGGTCACGCAGGCTTTTTCCCAATATTTTTGTGACGCAACGTCACAACTCCCCCCTGCTTATACTGAAGTACTCCCCTCCTTTCCTGCAAGAACGGTATTTCAGTTACTGGTACTTCGGTTTTAAGGGAGGAGATCGGAGGAATTTAGTAAGGCATTGGATTTTCCCGGGAGTCTGGCCCGAATGATGACTTGTTAGCTTTTTACGATTAAATCACAGATTTCGCTACCTTAGATTTTACTATGTACTAGTCTTATTTTGCGATGACGTTGACCGTACGGGCTGTCATCAGTCGTTCTCAGGCTCGTTATTCAGTCTTTCTGTGTCGTAATACTGGACGGTTGACCCGATACTTATTGGGGCTTCCGTCGTGGCTACCTCCTCCTGTGACTACGTATGCTCGAACCTGATCTTTCCGATGCCGGCTGATCGTCTCTCAGTATGCGAGGGCACTGCCCTTCCCGCGTCGGATCTTAAAACCTCCTCGGGGATTCGTGGTGTTGGCCACTAGAGACTTGATAGTCCTGGTGGTTCCCGGCTGTCCCGCCGCGCGGTCGGTACAGTAAATCAACGGGATGGACGGTGTATGGGGCCTTCGGGGTTGGGACATCCGGTTCGGGACGTCTGATTCGGCAGATCTGGTTTGAGGATGTCAGGTTTAAGACATCTGGTTTGGGGACGTCTGGTTGGGGACTACGGGATTGGTACATCTGGATGGGAAATACGGGCTTCGGACACCTGGATGCGGACTATGGGATTGGGGCATATGTATGGGGACTACAGGATTGGGACATCTGGATGGGAACTACGGGATTGGGACATCTGGATGGGGCCAGCGGGGTCTTGGAACTTGTGGGAGTGATTTCAACGAGGGGGATGGGGTCGTTTTTCTACGACGCGGGGACACTTATTGGACTGGTGACCGGTTTGACCGCACGACCAACACCGGGATATCCCTATCCGGGTGGTCGTCGTCGCCATTCTGGGGTTGGAGGGGAGAGGTGATGTGGGCAATGGACAGGGGGGCGGATGGTGAGATCAAGGAGGGAATCGGGGATGGGACCTGGGGCTGGGAAGAACGTGGGCTAGGGAGGGGCCATGGTGGGGTGGTCCGTTGGGCCGTTGGGAAATGAGGTTGGATCAGGGCAGGGGGAGTTCATGGCCACCTTTTTCCGTTGTGGTGGTGGCGAGGAGCGCCTTCGCCCGCTGCCGACGGCGCCTAGGGGCGGCAGGGGAAGGGGAGGATCTATGGGCTTGTGGTCCTGTTGAGACAGGGGCGGAGGCTTGGGGGCGGTGAGGGGAACGGGAAGTCGGGGGAGAGGGGTTAAGGGCGGCCATTGCCAGGACGAGGGGTATCTTCGGGGGAGGAACGGGAGTTGGTTCGGGGATGCTCGAGGGAAACTGGGTCGAGGGCTCGCTGGGAGAGGGGAGGATAGTCTCGTTCCGAGAAGCGGGGAACCCTCCCCAGGGGACTGCGCGGCTTCGTGCCACGTGGTCCCCGCCGAGGAATTCCGGCCGCCGGAAATTAAAGCAGGGGGCCCCCTGCTGCGCGCGTCGAAGCCGGTGTCTCCGGCTCGCTGCCCCGGATAGGCCAAAGGGCCTGGTAGTTGTCCCGCTAACCCTCCACCACAAGGCGGGAGAGGCGCGGATAATCGGGCGTCTGCTCCGCCAACGGGGAATGCGGGGGTTCCTCCAACTCTCCCACCGGCCGCCTATACGGCGGACGGAGTTTCTCTTCGCCGGTATTCCTCCTCTTGCTCGGTATTAATTAAACCTGGAAGCGATATACACAAAAGCAAAAGCACATTAGCACACAAAGCGTCATAAGCGATTTATTTTTTTTTGCACCGCTGCGGCGGCACCGCTTGGAACTAGGGATCGGGATCGCAGGAGAACGCGGCCTACGAGGGTCGGCTATTTCCTGGTCAGGGGACGGATTCTCCTCAGGTTTTGGGTTTGTCTGAGGATCCCGGAAGAATTTGAGGTGCTTGACGTGTACTCTCAGATTGCGACGATTCGTCAGATCCTCCAGTCCATATACCACGGGGGAGTACACTGCCACGATACGGTAGGGGCTGCTGAACCGCGGCGCCAATTTTGCGGCGAAGTTCTGCGCTCCTGACGACAAAACTCGATTGTTCCTCAGAATTATATCTCCCACCTGGTACCTAGTATCCTTCCGGTTCTTATTATAATATCTGGCCTGCCTCTTCGCGGCAGCCTCCAGATTCTTTGGAACCCAATCGTGCAGCAGAGGTAGCCGCTGCATTCGGTTCGACCAAACCTCAGGATCCCCTGGGGTCAAATTGGAGGACTCGGAGACTTGGTCTCGTCGGCTTTTGGCGGGGCGGGGGTTACGACCGAAATTTAAAAATGCTGGGGTCATCTGGGTGGAGGACTGGGAGGCTGTGTTCATTGCGAAGCACAATTCTGGGAGGTGGGCGTCCCAGTCTCGATGATCCATCCGGACGTACGAGGTTATCATCGTCTTAAGAGTCCTGCTGACTCGCTCAACAGGATTCCTTTGTGCGTGGTATGGGGGAACTGTCGTCTGGTGAATTCCGAGTTCATCTAGATGTCGCGTCACGTATTTACAAACTCGGTCCCATTGTCTGTCAATAAATACTGGGGACAACCATACCGGTTGACCACCAGGTTCTCGAATGCTTTCATGATCGTGCGCCCGTAGCGCTATTAAGTGCCTTCACTTTTACAAATTTCGTGAATGCGTCTTGAAACACCACCCCATACCTATTTTTGGCCTTGCTAGGGGAGAAGGGGCCCATAACGTCTGCGGCAACTACGCAGCACGGACCTTCGGTGGTGGAGCTAACATATGGGACAGCGGGACACGTAGCGCGCGCCGTCTTGGAATACGCCTGGCCAAAAGAAGTCCTGGATGACCCGCTGATATGTTTTATCCGTCCCCAGGTGTCCAGCCTGAGGCCCTTGTTATGCGTCCTCTATTGCTCGAGTCCTGGCATCCGCCAGCAACAGGAGCCTCCAGGCGTCCAAGTCCACGAGAGTCGGATCGATGATGGAATGTGGCCGATGGTAGTAAAGCCGGTGGTCTTCCAGCTTCCAGCTCGGATACTTCCAGGGGAAATCTTGAACGTTTCGTACCTTGTCCAGGTACTACGGGTCAGTACAGTACCTGAATTTAATGCCTGGACATGCTTATACTGGCGCTCTGTGAAGTTACCGTCATTGGTCGATTTTCGAACGAATTTCAGATTGATGTGTCACGAGTCACTTCTAAGCCGTAAGGCGATATAACCTCAGGAAAAAATGACAGCGCTGAGATGTCGCAGCTGCAGTGTGAAGGCAGTCATCCAGAGTGTTGAAAGGACGAAAATTATGAATGCGAAATTGGAAAAAAAGAACATACAGAATCCTTTTCAAAATAAATATATAATATTAATACGATGAGTAATAATATCCGGACCAACAATATTAACGCACTGAAAAGTGGAGAAAGAATAAATTTAAAACAGATATGAAACATTTTCTTATTATATAATATTATCGTATTAAAAACATTTATTGTATGAGTATGCATTAAAGTTTTGAAGAAACAAGTTTCGAATCTCAAGTCAATCTCGGTTTGTATCAATGTTTTTTACAGCTCGGAGTTAATCCAAGTGAGAGTGCAAGTGGTCCTGTTGTGGAATAATCTCTACAATCTGAAAACATTGCACAAAACATTGAATCTATTTCTTTTCGTAGGCTAGTGCAATGGTAGAGGTTCAAAAACGCTATTTGAAGCATTGCGGAGGGTATTTTTTTGTAAATTATTTAAAGGAAACGAATCTAACTACTGTAAATATGATTACAACAAACAAACATCAAACATTATTTGAATAAATCGTCTTACCCATTGGAATCGTCGCGATACTAAAAAAAAAATATTGTATGTGTGTTGTTTAAAGTTTAAAAATAACAAATATCGAATCTCATGTAAATCTTTGTTTGAATCGATATTTTTTACAGATGGGAATTAATCCGAGTCCGAGTGCAAGTATTCCTATTGTATAATAATCTCTATAATCAGAAAACACCGCGCTAAACATTGGATTCGTTTATTTTCATAGTCTACTGCAGCAGTAGTAGTTCTGAAACACTATATTCGTATCGAGGGAGGTGCGTTTTTAAATATCCTTCACAGGAAGCGAATCCGGACATTCTGAACATTATTTCGATAATCAAGCATAAAACATGACTTAAATAAATCGTTTTTCATGTTGGATTCGTCTCGATCTTATAAAAAAAACATTTATAGTATGCCATTCATCAACGCTAAAAAAATCAATGTCGAATCTCATGTAAATCTCTGTTTGAAACGACGTTTTTTTAAGGCCCCTCCACACTACTCGTTCGAAGTTCCTCGCCGAAGTACTCGCCGAAGCTAGCCGAGTACGAGGAGCGTCACCACACACTCGCTCAACTTCGCGAGAACTTCGTCGCTTAACTTTGCGAAAACTCCGTCGCTCACACCGCTCAGCATTAATCGAAGTTAGCCGAGTAGTTTAGAGAGTCGCTTCGTGCTCGCGACTTCGGCCGTTTGACTCGGCCCAAAATACCGACACCGATCGGAAGTCGCCCGAAGCAAAGCAAAGCGAGGCGAAGAAGCACGGTGCCTCTCTACACTCTCGTCCTCGCCCAACTCCAATTAACTTCGCGAGTAGTGTAGAGGGCCCTTTACAGCTGGGAATTAATCCGAGTCCGAGTGCAAGTGTTCCTAGTGTGGAATGATCTCTACAATCAGTAAACATCGCGCGAAACATTGGATGCGTTTATTTTCATAGTCCACTGCAGCAGAAGTAGTGCTGAAACGCTGTTTTTGATATCGAGGGAGGTGAATTTTTCAAAGCTACTCACAGAAAACGAATCCGAATACTCTGAACGTTATTTCGGTAATCAAACATAAAACACGATTTAAATAAATTGTTTTTCATATTGGATTCGTCTCGATCCTATAAAAAACGATTACAGTATGCGTATTTATCAACGTTAAAAAAAATCAATGTCGAATCTCGTGTAAATCTCTGTTTGAATCGAGGTGTTTTTTCACGTGGGATTTAATCCGAGTCCGAGTGAAAGTGTTCCTGTTGTGGAATAATCTCTACAATCAGAAAACATCGCGCAAAACATTGGAGTCGTTTATTTCCATAGTCCACTGCAGCAGTAGTAGTTCTGAAACGCTATTTTCGTATCGAGGGAGGTGAATTTTTTAAAATCATTCACAGGAAACGAATCCGAACACTCTGAACGTTATTTCTATAATCAAACATAAAACATGATTTGAATAAATCGTTTTTCATATCAGATTCGTCTCGATCCTATAAAAAACATTTATTTTATGCGTATTTATCAACGTTGGAAAAAATCAATGTCGCATCTCTTGTAAATCTCTGTTTGAATCGATATTTTTATATAGAAGCAAGTGAAGGTCATTATTATCTTATCTCGCCGACTTGTTTGTCTCGCACAATGTGGATCATGAGTAACACATATGACAAGTGCATCACAGTTGCTTATTGAATGTCGTGCAAGAACGTTGGAACGCAATAAGTACGTAAATCTTGCTATTCGCGAAATTATCTATCATATTACGCACATGAAGAACTCCTCGTAGTCAGTTTAGTGGGTATCAGCATAGTGTGCACTATAAATCGATTTTCATCGATCCCTATGGTAGTATGCATAAAGATTTTCCTACTATTTCAAGTAATTATTTATTTAAAAACCCAAGGGCATTGAATGTTTCCTTATGTTGAAGATGAGGGTCAACCCAATGAACGTTATACAACTACTTCTGACAACATTTGAAGCAATGAATCTTCTTCAATCGCCCATAAATGATGCGGAAATACAATTGAAAAATAGTTTTGAAAGTATATTATTAAATGCAAAGGAAGAGTACACTGGCGTCGAAATGGTGAAGGATCACTCCCTAGATTTTGAAGATCCATATAAAAATATAGAAATGCAAATTGTAGAAGATGAAGAATGGGCAGATGCTATTCATGAACCGGAACTACCGCCGGGCGCATGCTCAAGTGATGATGAAGATTTGTCTTACGAATACAAAGTCAAAGGCAGAAGTTCAAAAAAGTCAGATCTGTACGTCAATTAAGACGTTGGACTCGTTATTTAAATAAAGGTGGAACTTACAAAGAAAAAATCGCGAGAATTTGTGACCTCACATTGCGCAATTTCAAGTCTGCTGTTGATGCACACTTAACAGTTCATGATAACGATTTACGAAAGTGGGCTTTGCAAGCACAGAAGGAAGTAGGCCATGAAGACTTTCGGTTCAAAGCATCTGAATTTTGGGTCAGATCATTTAAAAATGCCCATCGTATTGTATAAAGAAAAATTAACAAATTCTTCACTAAAAAAACAATTGAGAATGTGGAAACTTTAAGAGAGCAAGCCGAAAAATTTATATCTGATGTCAAGCAAAATATATAAACATACGGATTACCAAACGTTTATAATTCCGACCAAAGTGGCTTCGAATTGGAGATGCATTCTGGAAAAACTTTAGCAGTCGAAGGCAAAACCAGGTAGACTGTCTTTTATAGTCAGTTTCGTCTACTACCCACAGTTATCCTATTCAACCAACTATATCAGCAGAGGGAAAGCTTCTTTAGCCCCTTTTTTTAGATCTCAAAGAACCAAGTGGTATGTTTGGTCCAATACTGGAACAGAAATTGTTCAGACCAGATAATGTATCCATAACAGTTTCGAAGTCTGGCAAACTTACTTCAGCTATAAATATGTTCTTATAGATTGCACAATTATTCGCATATGTGTGTTACATAGTTATATAAATAAGAGTAATTATATAAATAATGAAAATATTTTGTTATACTTTCAGAACACTTTAAAACCTGGTTGCAGCATGTTTTTTTTTTTCAAAAACGTTGGTTCGAAAATTGTACTGTTGATTGAATCATGGAGTGGCCATTGTCCTGCGGTTGTACGGGATGCAACACCTCCGAATAAGGACATTATATTAAAGATTATACCTAACGGTACGACCGGCAAGATTCAACCTGTTGATGTTTATGGTTTCAGGGTATGGAAAAATTTGGTCAGACATTTCTCTGATAGTGTATTATTAATGGATTATGATATTAATTTGCACTTAAGAAATAATATCATTAAATTGCAATCTCTGACTCATAATCAATTATCATCCCCTCGATATGTCAATCTTTTCAAGTATTCTTGGTTCAAGAGTGGCTATACAGAAGTGAAGCCAGAAGCATTTGAAAATCAGGGACTTGACAAATCGCATTGTCAAGTCCCAGGGTGCAAAAATGTAGCGATTATTCGCTGTTCGTGGTGTAAGAAGTCATTATGTTTCAAGCATTTTTTTTATGATTGTCATTACTGCAGTACTTTCAATTAATAATATAACTTACATTACTCCGAATGCCAAGATAGTATACGAATACCAAGGGTTTGTGCTTTTTACGATTTGGAACATCCGCAATTATGCATTTAATTAACTATGTAGTTGCAAGTGAATTAGCGTTAAAATAAACGACTCTGTATGAATAGCTTCGATTCGTCAATCAGTTCTAATAGGACCAAAACATTTTGAAAAGAGACAACTGCAATAATATGCCTGCCTATGAGAAATTCCGCCAAAAGGGGGTCTGAAAATAGGGATGGATTTTTTTTAGGAAAGACAATCGAACGTTCTTCTAACCATTAAGCTCGTTATTGTCAGATAAAAATAGCTTCGTAATATTTAAACATAATACGATTTGAATGGAAATTCGGTTGCCCACGTATACCTAGGCGTCATGCACCGGTAAAAAAAGATTTTCGAAGGAACATAAAACGGTATACCACTGTAAGCTTCATCGTATTTTCGAATGTAAATCAATTCATTATAATAAAACGAATCTTGTTTATTATTTACAATTGTTAACCTTTTAACCCACATAGGTGTCTAAAAATGTATGCCGTCGAAATAGGAATACGTCTATTTTGAGTCATTCGCAATGAGATTGAACGGTTTGCGTCACGCCAATTTCGATAAAAAACACCATCGATCAAACGGAACAAAATCGGATAAGGGAGCACCGCATATCATATAAGGCTAGTTCGCCCTGGAACGATGTTTTTCCGGAAAATTCAAAAACAGGTATCTCCTACGTTATGTAACTCTATTAACGTTAGATGGTTTTGATAGAATGAAAAAAAAAATCGATTCTTGAAATTTTTTCGACTCTCAACCCCTATAAATTTCTACCAATTCGTCCCCTCGGAATTGATGGAAGCGCATTTTTTAGTATTCACCATAAGCATTATCCTCGAATTTGTTTCATTCGAATATCTTGAATGAAAATGTGCAAAACTGCAAAAGAAACTTTGAGGGTGAGTTTCACCGCTTAAAACTGTTTTGCGGCCGATAAAAAAAAGTACATGTCTCTCATGTCAAAGGGGAACACCGGAAATTACAGGGGTAGTCACCCCCAAAAGGTTTTATTTTGCGAAAAAACGTAAAAACTTGTGTCTTCTACTTTTTCAAGCTCTTTCGAATGCAATTAGTTTCATCGAGATAAAAAAAAAGTTTCCGAGTTATACGAATTTTTTTACTTTCAACCCCTATAGATTTACCCCTATTTACCCCCTCGGAACTGGAAAAGGCGCATTTTGCATTATTCGCCACAAGCATTCTTCGCGAATTGGTTTCATTCGAATGTCTTGATTGGAACTATGCGAAACTGCAAGAGTCGGAGGATGCCCAACTTTGAGGGTGAGTTTCATCCCTTAAAACTGTTTTCCCGCCGATAAAAAAAATACGTGTCTCTTAGATTTCGATGAAGAATAACATATCCAAAAATAAACGAAATCGGAGGGAGACACCGGAAACGGTTTCCTTGCAAGTATTGCCCGCAAGATGGGAAAAATGTATAACAAGCGATGGAGCATACTTTGAATAAAGCACTTTTTATCATTCTTCCGAATTTAACGTGTTTTTTTTTAGAAAAAAAATCCGCTATTCATACTTGTACACCTGGTATAGTGGATAGTGAGCATACGACCATTTTTTCCCCTTTTCCTACTATAGTTGCATTGTTGGTTTTGTAGATAAAAAATGATCCTTAACTCGAAAGCATTTACCGCCTCTTCAGATTTGTCGTCACTTTTAACTTTTTTGTTTGTATTTTTTGCTCACCTGTCGAAATGAGCTTTGTTTCAGCTGGGGCTTTTCAAATCATTAATTAAACTGGAAAACAATCCCTGTACGAACAAAGACGGTATATCGTTGAAATTTGAAATTTATTCTGGAAACATCGCGCTGCATTTTGGATGCGTTTCTTTCGTAATTCAAACGACGTCGTATTCTTCATAGCGGGGAAGTATTCAAAAAAATCATTTTGCCTCCTCATCATTTATGTCATATCGTTAACTCAAAGAGCGCTTTATTTTATAACTATATTTCTATTGCTTCGCATCCATTTACTCTTGTATATCAAAATCAAAGAAAAAGGAAAATCATGGTTGAACGCTATTACAGATATTACTTGTGACAGATATTAGATGAAGAAGAGGAACAATAGTAAGAAACGTGTGCCTTAGTGCATACTAAGGTACACGTTTCTTACTGTTGTTCCTCTTCTTCATCTAATAGCTGTCACAAGCACACCCTCCCACAGCCCAGTTAAACCATTTTATTTAATATTTTTGGTATATTATGATGTTGGTTTGCAAAAACAACTACAGTTTCTTATTATGTCGCTGGGAAGTAAGGGTCATATTTTTTCCCACCTATTGCTACGTTGGTTCTTTCATATTCCTACCAAGATTTGCTAGTGATCAGCAATGTAGGCTTCGCTTCTTCTGGGTATAGAACGTTGCGATCAAATCGAGTTGATCAAAAATCGATCGATTGCTCTGGATTACAAATAATCGGTTCCTCCAACGTGAAAAGATTTACCCCTTCATCCATTTTCACGACGAGTTCAAAATTTGTCTAACTCTCGGATGTGTACCGCTGTATAAAATGTCTAACAACATTGAATGATTACTTGTTTGCAAAAGTTTAAATTTTACAAAAAAATATGTCGGTAACGCTATGATCAACTAAGTTATTGCATCAAACGTGAAGCTATATTCGAAACGGTTCACATGAATTCCCATAAAATAATTGAACGACTTGGATGAAAACCTAAGGAGAGATGCAATAAAATTTCCAGCCAGAAAACAATCGCGTTTTCTCAATTTATTAAATTTTTACTTCGAGATTTTTTTCATTAATTTGCTCCCCCTCAGTCGTAATATAATTAACTCAAATTATTTATTTTCTCCCCTTCGTACTCTTCAGTTCGGAAGTTTCCTCTGGAAAAAACAGAAATAATTGAATTCAAACCAGTGGAAGTCAGATGGAATCCTATATCACGTCGAGTTACAGTCTGAGCGCAACGGAAAAGAGTCAAATCTCGTGTATAGATACGCGGCGCGACTTGCCTTGGATGTTTACACTTTTCGTTTCAATACTTGGGGTAAAGACGTTGCCGCGTCACTAAGCAATACATAGTTATTAAATTATGTTCATTAAATATTTACCGAACAACCGTAGTTGGGCGCATTGCTGAGATGTTCTTTTGCAGAGATCCCAATTTCCATGAAAGATTCACTGCAAAGCAAAAGATTTTTCACTAATCGACGAATCAAATTTCTCCGGTAACAATAAATTCGTTCTTACGAGTTCAGAGTCGGAATAACGAAACTTATTAAAATCTATTAACTATGTCCGGTTACAACAATGGCTTGTTAAATTTCATAGAGGATAAAGAGCCACAACAATGGCTTGAGAGAGAGAGAGAGAGAGAGAGAGAGAGAGAGAGAGAGAGAGAGCTGCTCATATTACTTGCATATACCTTTATCACCCGAAAAGTCTCATTACATTATCAATGCCAGAAAATAGTTGCACTTTTTGTAATATCTGTACATTTTTATATCTCTATTACATATAATGGTTAACACTATTAGATGATTGCGCAAGCGGATGGCGACGCGATAAAAAAATTGGTCACATACGAGAACAACAGCCGAAAAAGATCGTGGTCTAATCGCGGTGAGCCAGCCCAAACGATCACCAAGCCCGGATTAACGGCTAAGAAGGTTTTGCTGTATGTTTGGTGAGATTGGAAGGGAATCATCTACTATGAGCTGCTCCCATCGGGCCAAACACTCAATTCGGACCTCTACTGTCAACAACTGACTAGTTTGAAGCAGGCGATCGACCAGAAGCGGCCAGAATTGGCCAAAGGGAGGGTGTTGTGTTCCATCAAGAAAACGCCAGGCCGCACACATCTTTAACGACGCGCCATAAGCTCCGATAGCTTAGATGGGAGGTTCTATCGCACCCGCCGTATAGTCCAGACCTGGCACCAAGCGATTATCACCTTTTCAAGCATTTTCAAAATTTTCTTGATGGTACAAAACTGGCCTCAACCGAGGCTTGTGAAAATGAGCTGGTCAAGTTTTTTACGAATAGGGACGAGGACTTCTTCAATCGCGGAATTATGAAATTGCATTCAGAATGGACAAAAGTTAGCGAACAAAACGGCGCATATTTGATCTAAATCGGATAATGCTTACTATGTTCATTTCATCGTCGAAATAAAGTGAAAAAACGCTCAGAACTTTTTACTTCATCTAATATAACTATGGAAGTAGTATAGTATGTACGAAACTGATCAACTGATTAGTAGATGGACGTGGTAGATAATTAGTACAATTAACGGTACGACAGCAGTTCATTTTTTTTCAGACGATTATTTTTTGTTTTTAATTTGTTTGAGTACTTATGATAATAGGTAAATTTTATGATACTATTGAAGTTGATTGTTAAACTAAAATAACTGATTATTTAAGGCGTAAATAACTAAACTACACTAAAATAACTGATAATATAGGCGAAAAATTTCAAAATTTTTCATTTTTTTTTAAATTTTTGATTCCATTAGCCTGAACAGTTGGGAATATTTTAAGCTTTACAGAATTGAAAAATTCCAAAAATTGTTAAAGTTACAGCATTTAGAGCGCGTAATAGATACCGCGCGGCGCGCCCGACCGCCAACTTCAAAGCCGTTTTTCCACGATTCACTTTTTTGAACCTTGTGAAAGTTGTAACTCTTGAACGAAGGTTCAGATCGCTTTGAAATTTTTACAACATATTCTTAGTATCATCATCTATCGTGTGAACCACAGAAACAAAAATTTCAATGACACAAAAAAATATAAAAAATAAAATGCCGACAGAAAATTGAGTAAAAAAATTGTAAGTTTCCAATTTTTATTATAATAATTTTTTTATAATATTGTTGGTTCACACTGAAGATACATTCATTATGCAATTATAAATATGTTCATTTTTTTCAGACACCCACATTGATGCCGAGAACTTTCACCATCATCGCGCGCACAAAAAAAATACATTGCTTCATTATGTTACATCTCCGCCATTTGTTAATATTTCTGATTTTTTTTTACATATACTTAACCTTGTGCATAAATGATCTGTACAAAAAATGTTATCCATATATGCGTCATTTTTTTTTAACCGCGTCTAGAAAAGTACCTTCGAAAATCGGCGAAATCGCGTATATAAGGCCTTAAGGTAGTTCTGTCGTTTTACTCAAATCTTAGGAATTGCCTGAAATTTAAGTATGGTCTAGACATGATCTTCATGCACTGATGCCGAAATTTTCAATTCGATTACCTGTTTAGTTTATGAGATCATTGCAATTGAATATGGATCTTTTTGTACGCGATCCCTATACCTAACACATAAACGGATAAGACTTTGCTCACATTTTTCATTATGGGTTCTAAACGGATCTTAGGATTTTAAAATAAAACCACTCTTGTATGCAGTACTATTGTGGGATTCATTAAAAAAAATGGCAATTTTTGACCGTTTAGTTTCGGAGATATCGACTTTTTTAAAGTATTAATTTTATTCCACACGGAATTCGGGCACAATCAGCTGCGACGAGCTGATTGGCGCGTACCTGGGAACTACTAAAATTGATTGGCGCGTGGCTGGGAACTTAAAGCCTTTTGTCACGTACGATTGCAGCGCCGCTCTGTAGAACATACAGAGTGTACAAGCTCTGTAAAAAATTTACAACCAACAGCATCATATAGGCATTGGATTTTACTATACGCTGCGGCAGAAACTTTTAGCTCATACGTGTACCTAAAGAACGTCCTTAATCAATAAAGAATAAATACGAATTTATTATTGTTTTTTCTTTTGTTCATTATTTTGTAAACTTCACATTAAAACATGAAACATTAATTGTTTCAGTTCTTGTTTTTCTCTGATACCTAGACGCATTCAATTGCATACTAATTTTGAAACAAAAAAGCTCTGAAACGGTGAACGTACTATATGAAAGAACCGCGAACCAATGAACTAAAAGAGTGCATTAGTTCGCCATGGAGTTTCGAACTAAATTGAGCGCGTTTGTTGATGAACTAACTTGCCCAAGACTAAAAAGATGGCGATGGAACGCCACTCGATAGACGATGAGATAATAAAAATGAAAAAGACCTTTTTTACTGTGAATTCATAAAGGAACCTGTTTCTTAAAAATTTCTTTTTTAAAATCCATTGTTTCACTACGATCGTCATTTAAACAATAAAATTGTAAGAATGTACCTTGGCATATGCATTACTAGTTTGAAAAAAAATGAACTGAAAACAAATTGTACCTTCAATCTGCGATTCTTGTGCCATATAGTAATCCTGCCATAGCAGCATCCAAATTTTCAGCTTCTTTTTGGGTTGCTCCACAAAGTTGTCGCTCTTCTTTCCACGCTTCCAGTGCACGCTTGTCAACCGTTTCTATGCGTTGTGCCTCGATTTTGTGGCACTTTGTATAAACATAAAGCCCATTTGTCAATTCCGTCACTTGCATTATAAGAATAATTGTATTCAATATATTGTATTCCGGAAATTCGGAGAAAATTACCACGTGCGAAAGAGTGCGATTCGTGCGATACGAGTATAACCTGTATCGCAGGGGGCGGTTTACTGTAGCACAGTGGGTGATCTCACCCTTCCCAATAATCATCATAACTCGATTGGTTTTTAGAATTTTTACAAAATCTTTCTTGCGAATAAAAATAAAGACCTTTGGTTATAAAATTATGTAATACAATCGTATCTTTTGAGTTACAAGTTTATGCAGACCACTTAACACATTACTTTTCGTTCCCTGTTGGCGTGTGCCGGAGGGATTTTCATTTCCCATTTTTGGCACTTCGCGGTGAGATCCTCTATCGACCGACATGAAATCCCGACTCTCTCTACTATACTTACAGTTTGTGCGGCCGTGCACTGCTGTGGCCGTTCGGTCGCGCTGATGCACCCAGTTGCGGTTTGGTAGTTCCGCGATCTCCAAACACTGACCAGTTCCATTTTTGACCCCCATTTTTGTTTATTCTTTTTTCCGAAGATTTATGTTTATGCCGTTCGGTAGGGATGGACGTCGTTCCACCCAACCCCCAGGACATACCGGTTGCTAACCCAGTGAAACAAAGGTAGCTGGCACCATCGGAGCTTGCGGATGCAATGGCGAGGGTGGTCGGCCGAAAGTAACGTGAGATTTCCCGAGAATCGAGACACCCGAAGGAAAAATCCGTCACAGGTGATAACAGATTTTTGTTATAATGATGTGATTGCTTCAATAAAAATTGAACCGTTTTAATAAGATTATTTCTGAAGTTTAACAGTTTTGTGTAGAACATTCCTTGTACACTTGCATAATCTGTACGTTGTACTTGGATATTTTATAAATCATTCCATTTTTCTGTGCACTTCATTGAGAGAAAAAATATAATAAAACCATCGTTTGAATTCAAACAAATAATAATTATTTTAAAAGTAAAACCATGTTTTCGAAAGGAGTTTTTAATACTTAGCGTACTATTTTAACTTTAAAAATTTGTTAAAAAGAGATTCCATTTCATTTTTTGAGGGTTTACGTGGGTTTCGAAGCCAAAAAAAGCATATTTTCAATTGAGAGAAACAATTGAACAATATTTAAAAAAAATTTCATCCAAAAATTTGGGAAATTCAGCCGGTCGGACCTGGTTTCCGGAGATCCCTAAAAAAAAGTGTCCTCGTGGTGATCAGGACAACTCATGATAGCTTTATCTGAAATTAAAAAATCAAAATTGAAATCTTAATTTTTGGTAGAGTTGTATGCAAAATAGTTCAATTTTTGGTACAATGTACACTACGTATAACCTTGTAAAATTAGTTGTACTCGAAAAAAAACCCTTCGATCAATCACTAGACAATGCTATTTTGAAGAAGTGTGCAAAATTTCAATAAGATCGGTGCATTGGTTTTTGGGAAATCGTGTTCACCGACTTCAAAAATAGTGTTTTGAGAAAAACGCGCATACCTGCGACGCTCCCGGCCGGTCTTTCCCAACGGGGGGAATTCCCAAAGGCTCTCTCTACTAGACTTTTACTCCGATTGACTTAAAACTTTAGGAGAATATTCTAGACATACTGTAGTAGTAGATAATAAAATAAATTAAAAAAATTGATTTTTTTAAATGTTCAAACTCACGTAACCCCTTAAAGGATAGGTATCTTTTTTTCTCCACCTTCAATCCAAAGAGTAGTGAATTTCAAATATGTTCGAAAAAACTATATGTGTATAGTTTAAAATTCATATTTAGCAGGGAAAAGTGTTTAAAGATACTACAAGATATACTCGTAGGACCCTAGTATCTGGCATCCACAACATAAGTGAGATAGAGGTAGGATAATTTATTTTTATTATTTTTATAAATATGAACTCTATTCTGTGAAGTGTATATTTATTAGATACTCATACATTGGATTTACATGGTTGGCGCGCTTTATTGATGATAAATAAACTCCACTCCACGAGATGTGGAGTGTGCAAAATGCGATATATGCGGCGATGCAGCTATTATCGCATGTGCGTGGTGTAAGAAATCTCTTTGTTTTAAATATTTTTATCGTGCCTGTCATTGTTGTAATAAGTAAAATCCATAAGAAATATAGAGTTGAAACGTTTATTAGATAAGTAAGCGCAAGAAGATTTTTCCGATTATATTGTAATCTTCAAAGGCAGTACGTGTGGGGGGAGAATTTCTTCGCAAATATACAATTATATTCCAGTTGCTTCCCGAAGTACGAAGTTAGTCCGTAATTGTAAACGCCTTACCTATTTCTGTGCCCATATTAGCGAAAAATTGAAGAGTGATTTTCACCAGTTATTCACGAATTATTGCAATAAAAATACGACATTTATTGTTATATTCCTTGTTATTATTATGAGCATCTAGTAGTTGAAGAATACAATATTTTGTCGCTTTAAATTTAATTTTTGTTATTTAATTATAAAAATATACAGTTTTTAAGGGTGCATTCGACCCCTTAATAGTAGCGTTGTGCGGAAATGAAAAAAATCCTACCGAATATTTTGATTCGTTGTACTTTCATTGTAACCCAATTTAACTTCTACAAACTTTTGTACATGCCGGAAGCGTTTTTCTTGCGACAGGGAGGCGCGAAAGGGTGAAGCGTGTTTAATGTATACAAACATGCAATCGCATCATAAAATGAGCTCATATTGACGTGAATTTAACCCAGAATCACAAAAGACTAGCTGATTATACGATGCTCTTCGATTAAAAATCGAAGGGCAGTTTCAACCCCTTCATTATAAGATATCGAAAAAAAACAAAAAAATACGTATCCGCTACTTTTCCATCCTCTACATGTATGCAAATTTACATCCCAATCGTTTGAAAATGCTCGAAGTTACGCATGAAAAAATTGCATTTTTGCAATAAACAATACGAAATTTCATGTTTTTTACCCGCAATCATTTACCCGCAAGCTTGCCTTTGCCAGATAGAGTTTTTTTCTAACCGTTATACCTTTGATTTTTTTTTCATCATTTTTTTTCACTAAATTGCGGAAACGGTTGCTCATCCTCTTTGCACGGGTTCTATGCATTCTTTTTCATTTATTTGAACATTTTCACCATAAGGTTTGGAATTAAGAACTCCGGAATATGTTTTGGAGTCTCCGTCTCCAATATAATTGACGTATCTCAGGCCGTATTATTCAAACGAATGTTAAAACATTGCAACGATTGATGAAACTTCCATATTACCAGCTGGTCCTTGATCATTGGCACTGCATTCGTTTTTTATAAATCATCCTCTTGTCACTCTTCAAATTCTGTCGAATCTAGTTATTTTTTCCAAGCCTCACATAATTTACAATATGAACTTTTCACAAATATATCGAAGAAATTTTCCAGAATAATAGCCAATCAACGTGCCCACGCCGTATAATGATGAATAACCGCGCTTTTCCCAAGTGCCATCGCCTGATACAGTAACATCTGTCGTATGTTCAACACCGTTTTCATTGCACGTTAGGTTTTTTCTTCTGTTGCAGCTGAGGAAAAGAGTTTCTCGGCAACCGTCTCGATGCATTCATGTATCTTACTGATAAAAAATCGTACGTTGAATGATTCAAGAAAGAATTACTTATATCAATTAAGCCACAAATTTTTTTACATCCGGCAAGACCTAAGCCTAATATTCGCATAACAAAAATGAATCGGCGATTTATTTCATACGCTTTACCTATTTTTTGACACAATGAAATATATCTAGGCTGACACTTTTCACACTCCACGATAATTTTGGAACCAAGACCTAAGTTTGCACATTGTTTAAATTCAATTTTACATTACAAACTTTTTCCTGTCCATTTTCATTTATAATATTAGAGCATTTCACAAAACTAGCAAGTGTTGAAAACACTTCAAAAAAGTCTATAATTGCATATTGAAGAGTATCGTCCTCCGCCACGTGTTTCTCTTCTTGGCTTCTAATTTTTTTCGCCGTTGTGCTGGCGAAAGATGCATCGTCGATTTCTACAGTTTTAGGATTTAATGATTGTTTCCTTTTTCTTGGTCTATCTTTTTTTCTTCCCTCTGCTCGACCAACTCTACTAACTTTATGCGGCTCCATTTTGCAAAAAAATGAGTGAAAATCTCGGAAAAAATGCACAACGCACACGTATAACCTCAAAGAAACCTCGTGGCTCAACAAGCAATATGAAACTAAAATATAATACGTGACCCTCAGAAAGTGAGAGAAACAGACGAACAATAGCTAAGCAGCTGCCTCGATATACCTGCGTCGCTCCCGACCGGTTTTTTCCAACGGGGGTAATTCCCAAAGGCTCTCTCTCTCTCTGCTAGACTTTTACTCCGATTGACTTAAGGGGCCAGTCCACTTTGAAAATTTCAAAAAATCGATTTTTTTTTTACTGTTTTCGAAAGTACATACATTCAGAAATATTGGGTCAAAATTTTATGAAAATCCGAGCTCTCTGAGTATTTTTTTTTTACCTGAACGTCAGGACCTCATTTCGTCTACCTGAGCGTATAGCGCGCTCGACCGACCCATCGGCCTTTTAATCCTCTTGCCCGCTATTGTTCATTAAACAGCTGCTTCTCATTATAAATCGTATAATCCAGCTATATTTTAGTCCTTCTTGAAATATAACCGCAGTTATAAGTAAGTTTTAGGAGCAAAAACGAACTTGGAAACACCTCTACCGTTATTTCAACATCAGTATTCGCTTAGACTGCGTAGGAGTAACATCGGGTTGTGCATCATGGGTAAAAAGAACAAAGCTCATCCAGGGAGAACCAGGAAGCGGAAGTTTTCAGGGAATCAACACTCGAATAAAACTGCAGATTTTGCAAACAAATCAGCTGAAAAACTGGCAACTTCGAAGGATCAGAGTTTCGACGTACACACGGATCCACCTGCCGGTTACAGTATCATAAGCTTTCTTCTCGTGTTTTCAACGTTGTCAAACTACTTGAAGTGTAAAGTTTGCAATGGAAAAAATTCATTTTCTAAATATGGAGAGCGAGGCTTGGGTTTTAAAGTGTGTTTGAGTTGTGCGTGTGGCGAAAAGTACATTAACTCGTGCCCGATGATCAGAAGTGGTTAAGAAGTGAATCGTCGCCTCGTGTTTGTGATGCGTTTAATGGGCATTGGATTAGCTGAAACCAACTTATTTTGTGGTCTAATGGACTTAGGCTACGGATTACACAAGAATGTTTACTATCAAATCGTTGAAGGCATTGCCATAGCAGTAAAAACCGTTTTCGATTTAGTGACGCGCAAAGCTGTTAGAGAAGAAAAAAAAGTGCAAACGGAAAAAGGACTTCCCGAGGACGTTTTGACAGTTTCTGGTGACGGATCTTGGGAAAAAGAGGCTTTTCTTCTCGAATTGGTATAGTTTCACTTATTCTTCGATTTACTGGAAAAATCGTTGACGTTGAAATACGATCAAGTCTCTGTAAAGGATGTGAAAAATGGAAAGGTAAAGAAAACACATTAGACTTTATCACCTGGTTTGAGAAGCATAAACCTCATTGTACAGCAAATCACTCAGGAAGTGCTGGCAAAATGGAGGTAGATGGCATAGTAGAAATGTTTTTACGATCGGTAGAAAGATTTGCTGTGCGATATGGATTCTACATCGGTGATGGCGACTCAAAGACTTTCAGAATGCTGCTTAATTGTTTTCCCTATGGTGAAGAGTTCTTTGTCAAAAAATTGGGGTGTGTTTTACATGTGGCCAAACGCGTTTTCAAACGTGCAAATGAAGCAAGAAGATCTTTGATCCAGAAGAAAAAAACTCTAAAGGAAACAGAAGAGGAAAAAATCGCATCGAAAAACGTTACACCGAAAAAAGCCGCATCGAAAAAAACCGCACCGAAAAAAACTCTAGTTGTGAAGAAAAAAAGGGCTACCGTAAAAAAAGTGTCAAAAGCAAAAACACAAACTTTGACGATCAAGTTGATGAAACAGTTGTCTGAAAATTACGGCTTAGCTATTCGAAGGAATTTTAATTCTATTGAAGGTATGCGCAAAGAAATATGGGCAGGGTATTACCATAAAATTTCGACCGATGTCAAGCCGCATCATCACAACTGCTCGATAGAATGGTGCAAGTACCTCAAAGCTAAGGCACTTCAGCAACATTACAAACATCCTCCTGCTCTTTCTGAGGAAATACAGGAAGTTTTAAAACCTATTTACGAGGATCTCACCAAAACAGAACTGCTCGAAAGGTGCTTAGGTGGCCATACGCAAAACAATAATGAAAGTTTTAACAACTGCGTGTGGAATATGGCACCTAAACACATGTTCAACGGCAAAAAAATCATAGACATTGCCTGCAAAGTTTCCGCGTGTGTCTTTAATGAAGGATTTCGTCCAGTAATTAAAATAATGGAAATAATGGGCGTCAAACTCGACCCGATCGCCATCGGATTCGCCGACAATCGCGATGACGAGCGTGTTCGCTCTGCAAACCGCCGCAGTTCTGAATGCTCAAAAGAGACCAGAACCAAACGAAAGCAAGCAAGACTCGAAGAAATCGACGATGATGAGCAATCAGAAGGGATTTTGTACGGTGCAGGAATTGCCGATTGAGTTTAGGTAAGAGTTTTTCATAGTATAAACTTCAAACGCGTTTTTCTCGAAACAACGTTTTCAAAATGTAGCTCCATCGTATCTCTAAAACTAATAAACCGATTCTCTTGAAATTTGAACCACATATTAGAACATGATTCGCAACAAGATGACCCTCGATGTTTTTAAAATTTTGATTTTTACTCTTTTTTTTGCGAAAAACTGCGAAAAAACGCGTTTTTTTTTACTTTTTTCATTTTTCCTCTGCCATTTTTTGTTGTTGATAAAACTTTATATCCGAGGGTCATTTTGTAGCTGGTGTCATACTGAATCTAATGGACTTTGATTTTTGTGTTTCAGACAAGCCGTTGCCGAGTTGTGATGGAGCTACCTAGCCCACCTATTTTTGAGGCGTTACGTTAAACTATAGTTTTTCTACTTAAAAATGAATAAAAATGTTTTTTTTAATGTATTTCAAGACTTTATTTATCAAGCCCAACAACTTCTATATTCATATCTTTTATAAAATCCTAAAAAAAAATCGCGAAAATAGCCTTTTTTTCGTGGCTCCAAAGTGGACCGGCCCCTTAAAATTTTGGGAGAATATTCTAGACATATTGTACTATTAGATAATAAAAAATGGATTTTTTGAAATTTTCTAACCCACGTAACCCCTTAATGTTTAAAATGAATTTTCTTCCTGAAATGTCCATTGCCAGATAGTTTTTCCTTTTAATAGATTTGTTAAAGGCAATGATTTTGTTGAAAAGTCTTTGATAAATTTTCGGTAATAGCCCACAAGCCCTAAACATTGTTTGATTTCTTTTTGGTCTTTCGGTCTTGGACATTTTATAATTTTCTCTATTCGTTCGGGATTTGGCTTGATACCTTCTTTTGAAATGACATGACCGAAATATGTTAATTCTGGTTTTACATATTCGCATTTATCGGGTTGCAATTTCAATTCAACATTTCTAAATCTTTGGAAAAGTTTCCTAGATTCTTGTTATGTTCTTTTAAATTTCTTCCAAATACAATGACATCGTCCATGTATGCGAAACAATTATTGTCAATTAATCCTTGCAATATTTATTCATCATTCTTTGAAATGTCGGTGGTGCATTCTTTAATCCAAAAGGCATTCTATTATATTCGTAATGTCCATCTTTTATTGAAAATGCGGTTTTTGTTTTATCCTTTTCGTTTACTCCAATTTGATAAAAACCAGCCGCAAGATCAAAAGCAGAAAAGTATTTAGCATCTCCCAAATTGCCCAGAATTTCGTCAATGTTTGGAAAAGGATAAGCATCTTATTTTGTTTTCTCATTAATTTTCCGATAATCAATCACTATACACCATTTCTTTTTACCACATGAATCAGATTTTTTTGGCACAATCCATAAAGGTGAATTAAATTGTGAATCACTTTCCCCTCCAAGTAGGGTTAGAGCGTGAAAGTGGATAAAAGTGCATAAAAAACAGCCATATTTACGGTTACAAATTTAATTTATATACAAACAACCCCCGTATGCAACGTAATATTGAAATGAAAAGTTTCATCGTTTTTGGTATTATATACTCGCGGATTCTCGCCGCGGATCCCGGCGCGTACGCGGAAGAACATTTTTCTCTCTTTACACCTGTCGGGGACCGTCGAGTATACAGAGACAACAGGGCAAAAAAGCGGTCGAAGTAATATTGGTACGCGATGCTTTGGGCCGAAGGTCTTCGTGATTCCACTTGTCCGATAAGTGTACATTTAAAACGGACACAGGTAGCTCAAGACTCCTCGACAATCTTCGCAAATTTCATTACCAAAAAAAAGCCGATAACAAATCAACCATGTGTGAGTATATTTTTCATCTTTCGAAATTCCTACCCTCCGGATTATTCGTCTTCTACTCGTTATTCATTCGCAATTTTTATCGACAAAATTGAGGGAAAACGGTACGAACGTCTCGTGTCGTCTTTTTTTAGCGGACGACGATAGTAATTTGACCGTTTCCAGAGTTTCACACACGATGTAAGATCGTCAATCGTATCAAAGAGAGTGGCAGCGACGTCGAGAACTCCCAGAGGCCGAATGATGCCAACTCGGAAGGCGACGAGACCAAAGGAAGGGAAGAGAAAGTGAAGTTATGGGTTACTCAATTTCCTAATATCGACGCCATCGTAAGTGGAGACTAAAGAATGGAAACACTTTTTTTTTAATACATTTATTCTTACAACTGAACATATGTACAACAAGTAATCGAGGTCACTTTTATTCTATTTAACTTGGCTTAGGATGCGAGATTGAGTACTTTCCCACCGGAGAGTCTCGATGGTTTCGATATGCGCAAATATGGTCGCTTTACACGTCGATTACGGCTGGAAGGAGATTACGAGGCCAGCGGCGCTTCAATCTACGTACGGGATTCCCAGGAATAGTTCTGATTCCTTGTTGATTGATCAGCGGATTTTCGTGGTTGTTGAGCTTTGCGTGAGAATTTTTGTACCTGGTAGATATTACACAGTCTACAGGTGTGACATTAAGGTCATGATGAAGTGTGTGGTTAGAGACATAGTAAGGGCAACCTGTTATTCTGCGTAAGATTTTCGATTGTAGGGTCTGTAGGTGGTTTATGTTGGTCTTTTTCGCTGAGCCCCACACCTCGGCCTCGTATACCCACATGGGCATTATCATAGCTTTGTATATTAAAATTTTGTTTGACAGGTCTAATTTCGACCGCCAGTCAAGTAGGCGGGATAGCATTATGTATTGCCTGTTCGTATCTATTCTTTTAAGTCGTGTGTGTGGATTCCAAGTGAGTTTCTTATCGAAGTGCAGACCGAGGTATTTCACCATGTCGGTTGTTGGTAGTGGTGTATTCTTTAGGAGGACTCGAGGACATATTCCACGACGAAGTGTAAAGGTTAGGTGTTTACACTTTGCTTCGCTTAGTTTTGTTTACCACGTTGTGCACCAAGTTTTAATTTCATTTAGATGTTCTTATAGATTGTTGGATGCTTCTATAGGCTCCAGGTTAGAAGATAGGATGGCGGTATCATCAGCAAATGTAGCTAGCGTTGTTTCTGAATGTTGTGGCGGGTCGGCGGTATATAGTGTGTACAGTATTGGTCCCAGGATGCTGCCTTGAGGCACGCCAGCTGAGATCTGTTAGTATGAGGATAGCTCTGATCCTTGGATTACACGAAAATAGCGTTAGTTTAAGTAAGATTCGAGTAGTGTGAATAATGGATGCGGTAGGAGTTTCTTTAGTTTGTATAATAGTCCGGGGTGCCAGACACGATCAAAAGCTCGAGCTATATCCAAAAATGCACCAATGCAGTAATGCTTCTTCTCTAGACTGGTTGCCACTTTGTCTCCAAGTCATGACATTGCTGAATGGCTGAGTGTCGTGATCGGAAACCAAATTGGTGTTCTGCGAGTATATTTTGAGAGTTTAAGATAGGAATTATTCTTTTCAGAATCAGTTTTTAAGTATTTTGGAGAGTGTCGACAATAAGCTAATGGGACGATAGGACGAGGGTTGTTCTTTCGGTTTTCCTGGTTTATGTATCATGTGTATTGTAGAGTATTTCCATTGGGTTGGATAGTATTGTATTCTTAGTACGGCATTATAGATTGCGGTGAGATATACTATGGCTTTTATTAGCATTTGCTTTAATATCTCGAGAGTTATGAGTTCGTATCCTGGGGCTTTGCCGTTTGGTAGTTTATTAATGGTCCATGTGACATCGGCTGGGCTGAACGATTTGGTTGGCAGTGATAACTAGAACGGAGTATCGAGATACTGTGCGACTATCTCTTCGTGTTCTATGTCGCGTAAGTCAGGGTGAGGTTTAAATGTTTTAGCTAAGTACCGGGAAAATACATTGGCTTTTTCCACTTCCGTTCGTGCCCATGTGCCATTTTCATGGCGGATGGGTGGCGGCGTTTCCCTATACAACAGAATATTCTTTGTTGCTCTCCAGAGTGACTTATCAGTAGTTGTTAGTGAACGCGTATATTTCGCGTATTCTTCTTTTCTGTTGTCCCAAAGTGCTTTTTTCAGTTGCCGGGTCAGCTTGTTAAGGCGGGGCTTATCAGTGGGGTATCTGGTCCTCTGTCATATCGCTCGAGCTCTCCGCTTTTGCGCTATAAGTTCCCTGATATGGAGTGAGGTAAAGTTTCCGGTTATTTTCATAGGTTTGGGCATACTAGCTGCCCAGGCCGAGGTTTGTATTATTTCAACAAGATTTGCGACTGCGTTTTCTATATCGTCCGGTGTTTTTAGCGGAATTTTGAGATTGATTTTGATATTAAGCTGGTCACTAAATTTCTCCCAGTCCATTTTGCCGTTTACTAGTGCAGGTTTTGGTTGTTTCAGTAAGGGCGACGAGTCTATTACTAGAAGTACGGGAGTATGATCAGACGATAGCTCTTTAAGTGTGCGTGCTGGGTGTTGGGACTTCATGGTAGATGGGATACAAAGATGTCTAATATATCTGGTAATTTAGTTTGCGAGGGTGGCCAGTAGGTATGGTCATTTGGAGAAATAATTTGATACCTCTCTTCATGAATAATCTTCAGAAGTTGTCGCCCACGGGGGTTTGCTGATCGACAGCCCCACTACATGCGTTTAGCGTTAAAATCTCCTCCGGCTATGAAATTTCGTTGGTGTGATTGAAAATGGGCTTTGAGTTCCAGTTCGGCGAGTGGTTTGTTTGGTGGGCAGTAAACTGCTGATAGCGTTAAGGGAGTCTCAGTGCATTTAATCGCAACTCCAACTGCCATGAGGTTATTAGTCGCTGCTGTTAATGTTAGGTGGTGAACAATAGATCGTCGGATTAAAACTGCAGCTCCTCCATGGGCAGAGTTGTTAGGATGATCTGATCTGTACAGAGTATATCCATTTATGCAAAAGTGAGATCTTGTGGTAAAATGCGTTTCGGTTATGAGTGCTACGTCTATACGTTATTCGTGGAGCAGTATATCGAGCTCAGATTTATGTTGGGTTAGTCCATTTGCGTTTCATAAGAGTATGGCTAGTGACTCTTCTGTGAGTGTCGTCATTTTGATAGCTTAGGTCTATCATACATGTGAGGTCACTAGATTTGTGAGAAGGCTTATTAGTGGGGTGATTAATACTCTAAATTCATTCGGAAAATTTGTGTGTGATGTTGGTATAGACTCTTGCGGTCGAACTGGTGCCGCTTGTGTTTCGTTTCTAGCATAATCTCTTTGACTCGGGTGATGGCGGGTGATGTCTGTCGTATGGGTTTTGTTACCTTGAGGTTTTGTAAGTTTTGGAAGATCTTTATGAATTTTTCCATCCTCTGTAGTTCGCGGGATGATTATTACCGCATAGGGCGCATTTCGCCGGTGAGTCTCTGAGCTTTGTGCAATCCTGGGTTAAGTAGTTACCAGCGCAATTCACATACTTTGGCGGGTGATTACAATAAGCTTTAGTGTGGTTGTACTTTTGACACCTGTGGCACTTCACGAGGTTCTTCCGCCTATATGGCTCCTCAACTGTAATCACGGAGTGATATAAGCGGTTTAACTTGAAGATTTCTTCGTTCTTGCCATTGGTCATTGTTAATATTTCTCACTTCATAGCTGAGGTCGTTGAGTTCTTTCTTGATGCTATCGACTGCAGTACTGTAATAGAGGTTTCAGACAACAACGTGGAAGGCTTTTTCATTTTTCGGCTGGAAGGTATGATAGTCTGCGCCTTTTTCTTTAAGGTATTTAACAGCTGATCGATAGGCATCACCTATCGATCAGCTGTATCATGTAGTCTGGCTTTACATACGTACTGTTTTTCACCAAATAGTTGGGACAATGCTCTACACAACTGCTCATAGTCTTGTACGTTCGTCACGTATATTCGTGGTGGTTGTATAACTTTGGGTGTTGTCGCAGTTTCCATAGAGCCTTCGTCTGTGTTGGCAAGCGGCGCGAATGGATTAGCGGTAGTATAATCACTGTGTTCGTGATCGCTGTTTTGGTTCGGGTACGAGCTTATGTTCGCCGGCATGGTGCCACGTGATTGTGTAGGCCTTTGTTGAATATAAGGAGTGGGGCGAACCTTTCGGCTCCGCGCGCTAGGCGCTCCGCTAATTGTTAAACGTTGCTTGTTTATTTTACCTGTTTTCACTGAAAATATTGTACACTTCTTCACTATATTAACTATGCGGTGTAGACGGTACACGCGGTTGCGGGCACGTCACGATTTCGCAATTTTTCTATAGCCTCAATCGTCGCAAAGAACAAGATTGGAGGAGCGAACGACGAACGCTCGCTTCCTCGCCAGTGCCACGTTGGAACTCAAGAATTGAAACACAGGTAAACTTTTTTACGAGTACCGAACAGACAGCTTTTCTTGTTTGCTTCCAATTTTTCTCCCGAACCGCATTTTGCTCTCTCTTTCCCTAAATTTCAGAGCATCTAGAGGAAAAAAAACATTATTTTTCATGGAACGTCCTTTGTTCGTGTAAAGATTGAAGGTTTAGAGGAAGTACGGAGAAGCATTGTTCATAAAAAAAATAAGGTCTTAAAACAGGCCTTACGAACTCCAAGCGGTTCGACCTATGTCCACAATTGTCTTATTGTTAGTATAGTTGTTCGAAATGTTCTAGGGCATTCAAGACGTGTTGGGCAACGCCAATTGGAATTCGGAGAAAGCCGGAGAAAGGCGTAGAGAAACATAAAAAAGGGACGCTCAAAGCATCCGCGAGAACGAGCAACATGCAGCGAAGAAAAACCATGTGCTTGTTCGTGGTCATACGCAAGAACATATAATTTGCAGTTACAAAATAAATTGCGTTAAATTATGTCTTTCTTAACCTGATAGTTAAATTGTTGAGAAAACGTCATTCCAGTGATACATACAGACAGTACTTGTGTGATGCATACGTTGTACTTTTATATGATCGTAATCCGAACTTTTTATTATAATAGTAATATGGTTGTTTTAAAGGAAAATATTGAAAAATATAGTTTTTCTAGGGTTTCACAATTTTGTGTACGTTTCTAGTAAATTTGCTTGGCTTTTTCATAAAACGTTATTTCACTTCTTTTGTACGTTTGAATTGAAAAAGTAATAATGTACATAAAACTATTGTTTGAAAAAAACCACAAATATTTCGAGGTTAATTAGAATTTTGTAGATAGTGAAACAACCGATAATTTTTTCGAGGGCATTTTTTATTACTTGGCGTTTTTTTTCACTTGTTAAAGTTTTTAGGGAGATTTACTAATACGTCCTAGTCTTTTAATTCTAATCTCGCATATCCATTTAAAATTCCTTGAATCTCAAAAGTATATAGGCAATCAGTTCGTGCGGGCATATATATTTTTCTTTTTGAGGGATCTTTTTTATACGTTCTTGGTCCAAATTAAAAAAATATGTTTACCCATATCCCATTTTGCTTCGAATTTTTGAAGTAAATTTAATCCAATCAATCCAGCTTCTTTCATTGATTAACTGGTTGTGAAAATAATCTTGTTTCAATTATTCCTTCTGTTTTTAGAGTTGCGTTAGCAATTGTTGTAATACTTTTTCCTTTTTTAAAATTATTTTTGTCGGATCATTCAGCAATATCCTTTTTACTAATGATATTGTTGAACCTGAATCAATCAAATCTTTCTTCGGCATCATCTAATTTTAGAAAAACGTGAGCGAGTTTACATTGTTTATTTCTGATATGCAAATTCTTTTGACGTTTGTTCGTTCTCTTGGACATGATAGGTATGAGGAGGTTCTTTGGAATTGTGAGGAGCATTTTGAAAATCCCGTTTATTAAATTATCTGTTATGAAATTATCTTTTTCTGCACTCTGATGATTCGTGTCCTGGTTTTTTACAATTATAGCATACCTTTTAAAAACTTTTTGTGAACGTTTTGTCGCTTTTTTGTTTGTTTTTTTGACTTTAATAATGACTTGGACCGTGATAAGCCTCTTCTGACCAGTTATCATTGTACGTGTTTTCAAGGTTATTTCGGCTTTAATTTCGGAAGTAATCGCTTCCCTAATATTGTTTGAATGGTCAGTAAACGAATTTCAGTCAACTAAACGAATTTCTTTTTCAGTAGATTAGTTGCCGAATCCCTTCTTCGATGACCGTCGCGTAGTGATTCCTTCGGAATGTTCTCTCAGGATGATTCTCTCGGATCCTCGTCGGTTTCACACGTGACCTTCTATTCGATGAGCCGTCGATGGATGTCCCTCAGGTATTCCGTGGACGATCAAACGTTATATCGGATATGTAAGTAAGGATGTCTTGAAGCTAAATTTTTGATGATGACTTGGGTATCTCTTTACCTTTACCAATTTATGTTGGTCTTCTTGTTGACATCTCACCATTTACTAGGATGCCTTTATTATTTTGGACACCGCTGCCACCAATTTATATGTTACACCGTTGGGTGAACATATATGTTTAAAAAAAAGACGTCGTTATCGCGTATCAAAGAATTCCTTTTATGTATTGTTTACAATCGTATGACTAACTGCTGATCTGTGTTATTCTCGAAGTCTTATTCCAACGATTGTAATATGATGCGGCAACTGGAGACTCTTCTTTCACGATAGCGGCTGGATGTGGACGTCGATCGAAGTGCGTAAGTTTTGTAAAAAGTTCTATGATGACTTGATGAATGTTCTGGATCACAACTACGCTGGACAATGATGCACTTAGCTTGGCAACGATCCTTTAACGATACATTCGTTCACGACTCTGGATTGACGAGAATAATCTTTCTCGAAATTGCCGGATGCTCTTATACATGAATAAAAAATAACGCAGTATGCATTGGCTACTTGGTGGGGAAAAAATATATCCCATCACTGAGTGACTTATTCCAGAAGGTGTAAAATTTCACCGTTACAATATATATATATATATATATAATTTTTAGTTCAGTATGTATATATTAGATGAAGTAAAAAGTTCCGAGCGTTTTTTCGCTTTATTTCGACGATGAAATTAACATAGTTAGGATTATCCGATTTTGATCAAATATGCGCCGTTTTGTTCGATAACTTTTGTCCATTTTAGAGGCAATTTCATAATTCCGTGATTGAAGAAGTCCTCGTCCCTATTGGTAAAAAACTTGACCATCTCATGTTCACAAGCCTCTCTTGAGGGCAGTTTCGTACCATCAAGAAAATTTTGCAAATGCTTGAAAAGGTAATAATCGCTTGGTGCTAGGTCTGGACTATACGGCGGGTGCGATAAAACCTCCCATCCAAGCTCTCGGAGCTTCTGGCGCGTCGTTAAATATGTGAGTGGCCTGGCGTTGTCTTGATGGAACACAACACCCTTCCTATTGGCCAATTCTGGCTGCTTCTGGTCGATCGCCTGCTTCAATCTGGTCAGTTGTTGACAGTAGAAGTCCGAATTGAGTGTTTGGCCCGATGGGAACAGCTCATATTGGATGATTCCTTTCCAATCCCACCAAACACACAGCAAAACCTTCTTGGCCGTTGATCCGGGCTTGGCGATCGTTTGGGCCGACTCACCGCGATTCGACCACGATCTTCTTCGGCTGTTGTTCTCGTATGTGACGCATTTTTCATCGCCAGTCACCATCCGCTTCAAAAATGGGTCGATTTCGTAACGTTTCAGCAAAGAATCGCAGGCATCAATTCGGTCCAAAAGGTTCTTTTGCATCAATTTATGTGGCACCCATATATCGAGCTTCTTCTTGAGACCAGCCTTATGCAAATGGTTCCAAACGGTTTTCTGGCTAATCATCAGTTCCTGGGCAATGGAATAGGTGCTTACATGCCGGTCCGACTCGACGATTTCCATGATTTTATCGACATTTTCGACGATTGGCCTACCAGAGCGTGCCTCATCTTCGACGTCCATATTACCAGAACGGAATCGTTGGAACTACCGCTTTGCTGTCGCATTCGATACGGTATCGGGTCCATAAACAGCAGAATTTTTTTTGGCCGCCTGCACCGCCTTTCCACCTTGGTCGTAGTGGTACTGAAGAATGTATCGAATTTTCTCTGTTTTTACCTCCATTTTGGAACGCTGTAACACATAACTGGCTTCACCAAACACAAAACTGTCAAAGAACTTTTTTTGAAGCGTAATGTCACCGTTACATCGCCGTATAGTATGACCCGATGCGATGCATACATTGTGAGACATTGTGAGAGATGTCACTAAAGACATCTAGCGGAAAACGCTCAGAACTTTTTACTTAATCCAATATATATATATATATATATATATATTGGGTCTATGCATAATACCGTAGCGAAACTAGAGTTAATTCGAAACGCAAAATATTTACCAAAAAAAGCGATGTTAATCAACTAAATTTGTTCCATTCTGTTCAATAACTTTCTGATATCTTTCCACGAGCTTCCTTATCCCTCTTTCATAGACGTCCTGAGATTTTTGAGCAGAGAAATCATCCAAGTGATTTTTGAGGACGCCCATGGAACTGAAGTTTTCATTATTCAAACTATTGTGTAGCACCCGGAACAAGTGACAGTCTGAAGGTGTAAGGTCAGGAATATACAGTGGGTGTACCAAAACATCCCACCCAAGCCGCAATAAATTTTACCAGGTCATCAGAAAAACGTGTGGCCTAGCGTTGTCCTGGTGAAACACTACATCCTTACTGTTCATCAATTTGGGCCGCTTCTGATCGATTACTCGCTTTATTTTGGTCAGTTGTAAATCAATCGTTGTCTCAGGTGGCATCAGTTCATGATAGACAATCAATTTCCAATCCCACCAGATACAGAGCATGACCTTCTTCGGGTCAAATCCACCCTTTGCGACCGTCTGAGCAGCCTCCCCGAGCTTTGACCATGATCTTTTTCGACTGAGATTGAAAACGCTCCACCTAGATCCATAATGGATTGATATTCGTTTATGTTTATAATATATTACACGATTTTATGGATTTATAACGTTCACCTATTACTCTATAATGCCCTCCCCTGCCCATTTGCAGTGGCCTTACCCCTCGCCTCAAAAACGTCGTCGGCAGTAGTCATCCGCTCCCAACCGCAGGTCTACGGTAAGCATTTTCCGAGACCCCTTCCCAGTAACACCCTCGCCTGCAACGAACCTCCCCATTCCCTGACCTATCCCCCCTCCACGCCCACCCTCTCCTTTCCGTGACGTCACTCCGCGATTGCACTCCGCACTGCTCCCTTCTCGGAGGACCATGGATTACGAGTGGCCTAGCATTTCTACTTCCAATTTAATGTTTTTTTGTGTCTTATTTTTATCATCCTTCAGCATGTAATATTAATTTAATTTTTTTCTTGAAACAAACTTGAAAAAAAAATCTCGAAATTACCCTATTTTTCAGTATTCTAGAGGAAATAATATCACTTTTACAAGGAATATAATGGAAAATAAAAATAACGATCGTAAGACGTTGCAAGTTTTTTCGATTTGCAAACATTGACGTTAATTTATTAGCTACTAGTAAACCTTGATGGCATTAGTGTCCGCGCAAGCGATGTGTGGCTGCGTAAATATTCGCAAGGGCATACGGAGGAATGTTAGAAATGAAGAACACTTGTAAAAGTTTATTAAAATTTTTATACTCATGACTACATTTCTTCTCGGTCTGTTTAAACGGGCTCTCGCGGCTGTATGCTTACAACTCTATACAACTCAGCTCACATCTCGAGTAATCGATAAACTCGACGCAGGCACTAGAAGGGCGAAACCAATACGGGTGAAATGCAGGAGCGCATTACGTCCTTGAGAGAGAGGCTCAAATACTTCTCGTGTATAGGCGTACTTTACATGTTCTATACAATATCAGGCGGTACGAGATTTGTAGGAGCAAAACTTTGTCATTTATTTCTGGTTTCGGTCACGACACCACTTTTGTTCATCATCATTCGGCTATTCATGTGTGGATACCTACTTGAACACAATTAATGAATCCCATTGATAATTTTTACAACGCAAGATCTGTAACCGGTGCTTAAGCTTACTATCAGCCTGGTGGACTGGGAAATTGCAGTGATAGAGATTTTGACTCCGTCTTTAAAATCCATTTAATTCTCCCAGAAACCTTGCTCTTTCACTATGCGCTTACAATCAACGAGCGAGAACAAATTGGACGTGTCTGATTTCCGTACATGTTCTCTTCTAATTTCACTGTTGGCTACCGGCATCTCAATTAGGCACTGCGATTGCAGATACGTAGATTTAGGCAACTACCTATTGCCTTCTCTCTCATCTGTACTCTAGTCCACTATTCCGACAATCCCAGGATGTTTTTGGGAGCACATACGCGATCCATGTTGTAGTTGAATCTGGTATTCAGGGTTCGACCTTTTCCACAATATGGCTGACTGGTCAACTATCGCACCTCGGAGGGGTTTCCTACCGAAATCGAAATCCACCTACCGGACTATATGTGCTTTCCCCGGATATCTTTGAACGACGTTGATGCTTCATTATCCTCTATCGTGGCATGTTGTAGGAATGCTGACAACCGCCGAAAAGTTTTCTTCTAAAACGCAAGGTGTATGTGTGCCTTTGATGATTGGATTTTAAGTGGCGTGCTTCTTTTGATCTTGTAGAAGGAAATCATCGTGGATGCATTTTATTGCGCTTCTAACCAATTTGCATAGGATTTTTAGAACTCTTGCTGGGAGCCAACTGTTCTGCATATGAAAATGAGCGGCTCGTGAACATTCACGGTCTAGGGATTTTCGTCTGCGGCTCCGAGGCGTGCAAGCTTGTTACGCAGCATTGAGTGTCTACTTTACAATAGGCCACTATCTATTCAGTTACAGACGCTAATTCCCCGATGGGGGTGCCCGGATGTATTACGAACGTCCGCAACTATGAAGTATAGGGTATTTGTGCTGAACAACAGGTTACGTGAGAATGTTGGTTGAATCGTGTTTACGATAGATAACCATCGGCTGCTTGAAACAGTGATCTGGGCGGATCAATTGCCCAACACGCGAGATTAATCCATTCGCGTTTTCAAGGATCCTCCCTGAATGGGTGATCTATCGCAGAGAACTCTGTCTCCTACCGTTCGACGACTCATGTTCAAGCCTATATACATCCATAGATATCCCCGGGATAACCGGTGCTCGCGTGATCGCCGTATGTAACATCGCATAGAACAAGGGACGGTCATATAATATCGAGACTATGCGTGGTTATTTGCTCCACGCTGGAAGTGACATGTTACATGTTCTGGAGAACGTGTCACGAACCAAAATTACTGGAGTAGGCGTCTAACGGTCGATTGCTGAATGATTCATTGGTATACCTGCAACATTTTTAGGTTTCCTATTATGATTGTTGTGCTGATATCACCTTTGATACGACGATCGGAAAACGCAATTTTATTTGCTATTTTGAGGTTAGGCAAATTAACTTTATTCTATATTTGTATCTCCGTACAATTATATACAATTTATCCACTGCCTTCAGTATTAAATCATGTATCACGAACTTGATTTTAGTATGGTTTTATTATTGATAGAATTGTAGTTATCTCTACGCAAAATGAATGATGAAAATCATTGTTTTATGTTTGGCGCGAGCACCCTCTGTGTGTGTGTGTGTGTGTGTATATATTGTAACGGGTATCGCGTGTTAACGTAGGCGGAGGAAGGGGGAACAGAATTAAAGAAAATATTTATTTCACACAAAAAAATAGTTAAATCAAATTTTAATTATCAAACAAGGAAAAAAAACAAAGTGACTCGATATAACATAAATAATAATTCGTAACAATAATCCGGGAATAATACGAATAATACTGGATTAAATAAACGGGTTTCGGTACACGCGAATTCCCAACTCAAATATCTCTACCCGTTATAATTGTAAGTGTTGAGCGCCAGTCTTTCTCAGACAACGCGGCTTACCGCGTACGCAAGTTCGAAAAAAAAGTAAATATACGAACGCGGACCGTTCCGCTCGAGACTCGAAAAAAAAGGACACCCCAGGGTATCGGGGCAAGACGGGGTTCTCCGAATGCAATGGCTTCTTATTTTCTGGACCACGACTAGTTAATTTTACAAACAAAAATTACGCGACATGATCACGAAACAGGAAAAAAAGGTAAATGACACGAGAATCGCGAGTGATACGTCACTCGATTTGGCCGTCGGCCGTGGCCTCGCACAGCCCGGCCGCGGCTACGCGCACACGACGGACGATGGGGATCTGCCACGCACCTCCTCATAATTTTTATTGACGCTAATTCTTTTTCTTTATAATTTTCCCGAGACGCGAAGAGTTCTCGGTACTACGCGAACGATTTTCTTAAACTAATTATTTTACAAATAATATTTCAGGGACGCGCGGGGATGGGACGATGATCTGGGATGAACAAGGGGAGGAGGGGAACAATTCAAAGTCGCCCGAGCGACACAATTTTCACGCACTGAATTTATTTCACGGCTTTTCTGCCGCTCTCGCAAAAAGAAAGAGAAGAGAGAAGACTTACATGAGATGTGCAGACTCGAAGCTCGATTCTCGTTCGATTTTCTCTTTCTATTTTTTCTCGCTATTTATGTTTCCTCGATTTTCTATGTTGCCTCGACCACGCTACAGGACTTAATGGCCGACCACGCCGGCCGGCTTCCTTGTCTCGTCCCAATTTTTCTTCAGATGGCGGACCTCCTACCGATTTTTGGCTTGATCGCCGCGGCTCGCTCTTCCGGCCGTCCCCGTCGATCGATTCCCAAGTTGATGAGCTCCCCAATCGACAAATGCGCCGGCCGGCCAGGCTGCGCGAGAGACGCTGGCTCTCGGGTGAAGCTCGGTTGGAAGGAGATTCGGGAGATGGCGGTAGCGGGGCTCCGGAAGGCGAGGCTGAGGTTCCTTGATACCGCGAGATGGCGCGGACTATGACGATCTTGCTGAATACCGGGCCGACGTGGCCCTAGCCGACAGTCCGCGTGGTCCTTGCGTGCGGGTCGTCGGAGAGGGGGTGCGGGGGGGAAAGGAAGGGATTGTCGCGATTCGATATAAAAATATTCTTACTATTAATCTGTACATCTAACAATTCGATATTTTACGTGAAGAGCGCGGCGGAGATTAAGCCCGAGCGTGGTCACGCGGGCTTTCTCTCAATACCCTTGTGACGTCACGTCACAATAAATATATATATATATATATATATATATATTATATATATATATATATATTTATATATTTATTGTGACGTGACGTATATATATATATATATATTTATATATTTATATATTCTAGCTGTACTCGGCATGCGTTGCAATGCCACTGAAAGAAAGATAGTGTTTGTATTTTTATTCTATCTATTCAAGTTGTTTTGGATACACTATATTTATTTCCCCATTTGGTGCATACACGAATAAATTAGACCGTTTTCCGACGCGTGACCAGGCTACATACAGCTGTCCATATGAGGAGCATGTATTTTCCAAATTTAGTCCACACCCTTTTAGCGATTGTGTGAAATGACCATCAACAAAGCCCCAGGTCATTTCAAATGCGAGTCGCACCGGAAACTGTAAACGTTTGAATTCGAATGGCATATCTGTCGGAATCATTTGGATGCGTGGCAACAGTACATCTTCTCCTTAAAATTTTCCATTTAAAATTGTAGTTTCAATGATATTGCTTATCATCTTTTTCATTGAAATCCTGGTACCGCTGCAAAGTCGTGGTCGATTGATGTTTCTGAGAAGAATGATAGGCTCGCCAATTTTCAATGTTAAAACGTGCGGCGGCATGCCTGGCAAATGAAGTGAATTCAAAAATTCAGTTTGATAATTGATAACTTCGTCCTGATTCCTTACAGTACAGTACTTATACGTTGTTGCTTCGCCTGGTATTTCGTATCAGCCCGTCGAAATCAATCAAATAACCTCCTGATATTTTTTTCGTCAGTCTAAAGGCAACGGAGATATTTGGGGTGGTCATATTAAATGGCCCACCCTGTAGATATATATATATTGTGGCGTTCGCCAATCTCTTTTTGCGTATAACGCGCTGCTCCGCCGCTTTAAAACGAAAGCCTAAGAGTACGGTCCTGGTCGGATGGTTACGGATTTCCGCCACTGTCTGAACATAAATTTCGTTTATGCTTTTCATGTACGGCGAGTGACACATTTGAAGTATCGCGCCACGCTACGCGCGAAGGGACAGCAGCGACGAACGGGAAGCGCTAGGCATTGGCCCTAGGCGCTCGCAGTTCACGCACTCCGCTGACCCCACTTATCGATTTTGGATAATTGTCCTCGCTCGCGATCGATGCGGAAGCAACTCGACAGGAGACTCAGCGATAGGGCTTCGAGTAGAATAGACGTCCTAGAGATTCCCAGTTGTCGATCGAACTTATTGAGCATCAGTCTAAGTTAGCCACTTTTTGGGCGGTTATTATTGAGCGTAAATCTAAGAGAAAGATTCTTAGTCGCGTATATAAAATTATATCGAGTTGACTAATTATTGCGTTTTGTGCGCCTTATAGCGCGTTTAGTATAATAAGGAGATTAAAGAATTTTAAGTAAAGGAAAAAAGTGCGTAAATTATTGGATTACGAATCGAGAAGACTCCCCCGAGGGCAGAGGAGTCCACGTAGCCGAGAGCCAAATAAGTTTTAACAAATAAGTTTTTGCATTTTTGGTCGGCCATATTGGATCCGCCATTTTGAATTTTTAAATTTTGAGGGCAGAATCGTGATCAGCGGCCTCGAAAACCCCCGAGTGCCACATTTCATCCGATTCCAATAAATTTTTGCATTTTTGGTCGGCCATATTGGATCCGCTATTTTGAATTTTTGAATTTTGAGGGCAAAATCGTAACCAGCGACGTCGAAATCCCGGGATACCGATTTTCGTGAATGTCCGAATTTTTTTTCTTTTTTACGCGAAGCGTGAAATTGTTCTCGCCGCTCAAGGAGTGAAAAACGCCATTTTGGGGGTGAAAATGTTGATTACGACAAATTTAAAAATACGTCGTTTAACTACAACCATTTTATGCACTCATGGTTGAAAAAAAAGGGGGGTCTTCGAGCGTCTTCTATGAGAAAAAAAATATTGTAAAAAAATGTCTTCGATTTTTTGTGTTCTTTTTGTTTAATAGCGGCCATATTTTTTTTCTGGTTGACAAAACTCAATTTTAACCCCGGATTCTGAAAGAGCACACTCGAAAGTACTAGGGACTATATTTTTTATTTGAAAATTCTTATTGTTTAATCATGAGAATTTGACTTGAAGATGATAGAAAAAATTACGATTCTTGGTCGTTAATGGGTTAATAAAGGCATCCTAATAAACATATAAATTGGTGAGCCGTGGGATGTCAAAATAATAAAGGCATCCTAATAAACATATAAATTGGTGAACGATAGGATGTCAATAAGAAGTCCGACACAAACTGGTAAAAAAACATCAAGGGTCCCAAAGAAGAGAAAAAACACATATTGTGGAAACTCGACGGGATACCAAGGTCATCACCAAAACTTGACTTCAAGACATCCTTACCTACGTTTCTGAAGAGAAAAACACTCTCTGAAAGAAAACTAACTCATCGTGGGATGTCATCGAGGATCCGGGAGGGTCTTTCTAAGGAAATAACTCGAGATATTACCACATTCCTGAAAGTCGTCTATTCTAATTCGGGATCAACACGGAGTGATTGATGCCCATCTATAAGACGACACATCGCTGCATCATTACAAACTCGGGTGCAATACGGAGCGAATGGTACCCATTTTCATCAACGGCTCAATCATCATCTAGTTCCGGGTAACGTCGACGAACGACCCATCTCAAACCGATCAACAAACATCGATATCTGCGCATCTGAATCTTCAAGAAACATCGAAATCTGCGCATCTGAATCTTCAAGAAACATCGACATCTGCGCTTCTGAATCTTCCAGAAACATCGACAGTGGCGCATCTAAATCTTCTAGATTTCTTACGTCGATCGATACTCCAAATCCGGTAAGAAAATGGAAAATATCGAGCAACTTCTTTAAAATCTGTTCAAACGCATAGAGAATCTATAAACAAAAATTTTACATACGCGTGATTCCGAAATTTCTGAAGACGAAAATAAAACTGGTACAGGCTCTACAATTTCGATTAAAGAATTACTACTACAATTTCTGAATTCGATGGAGAAAATATGCCCGTAGAAACATTTATTTATCAAATTGAAAGTGCAAAAAGAAACGTAGACCAAAGTAAACAAAGACTCTTATTGGCCATGGTACTAGGATCAAAATTGAGTGGTAGAGCAAAAGTAGACATTCGTGCTGACAACATTGATAGTTTTAGTGAATTAAAAAATATACTAAGAATCAATTATGGTAGACATGACGATCTTACAATCTTTCAACTTCAGAGAACGAATTGTAAACAAAAACCGATAGAATCCATTCACAATTATTCACAAAGATTCATGAAAATTCGCGATTTAGCAATAAAATCAATTCTAAACAAAACATCAATTCCACAAATAAACAAAACAATTCTTGTAGAAGAACAAAAGAAAAGAGGATTAACAGATTTCTTAGAAGGACTAGAAAGAGAAATACGATTAGACGTCAAGACAGAACATCCAAGCACTGATCGCGATGCAATTACTTCTGCAATGAAAGCGGAAATAACATTCAAAACTCGTTCAATGAATAATTGGCCAGAAAATTCAAATCCAAGTATGAGCTTCAAGGTTAAAAACAAAAACGAAAACTCACGACCATTCCAGAAGAACTTTCCAAAAACGTGCAATTATTGCAAAAAAAAACCAGGGCATGTAATTTCAGGATGTAGGAAAAAGCAATTTAACGATCAAAACAGACAATTTCATAAACGGGATTTTCGAACTGTTCCTCAACCCACCAAAGACCAAAGACCGACCACAAAGCAATCATATTCAAGAAACATTAGAAGAATCTGTAGCATCCGAAATGAAGGATGTAAACTCACTCACATTTTTCTAAATTTTGAAAACGCAAAACAAGGAATCTTTTTAGTAGACCCAGGTTCAAACCTATCCCTAATTAAAGAAAACTTAATCAAGAGACGCGGCAGCGTCTCGACGCCAAGTAATAAAAAAAAACGACTGCCACGACACGACACGCCGCGCACTCTTCATACACCAAGATGGGCTTTAGCAGACGACTTTTTAACTTATAATCGACATTACGCGAACACGCGGAGACGAATCGAAAATCTAATGATATTCTACCAATGAAATGTTATTTTTTCCTATCGATTTTGTTTGGGTCATTATTCGATCCGCCTACTCAAACTTGAGATCTCGTAATATTTGGTCGAATTTCCGAGCGATTTTTTTTACCACAAAAATTGTTCAACACTTTAGAACGTTCCAGACTCGTCAGTGTTCTTGGAGGGATAAAGTTATTCGGTGGCATCGTAAGCTATACTACATACGTCCTTTTGGGGAAAGCGCTAACATGGGAACAAGCCTGTTTCAGCCTGAAGTGCACCAACGGTTCACTTCAGGGCAAAGCTACTATAAACAAACGATGGCGCGCTAGAAATGTCAAAAGTCGGGTTCTTCGAATGTATGGCCTCTGTCGGCTTTAAGAGGGAACGGTACCCGCAGCAAGACTTCGACGCAGCCCTGGCTCCACTCCGTAGGGCAGAACGCATACGAGCCCCTGCCACCTACCGGGAGATAGTAAATGCCTTCCTGCGTCTCGCAACGCGTGTGTGCGTGTATGTCGGTGTGTATTACTACGTCGACCGCACGCGGTTGAAGTTTTTTATCTTCCCGCGGGGTGACCCTTCGTAGCGCGTACACACCGCGTGAGCGCATATACACCGCGTAAGCGTATATACATGCACAAACATACATAACACGTCAGCGTCGAGAAAGAACTGTATTTTCTTTTCTCAATGCCGACTTCGCAAGAAATTCAGAAACACGAATTTCGCAGAAAGAGTCCTTGCTGAGTGTAGCGATTGGATCAGTAAACATTTACGGTATAAATAACCCCCTAAAAAACTTTAACAAGTAAAAAAAACGCCAAGTAATAAAAAATGCCTTCGAAAAAATTATCGGTTGTCTCACTATCTACAAGATTCTAATGAACCTCGAAATATTTGTGATTTTTTTCAAACAATAGTTTTATTTAGATTTTAATTTTTCAACTCAAACGTACAAAAGAAGTGAAATAACTTTTTATGAAAAAGGCAAGCAAATTTACTAGAAACGTACAGAAAATTACCAAACTCTAGTAATACCATTTTTCTCAATATTTTGTTTTCAAAAACCATTTTACTATTATAATAAAAGTACGAATCACGATTATATAAAAGTACAACGTATGCATCACACAAGTACTGTATGTATGTATCACTAGAAAAACTGGGCAACGACTTGGCGTGCATGGTTAAGAAAAAAAGCTCGGCGAAGGATGACGTTTTCTCAACAACCTGAACATCAGGTTAAGAAAAACATAAATTGACACAATTTATTATGTAACTGTAAACCAAGTTTCTGATTCCGCAAAGTATAAATTTAAAAATCAGTGATGTACCCTTAGACCACGCGGCTCTTGAAATCTCACTTTATTTGCATAATTTGAAAAGTTGTGTGGAAGTATTCACTTTGCACTCTATTGCAGAATCACCATACATCTCATGAAATCTATTGCGTCGTATAAATTTTGGTGTAATGGACATAGTTTTGGCAGGCTGAAGGTTTGAATTACGGTCCGCACCACTTGCTGATGGACAAGGAATATCGATATTACTCTCCACACCTATCGCTCCATTTCCGATAATCTGTCTCAGTGCAGTCGAACATCTCATTTCTAATAATCCTGTATGCCTGATGCGATGTTACTATTTGAAATAATCTATGTAGATAAATTGTTGCAAAAGTTACTTTTGCAAGCGGTAGGGACGTTTCTGTAAGAAAATCGTGTATCTTCCCGAGCTTTTTTTCTTAACCATGCACGCCAAGTCGTTGCCCAGCTTTTCTAGTGATACATACATACAGTACTTATGTGATGCATACGTTGTACTTTTATATAATCGTGATTCGTAGTTTTATTATAATAATAAAATGGTTTTTGAAAACAAAATATTGCGATAAATGGTATTACTAGAGTTTGGTAATTTTCTGTACGTTTCTAGTAAATTTGCTTGGCTTTTTCATAAAAAGTTATTTTACTTCTTTGGTACGTTTAAGTTGAAAAATTAAAATCTAAATAAAACTATTGTTTCAAAAAAATCACAAATATTTCGAGGTTAATTAGAATCTTGTAGATAGTGAAACAACCGATAACTTTTTCGAGGGCATTTTTTATTACTTGGCGTTTCTTTTATTTGTTAAAGTTTTTTAGGGGGATTTCATATCTTTTTGAAACACTTCATTTTCGATAGTTATAAACTTAACGTGGTTGCAGCGTCATTTGATCACTCTAGTTAGTGTGGTATATATTTTTATTTGCATATCCAAACGTTAAATTTATTAGGATGGTGGATTATTCCGCCGACGCTACTTCAGACGGAACGGTACCGCGGCTCCATCGGTATGGTAGATCGGGATAGTAGATACCCACGGATTTCCTAAACGGCTCTTCAGAATTACACGAAATTTGACCAGACAATGTTAAATTGATAGACGAACGGCTGTCTTCTCATGAAAATTGTTGAATCAAAAAAAAAAGTAGATTGTATTACCATGCTGAAGCCGCGATAGAAATGATGGGAAATTAAAAATTTCCTTTATTTTCATCATGAAAATATTATATCATCAACATTTAGGATCAAGCAATTAATTATGCTAAGAAGGCTCTGAGAAGGCTCTGAGAGCGTCGACGCTTGGCGCCAATTTCGAATACTTCTAAGCCGAATATTGTTTTGAAAATTTTTAGGCATATTCTTAAAGGCCAAAACTATCTATTTAAGGAAAAAAAATCGATTTTTTTTTCACACTGATATTCCCCCTTAATTATGCTAAGTTTCAAATAAATCGACTGAGTAATTGTCGAGAAATTAATAAAAGTAATAAAGAATATCGCCTTTTTTTAACAATTAATTAATAGCAATCATTGGAAAATTCATATATTGAGTTTTTGAGCAATTATAGATAATAATAAGATTATCTTAACGTATTAATTGAATTTACAAATTGAGAAATGTTTTTGTTGTCCAGTTGAAACAGATGTACAGTCACTGACAAAACCTCAGTCAAGCACACGCCAATATCGTCTAATTTTACTTCAGTTGGTATTGAAAGTGGAAAATTAATATTTCTCAGTGTTAATTTATTATTAAATTAGCTGCTTGTAAGGCTAAACTTGTACGATATGATCTGGACTTGTAAATTTACGATTCGCCCATTTTGGACTAACTTTTTGTCCGACGGTCCATCCAGTAATACCGTAAAATTAAATAATATATTGTTTTGAATAAATTATAAATAAGGGGAAATAAATATTCATGTGCTTTACAATTTTCATCAACAGTAAATAAACTCTATTTTTCAAACCACCCCAACATATTTTTTCTATTTCTTTATTTTTATTATTATAGAGAGTAATCTTTGTGCAAATTTAACTTGTCTAAGACTGTGTGAAAATGTTGTAACGATCTGTTCAGCATGAAAATAAAACAAATTTGGGCTATTAAAATGAAAAAGTTTTTGATGCATCTTACAATACAAACTTCAACGTCATCAAGTTGTATACTATAGAAAGTACCGCACCTACCGATCATAATCGTGGTCGAGAAAAAAAGCAAAAATACTTGTTTAAACAATTATTTTTGCATTACTTTTACCGTTGATTTTTGCAGCGCGTACGCAACAATCATATTTGCTGAGGGGTACAGAAAGTACCGCGCTTATCGATCACAATCGTGGTCGAGAATAAATTCTTTAATGGTTTAAACAATTTTTTACGCATTGTGTTTGCCGTTATGTTTTGCAGAGCGCAAGCAGTAACCATATTTGCTGAGAGGTACAGAAACTACCGCACCGACCGATCACAATCGTGGTCCAGAAGAAATCCTTTAATTGTTTACACAATTATAGTCGCATTATTTTTTACCATTGAGTTTTGCAACGCGTAAATAGCAATCATATTTACTGAGAGGTATAGGAAGTACTGTATTTACCGATCACAAACGTGGTCGAGAAAAACAAATTGATAATTGTTGAAACAATTATTTTTCAATTATTTTTTACCGTTATGCTTTGCAGCGTGCAAATAGCAATCATATATACTGAGAGGCAATCATATATGCTCAAATTAGCGTGTCTACCGATCACAATCGTGGTCGAGAATGAACGCATTCATAATTGTTTAAACAATTATGTTTGCATTATTTTTATTGTTAGGTTTTGCGGTTCGCAAGCAGCAATTTATTTGCCGAGCGGTACTGAAAGTACCGTATCTACCGATCACAATCCTGGTCGAGATAAACGAATTCTTAATTGTTTAAACAATTATGTTTGCATTATTTTTATTGTTAGCTTTTGCGGCTCGCAATCAGCAATCTATTTGCTGAGGGGTACTGAAAGTACCGTATCTACCGATCACAATCGTAGTCGAAATAATGGCATTCATAATTGTTTAAACAATTATGTTTGCATTATTTTAGTTAGGTTTTGCGGCTCCCAATCAGCAATCTATTTGCTGAGAGGTACTGGAAGTAAGTACCGTATCTACCGATCACAATTGTGGTTGAGATAAACGCATTCATAATTCTTTAAACAATTACGATTGCATTATTTTCATTGTTATGTTTTGCGGCTCGCAAGCAGCAATTTATTTGCCAAGAGGTACTGAAAGTACCGTATCTACCTATTACAATCGTGGTCGCGATAAACACATTCATTATTGTTTAAACAATTATGATTGTGTTATTTTTATTGTTAGGTTTTGCGGCTCGCAAGCAGTAATTTATTTGCCGAGAGGTATTGAACGTACCATATCTATCGATCACAACCGTGGTCGAGATAAACGCATCCATAGCTGTTTAAACAATTATGTTTGCATTATTTTTATTGTTGGGTTTTGCGGCTCACAATCAGCAATCTATTTGCTGAGAGGTACTGAAAGTACCGTATCTACCCATCACAATCGTGGTCGAGATAACCGCATTCATAATTGTTTAAACAATTATGATTGCATTATTTTTATTGTTATGTTTTGCGGCTCGCAAGCAGCATTTTATTTGCCGAGAGTTACTGAAAGTACCGTATCTACCGATCACAATCGTGGTCGAGATAAACGCATTCATAATTGTTTAAACAATTATGGCTGCATTATTTTTACCGTTGGATTTTACCGAACGCAAGCAGCAATCATAATTGTTAAGAGGTTTGAAAGTACCGTATCTCCCGATCACAATAGTGATCGCGAAAATATGCAAAAATAATATTTTAAACAATTATTTTTGCATTATTTGTATCGTTACGTTTTCCGGCTCGCGAGTAGCAATTTATTTGCTGAGAGCTACTGAGTATACCGTATCTACCGATCACAATCGTGATCGGGGAAAAATGCAAAAATAATTTTTTAAACAATTATTTTTGCATTATTTTTAGCGTAACGTTTTGCGGCTCGCAAACAGCAATCTATTCGCTGAGAGGTACTGAAAGTACCGTATCTACCGATCACAATCTATGATGCATATAAATTAACACAGCTATGTGTCGCTTATGAGTGCTCACCTTCAAGTCATATTGGCATCACATGACGATTCATAATAATACATCCAATTGAAGCAAAGTTGTTTTCACGCGAGTATGCATGCAATGAATTCATCAGCACTAGCAAAATCGGATCACGAATATCGAACAATGAGGGAGTGCCTATGGGGTTCATATTGGTGTCACAGGGTGACGTAAATGTTGTGTTCATATGGAGCTCATATAGGCGTCACGGCGTGACGTAACTACGTTGTGCTCATTTGTAGCTCATATGAGTGTCACGGCGTGAAAAAATTGTAGTGCTCATATGAAGCTCATATTGGCGTCATGACATGATACAATTGTTGTGCTTATATGGACGCTAGAGGGCGTAATCAGTGCTACGACACTGTACAGGCTGTCGGATCTGTGCCTGAAATGAAAAAATTAATAAGTCTACAAATTATGAATAAAAAAAAATCTGGTAGTATTTTTCGTTTCCATATGCTTTACTTATATTGCTGCATATAGGATAATTGGATTAAAACGTGTTCTGCCTCATTAAAGTTTTTGTCTAGCCTCGGTTTCGAACCTACGTCTTCTAATTCTAGAGCTGAGCGCGCTACCTACCTGGCCATCCTATCACTTGTATAAATTTCCTTTTTTTTCGCTCCCTACTTTTATCATTTTAAAGAATGTCAATAAGTGGGAAAACGTTGAAGTTTGCATTGTTGCAATGAAACGAAAATTAATTCTTTTTGACTACTGAATTTTTTTTCTCCCATTTAGGCAGTAAAAATAACACACGTTTTTTACGTATTCTTTCTATAGTTTTACGACTTCAAGGCTTTTGATGATGATAAAAGTAAACGAATGACTGCAGTTATTATTACATGTATCATATAAAATGAATACTTTCTAGTCCTTGCTAAATATTTTAGTGATGTAAGAAAGCCATCCAGATGCATTAAAAGGAATGATGAAAAAATGTTCAATTTTTGAAGAAGGTACAATACATCCATTTGAATAAAAAAAAACACCAAATTCATAGAAATTAATTGTTATTGAAATTTTATTTCACTATATCGTACTTACTACCGCCGTTGTATAGCGCACATAGGAAGTATTACTGAAAAACATGCATATCGCCGTCATATTGCGCTCATCGAATGTATCACTGAGAAACATACATATCGCCGTCATACAATGTATCACTGAGAAACACGCATATCGCCGTCATATTGCGCTCATGGAATGTGTCACGGAGAAATATGCATATTGCCGTCATATTGTGCTGATCGAATGTATCACTGAGAACATGCATATCGCCATCATAGAATGTATCACTGAGAAATATGCATATCGCCGTCATATTACTTGCATGGCATGTCTACTACCAGTGCTAACCCAGTGAATATACCAACAAAAATTATTGGATGGCTACCATATGACGTCTATCTGCAAATATTCATTGCAGAATTTAAATTTGCCCTCTTATGAGTTCATCTTGTAGTCAATGGATGATGCATTTCGAAACGACAAATTGAAGTCGCGATGTATCTCAAATCCAAGGTACTGAATGAGCTCATGAAATGTATTCACCAATGTAAACGAAATTGCGTTCATGTTAAGTACAATTCATGAGAACAATTGATGTTACCATAGTGAGTACACACCAAAATGTCTACACATGGCTTCACTATGACGTAAAATTTGCAGATATTAATTGCGGCCACTTGAGCACAACGATATGAGTTCGACGTGCTCTAAACGCACGATGCATTTGTAAACGACATATTGAGATCAAAATGTTTTGTAAATGCATGATACTAAATGAGTTCATGGATTTGCATCACAACATGTAGTAAATATGCTGTAAAATTTGCTTCATCAATTGTATGCACGCCGTGATAATCATAACTGTCTATCTGGGGAGCCAATCGCTACACTCAGCAAGGACTCTTTCTGCGAAATTCGTGTTTTTTAATTTCTTGCGAAGTCAGCGTTGAGAGAAGAAAATAAAGTTCTTTCTCGACGCTGACTGTGTTATGTATGTTTGTGCATGTATATACGCTCACGCGGTGTATATGCGCTCACGCGGTGTGTACGCACTGCGAAGGGTCAGCCCGCGGGAAGATAAAAATCTTCACCCGCGTGCGGCCGACGTAGTAATGCATACCGACATACACGCACACACGCGTTGCGAGACGCAGGAAGGCATTTACAATCTCCCGGTAGGTGGCAGGGGTTCGTAAGAGTTCTGCCCTACCGACTGGAGCCGGGGCTGCGTCGAATTCTTGCTGCGGGTACCGTTCCCGCTTAAAGTCGACAGAGGCCATACATTCGAAGAACCCGACTTTTGACGTTTCTAGTGCGCCATCGTTTGTTTATAGTAGCTTTGCCCTGAAGTGAACCGTTGGTGCACTTCAGGCTGAAACAGGCTTGTTCCCATGTTAACGCTTTCCCCAAAAGGACGTATGTAGTATGGCTTACGATGCGACCGAATAACTTTATCCCTCCAAGAAAACTGACGAGTCTGGAACGTTCTAAAGTGTTGAAGAATTTTTATGGTAAAAAAGTCGCTCGGAAATTCGACCAAATATTACGAGATCTCAAGTTTGAGTAGGCGGATCGAAAAATGACCCAAACCAAATCGATAGGAAAAAAAAACATTTCCTTGGCAAAATGTCATTACATTTTCGATTCGTCTCCGCGTTTTCGCGTAATGTCGATTATAAGTTAAAAAGCCGTATGCTGAAGCCCATCTTGGTGTATAAAGAGTGCGCGGCGTGTCGTGTCGTGACAGTCGTTTTTTTTTATTACTTGGCGTCGAGACGCTGCGGTGTCCCTTGATACAAACATAATTGTTTAAACAATTATGAATGCATTTATTCTCGACCACGATTGTGATCGGTAGATACAGTACTTTCAGTACCTCTCAGCGAATAGATTGCTGTTTGCGAGCCGCAAAACGTTACGCTAACAATAATGCAAAAATAATTGTTTAAAAAATTATTTTTACATTTTTCCTCGATCACGATTGTGATCGGTAGATACGGCACACTCAGTAGCTCACAGTAAATAAATTGCTACTCGCGAGCCGCAAAAGGTAACGATACAAATAAGGCAAAAATAATTGTTTAAAAAATTATTTTTTGCATTTTTCCGCGATCACTATTGTGATCGGGAGATACGGTACTTCCAAACCTCTTAACAATTATGATTGCTGCTTGCGTTCTGTAAAATCCAACGGTAAAAATAATGCAGCCATAATTTTTTAAACAATTATGAATGCGTTTATCTCGACCACGATTTTGATCGGTAGATACGGTACTTTCAGTACCTCTCAGCAAATAGATTGCTGATTGCGAGCCGCAAAACCCAACAATAAAAATAATGTAAACATAATTGTTTAAACAATTATGGATGCGTTTATCTCGACCACGGTTGTGATCGATAGATATGGTACTTTCAGTACCTCTCGGCAAATAAATTGCTGCTTGCGAGCCGCAAAACCTAACAATAAAAATAATGCAATCATAATTGTTTAAACAATAATGAATGCGTTTATGTCGACCACGATTGTGATAGGTAGATACGGTACTTTCAGTACCATATATGCATTCGTAATTGTTGAAACAATTATGAATGCGTTTAGATACGGTACTTACTTCCAGTACCTCTCAGCAAATAGATCGATGATTGCGAGCCGCAAAACCTAACAATAAAATAATGCAAACATAATTGTTTAAACAATTTTGAATGCGTTTATCTCGCCCACGATTGTGATCGGTAGATACGGTACTTACTTCCAGTACCTCTCAGCAAATAGATTGCTGATTGCGAGCCGCAAAACCTAACAATAAAATAATGCAAACATAATTGTTTAAACAATTATGAATGCGTTTATCTCGAATACGATTGTGATCGGTAGGTGCGGTACTTTCTATAGTATACAACTTGATGACGTTGAAGTTTGTATTGTAAGATGCATCAAAAACTTATTCATTTTAATAGCCCATTTTTTTTTTATTTTCATGCTGCACAGATCGTTACAACATTTTCACACAGTCTTAGACAAGTTAAATTTGCACAAAGATTACTCTCTATATTAATAAAAATAAAGACATGGAAAAAATATGTTGGGGTGGTTTGAAAAATAGAGTTTATAAAGTTACTTTTCAGGGCTTACTGTTGATGAAAATTGTAAAACACATGAATATTTATTTCCCCTTATTTATAATTTATTCAAAACAATATATTATTTAATTTTACGGTATTACTGGATGGACCGTCGGACAAAAAGTTAGTCCAAAATGGGCGAATCGTAAATTTACAAGTCTAGATCATATCGTACAAGTTTAGCCTTACAAGCAGCTAATTTAATAATAAATTAACACTGAGAAATGTTAATTTTCCACTTTCAATACCAACTGAAGTCAAATTCGACGATATTGGCGTGTGCTTGACTGAGGTTTTGTCAGTGACTGTACATCTATTCCAACTGGACAACAAAAACATTTCTCAATTTGTAAATTCAATTAATACGTTAAGATAATCTTATTATTATCTATAAATGCCCAAAAACTCAATATATGAATTTTCCAATGATTGCTATTAATTAATTGTTAAAAAAGGCGATATTCTTTATTACTTTTATTAATTTCTCGACAATTACTCAGTCGATTTATTTGAAAATTAGCATAATTAAGGGGGAATATCAGTGTGAAAAAAAAATCGATTTTTTTTCCTTAAATAGATAGTTTTGGCCTTTAAGAATATGCCTAAAAATTTTCAAAACAATATTCGGTTTAGAAGTATTCGAAATTGGCGCCAAGCGTCAACGCTGTCAGAGCCTTCTATACCCCGTGAAAGAAATTAGGAGGGCAGCCATAAAAAAAATCGGGGCCCATAAGGGTTCGATTATGGATTCCCTACTAGGGCTTTCCACAACACAATCGGACTAGGCCCCGACAGGGAAATAACAGGGTTGGGTAATTTATTAAAAAATGGTCGTAGCGAGGAAAATGATAAAGGGCCCAGACGGGATTCATTAGGGCAGTGGTTGTTACAGGGCATACAATATATTTGCAAAGTTATTTTTAAGAATTTCTAGTTGTTAGACTTACTTCCATAGATGTTATATATTTAAAGTTTAAGGTATCGATAAAACCTTAGGTTAGGTCACTTAAAATAAACATACACGTGGAATTTTACTATAAATAATTTGTATTTTATAAACATTCAGAATGTTTGGGAAATAAATTTCGCAATACAACATTTAAAAAAAAAATAATTCATGCGTGCAGGAATGACAGCACATATTTACGTACATCACCGTTTGGTTGCTTCGACATTTTTAATTGAACTAATTTCCGTTCAATGCTCGTGATGGGATAAACACGTCCACCGAGTTTTTTGAGATAATTCGCCATTCGTAAATTTTAGATGACTTTGTTGGGTACATGAATACATTTGTTTTTTTTCCACACTTTTGCGTCAATGTACAAACATTCTTCAGACTCGTTACGTCCGAAAATTTTGTTAATCTCCGCGACGTATCCATTACGCAAAAGCGCAACGTTATCTGGCGCTCTCGTACCAATAAATGTGGAATGATTAAAAACAAAATTATTTACAATCACTTCTCCATTTTCGAGATACTTCTGACCAATCTGAAATTTCGAAGGAATTTCTATCAGTCTACGGGAAGCGATGCTTTGTTCATACTGCCGGCGACAAAATTGCACCAAGGGTCGATTTGGAGTTCTGATTGAGCGTTTAATTTTTCCAAGACGACTCTCAAAAGGAAAACAATTGATTTTACTTAAATCACAACCCATGTTTTCAACGTCATCGACGACGTGACAGAGATTATGAATGTTTATGCTCTGAGCTTGTTCGCCGTACACAATTGGCATTGAAAGTACAAAGAGATTCAAATATTTTCTGGCTTTTTCTTTGTATGACGTAACCAATGTTTCATTACACAAAATTCTGAAGCTAGTGTGCAGCAATAAAAAGTGATTGTATAGATTTTTGGGCAATAAATTTTTCAGAGCGATAGGACCGCAATACAAAAGAAAGAATCTGAATTCGGTGGCTTTCCATTTAAATACGCAAGCGATTGATCGCATCTTCCGTTGAAATTCTTTTGGTATTTGAGCTTTGAATGAAATCAATCTGCGAGAAAGTTCGTGTCTGCTTCTCAAGTTCATTCGCACTTTCAATGGTCCAGACACTAGCATCTCTAATATTTTTTTCATAGCACCGACGCAGGCTAGATGCATGAAATCCAGCGGAAAGATGGTCGTCATATCAATGTCCTGCTCTATTAGTTTAAGAGGAGAATTTCCGATATGGTGTTCGGGATCCAATCTCTCTCGAAAAGACATGTTGGATCGTTTTGGATGATCAACTCCAGGGTAAACTATTTGAGTTTTTTTTTGTCCTACTTTAATGGGGTTCCTATAGACGGTGCAACGTTCGCAGGCACAGTAGCCACCGTGTCCTTTGGTACCTTTGAAAAAAAAAAATTAACGAGGATTGTAAGCGAGTGCGGTCAAGGCTGGGGGGGGGGGGGGGGGGGGGTAAGGTTAATTCGCTTTCAAAAGGCACATTGACGATAATTTTTTTTGACGACACAGTTTATATGTATTTATTTATATAATTAGTATAAAATAAAAGGACATTTGAAGAATATTCTGTGAAATTTTTAGTAATAATTGGGCAGAAATGAGCCATTGACAGCAAATCTTCTCAGACGCCACAAAAAAGTTACATTTCGGTGAATTGCATAACTCATCACTGGATCATCCGAAAAAAAATCCAAGAAGATTCTATTAGTTAATAAGTTTCTTGAGGTAACGCTGTCGAGTTTTTATGTATTTTTTTTATTTAATTTTTGGTCACATTTAGAAGTCAAAATAGCGATTTTTTATTTAAAAAATTGGAAACTTTATTATCGTAAAATGAATTAAAATGATAAAAAATTTAAAAAACTCGACAGCGTTACCTTAAGAAACTTATAAACTAATGAATTTTTGTCTGTTTTTTATTTGAGTAATCCAGTGATGAGTTATGCAGTTCACCGAATTTTTTTTGAGGTGTCTGCAAAGATGTGCTGTCAATGGCTCATTTCTGCATAATTATTACTGAAAATTTCACAGAATACGCTTCAAATGTCCTTTCATTATATACTTCTTACATAAATAAATATGTATTAACTGTGTCGTCAAAACAAATTATCGTAACTGTGCTTTTTTTCGTAGCGAATTTACCCCCCCCCCCCCCCCCCCCCCCCCCCCCCCCCTCGCCCCTTGATGAAATAAACGAAATCGAAAAAGTACCTCTACAATAAGCACGAGCCGGAGTGTCAGCAACAATTGCTTTCAAATTCACTTTGAAAATCTTATTGTCCAACCGGAAACCATCTCGGCGCAAGGTATTCAATTCGTTTATGAGATCTTTAAAAAAATCGGTTGAGTCTTTTGGGTTGCCAGCTCCAGCATATATGGCAACTTCAAATGGCTTATATACATCGGGCTCATAATGAATTTTACTTAAAATCGGCCAAAAAGAAGTTTTTCCAGATTTTGATAATGTCAGTCCATCTATATTCAAAATTAAATCAATATCTCCTTCATGGAAGCCAACGAGACATTTTTCCAACCCAGTTGCGATTCCGAAGTACACAAATTCCCCAGGCTCTCCATCTGTTGAACTTTCCATACTTCGAATATTGTAATTAGCATGGAGTGTACCCAAAAACGTCACGGCAGTTTTTGGCAAGTCCGGAAATACTCGTTCTCTCAGGATGAGTAATAATTGTTCGAGATGCGTGTGACTAATTTGAGTGCTCAGAGCCCACTGACGAAGATGCTCAATTTCTTTCGAGAGTGATGGTTTCTCGTCACCTTGTCTTTCTTCCTCGGCGACAAGATCAAAGTCTTCGTTGAAAACATTCTCTCTCATCACGTCCAAATTTTGACTCCCAATTCCATCGTGTTCGTGCTCATAATCGACGTTGTCGCCGATAAATACGAATTCTTCTATCGAGTGAAATTTTTGGAATAAAAAATGTTAAACGTGATATCAAGAGACGCGGCAGCGTCTCGACGCCAAGTAATAAAAAAAAAACGCCTGTCACGACACGACACGCCGCGCACTCTTTATACGCCAAGATGGGCTTTAGCAGACGACTTTTTAACTTATAATCGACATTACGCGAAAACGCGGAGACGAATCGAAAATCTAATGACATTTTACCAATCAAATGTTATTTTTTCCTATCGATTTTGTTTGGGTCATTTTTCGATCCGCCTACTCAAACTTGAGATCTCGTAATATAAGCCGAATTTCCGAGCGACTTTTTTACCACAAAAATTCTTCAACACTTTAGAACTTGGAGGGATAAAGTTATTCGGTCGCATCGTAAGCTATACTACATACGTCCTTTCGGGGAAAGCGTTAACATGATGGGAGCGCTTAGAGTTTCAGCGTGAAGTGCACTGTTTGCTCACTTCAGAGAGGTGCTACTATAAACAAACAATGGCGCGCTAGAAACGTCAAAAGTCGGGTTCTTCGAAAGTATAGCCTCTGTCGGCTTTAAGAGGGAACGGTACCCGCAGCAAGACTTCGACGCAGCCCCGGCTCCAGTCGGTAGGGCAGAACTCGTACGAGCCCCTGCTACCTACCGGGAGATTGTAAATGCCTTCCTGCGTCTCGCAACGCGTATGTGCGTGTATGTTGGTGTGCTTTCGTAGCGCACCAACATACATCCTTCGTAGCGCGTACACACCGCGTGAGCGCATATACACCGCGTGAGCGTATATACATGCACAAACATACATAAACACAGTCAGCGTCGAGAAAGAACTTTATTTTCTTTTCTCAACGCCGACTTCGCAAGAAATTCAAAAACACGAATTTCGCAGAAAGAATCCTTGCTGAGGGTAGCGATTGGCTCAGTAAACATTTCGGTATAAATAATACAAACATAATTGTTTAAACAAATATGAATGCATTTATTCTCGACGACGATTGTGATCGGTAGATACGGTACTTTCAGTACCTCTCAGCAAATAGATTGCTGTTTGCGAGCCGCAAAACGGTACGCTAAAACTAATGCAAAAATAATTGTTTAAAAAATTATTTTTGCATTTTTCCTCGATCACGATTGTGATCGGGAGATACGGTACTTTCAAACCTCTTAACAATTATGATTGCTGCTTGCGCTATGTAAAATCCGACGTTAAAAATAATGCAGCCATAATTGTTTAAACAATTATGAATGCGTTTATCTCGACCACGATTGTGGTCGGTAGATACGGTACTTTCAGTACCTCTCGGCAAAGAAATTGCTGCTTGCGAGCCGCAAAACTTAACAATAAAAATAATGCAAACATAATTGTTTAAACAATTATGGATGCGTTTATCTCGACCACGGTTGTGATCGGTAGATATGGTACTTTCAGTACCTCTTGGCGAATAAATTGCTGCTTGCGAGCCGAAAAACCTAACAATAAAAATAATGCAATCATAATTGTTTAAACAATTATGAATGCGATTATCCCGACCACGATTGTGATCGGTAGATACGGTACTTTCAGTACCTCTCGGCAAATAAATTGCTGCTTGCGAGCCGCAAAACATAACAATAAAAATAATGCAATCATAATTGTTTAAACAATTATGAATGCGTTTATCTCGACCACGATTGTGATCGGTAGATACGGTACTTACTTCCAGTACCTCTCAGCAAATAGATTACTGATTGCGAGCCGCGAAACCTAACAATAAAATAATGCAAACATAATTGTTTAAACAATTATGAATGCGTTTATCTCGACCATGATTGTAATCGGTAGGTACGGTACTTTCAGTACCTCCCAACAAATAAGTTGCTGATCGCGACCCGCAAAACAACACTAAAAATAATGCAATCATAATTGTTTAAACAATTATGAATGCGTTTATCTCGACCACGATTGTGATTGGTAGATACGGTACTTACTTCCAGTACCTCTTAGCAAATAGATTGCTGATTGCGAGCCGCGAAACCTAACAATAAAATAATGCAAACATAATTGTTTAAACAATTATGAATGCGTTTATCTCGACCATGATTGTAATCGGTAGATACGGTACTTTCAGCAAAAAACCTCTCAGCAAATAAATTGCTGATTGCGAGCCGCAAAACCTAACAATAAAAATAATGCACTCATAATTGTTTAAACAATTATCAATGGGTTTATCTCGACCACGATTATGATCGGTAGATACGGTACTTTCAGTGACTCTTGGCAAATAAATTGCTGCTTGTGAGCCGCAAAACATAACAATAAAAATAATGCAATCATAATAACAATTATGAACGCGTTTATCTCGACCAGGATTGTGATCGGTAGATACGGTACTTTCAGTACCTCTCGGCAAATAAATTGCTGCTTGCGAACTGCAAAACCTAACAATAAAAATAATGCAAACATAATTGTTTAAAAAATTATGAATGCGTTCATTCTCGATCACGATTGTGATCGGTAGATACGGTAATTTGAGCATATATGATTGCCTCTCAGTATATATGATTGCTGTTTGCACGCTGCAAAGCATAACGGTAAAAAATAATTCAAAAATAATTGTTTCAACAATTATCAATTTGTTTTTTCTCGACCACGTTTATGATCGGTAGATACAGTACTTCCTATACCTCTCAGTAAATATGATTGCTCTTTACGCGTTGCAAAACTCAATGGTAAAAATAATGCGACAATAATTGTGTAAACAATTAAAGCATTTCTTCTCGACCACGATTGTAATCGGTCGGTGCGGTACTTTCTGTACCTCTCAGCAAATATGATTACTGTTTGCGCGCTGCAATACATAACGGCAAAAACAATGCGTAAAAAATTGTTTAAACCATTCAAGAATTTATTCTCGACCACGATTGTGATCGGTAAGCGCGGTACTTTCTGTACCCCTCAGCAAATATGATTGTTGCGTACGCGCTGCAAAAATCAACGGTAAAAGTAATGCAAAAATATTTGTTTAAACAAGTATTTTTGCTTTTTTTCTCGACCACGATTATGATCGGTAGGTGCCGTACTTTCTATAGTATACAACTTGATGACGTTGAAGTTTGTATTGTAAGATGCATCGAAAACTTTTTCATTTTAAGTGCCCAAATTTTTTTTATTTTCATACCGAACAAATCGTTACGACATTTTCACACAGTCTTAGACAAGTTAAATTTTCACAAAGATTACTCTCTATAATAATAAAAATAAAGAAATGGAAAAAATATGTTGGGGTGGTTTGAAAAATAAAGTTTATAAAGTTACTTTTCAGGGCTTACGGTTGATGAAAATTGTAAAACACATGAATATTTATTTTCCCTTATTTATAATTTATTCAAAACAATACATTATTTAATTTTACGGTATTACTGGATGTACCGTCAGACAATAAATTAGTCCAAAATGGGCGAATCGTAAATTTACAAGTTTAGATCATATCGTACAAGTTTAGCCTTATAAGCGGCTAATTTAATAATAAATTAACACTGAGAAATGTTAATTTTCCACTTTCAATACCAACTGAAGTCAAATTCGACGATATTGGCGTGTGCTTGACTGAGGTTTTGTCAGTGACTGTACATCTGTTTCAACTGGACAACAAAAACATTTCTCAATTTGTAAATTCAATTAATAAGTTAAGATAATCTTATTATTATCAATAATCGCCCAAAAACTCGTTAAGTTTATAACTACGGTAAGTTTCTAACTATAAAAAATGAAGTATTTCCGTTTCAAAAAGATATGAAATCCCCCTAAAAAACTTTAACAAGTAAAAAAAAACGCCAAGTAATAAAAAATGCCCTCGAAAAAATTATCGGTTGTTTCACTATCTACAAGATTCTAATTAACCTCAAAATATTTGTGATTTTTTTCAAACAATAGTTTTATTTAGATTCTAATTTTTCAACTCAAACGTACAAAAGAAGTGAAATAACTTTTTATGAAAAAGCCAAGCAAATTTACCAGAAACGTACAGAAAATTACCAAACTCTAGTAATACCATTTTTCTCAATATTTTGTTTTCAAAAACCATTTTACTCTTATAATAAAAGTACGAATCACGATTATATAAACGTACAACGTATGCATCACACAAGTACTGTATGTATGTATCACTAGAAAAACTGGGCAACGACTTGGCGTGCATGGTTAAGAAAAAAAGCTCGGCGAAGGATGACGTTTTCTCAACAACCTGACCATTAGGTTAAGAAAAACATAAATTGACGCAATTTATTATGTAACTGCAAACCAAGTTTCTGATTCCGCAAAGTATAACTTAAAAAATCAGTGATGTACCCCTAGACCACGCGGCTCTTGAAATCTCACTTTATTTGCATACCTTGAAAAGTTGTGTGGAAGTATTCACTTTCTACTCTATTGCAGAACCACCATACATCTCATGAAATCTATTGCGTCGTATAAATTTTGGTGTAATGAACATAGTTTCGGCAGGCTGAAGGTTTGAACTACGGTCCGCACCACTTGCTGGTGGAAAAGGAATATCGATATTACTCTCGACACCTATCGCTCCATTTCCGATAATCTGTCTCAGTACAGTGGAACATCTCATTTCTAATAATCCTGTATGCCTGATGTGAAGTTACAATTTGAAATAATCTATGTAGATAAATTGTTGCAAAAGGTACTTTTGCAAGCGGTAGGGACGTTTCTGTAAGAAAATCGTGTATCTTCTCGAGCTTTTTTTCTTAACCATGCACGCCAAGTCGTTGCCCAGCTTTTCTAGTGATACATACATACAGTACTTGTGTGATGCATACGTTGTACTTTTATATAATCGTGATTTGTACTTTTATTATAAGAGTAAAATGGTTTTTGAAAACAAAATATTGAGAAAAATGGTATTACTAGAGTTTGGTAATTTTATGTACGTTTCTGGTAAATTTGCTTGGCTTTTTCATAAAAAGTTATTTCACTTCTTTTGTACGTTTGAGTTGAAAAATTAGAATCTAAATAAAACTATTGTTTGAAAAAAATCACAAATATTTCGAGGTTAATTAGAATCTTGTAGATAGTGAAACAACCGATAATTTTTTCGAGGGCATTTTTTATTACTTGGCGTTTTTTTTTACTTGTTAAAGTTTTTTAGGGGATTATACTTACCATAAACACTTTGTTCGCTCTGTCTATTCGCTCCCATATTAGTTTTTTTTGTCTCACTTTTAATTTCCTTGAGAAGTATTCTGCTCTTTCGCTTACGAGCACAAGCACGTTTTTTTTTACGTTGATCCACATTAATCTGCGTTATTTACTCTCGTTATTCACTTTCGTTAGTCACTCTCGAGAAAAATATTTTGTGGAAAACAAAGTATCGAGGGCGAGCGGCAGCGAGAAAGAAAAGGGAAGTACTCTCAGCGTGTTTTGGTCTCAGCCTGTTTTTCGGTTGAGCGGTAGAGGGAGGCCCGCGAGAAGAAAAAGAAACGAGAGCATGGGCTGGCCCAGCAGGCTCGAGGCAAAAAGGCGGTAGTCTCGATAGAAAACAAGAGAACGAAGGATCGTGCGAATATTAAGTGATACGCAATAGTTTGGTTCGAACTAAAAAAAAATGTCCTACGATTTGGTTCGTAAAATTCGGTCACGTCGTATTTTGCGTATAAAATTTTATATAAGTATATAGATATCGACTGGAAACCGACGGTAAATTCCCTTCAAAACACCGCCGTACGTGCCAAGAGCCATGCATCGTATACACAAATGTATACATACATGCATACAATAGATACATTCGTGACTGTTCGTGACCTCAAGCGCCAGCAGCGTCAGTAATATAACGAACGTACGAACGATTCAATTTATTGCGTGTGTATTCGTGAAATCTCGTCAAATAAGTAAGTACAATTTTTTATTCTTGTTCACTAATAAATAATGGTACATTTGTGGAAAGATCATGCCCATAAATATAACGCGAACAATGCTTGCTTCGTGATTCGAAAATACGATAAAAGTGAGGTTATGATCATGTAAAATTTTGTTCAGCATCTATTCTAATTATATTCTCACATCATCGTTCTTCAATCGTATATTCCTTACGTTCTTTGTGATTATTTTTATTGTATATTTTTCATTAACAGTTATATTATAATCGCAACGCAAAAAAGCACGTGGAAATTTAACCCCACTTGTATGATACGTATTCGTGAAGAAACAATAAAAATTATTGCTATTTCTCAATAACAATTTTAATCTTATATTCGTCATATCTTTCCTGTTAATTTTTATTGTATATTCTTAGATAGCAATGACACTTTTATTATAACAAATACGATTTTTGTCGCACCATACTACTGAGGTTAAATTTCCTCGTGCATTTTTTGGGTCGCAGTTATAATGACGCATGTAATATTGAAGGAAAATAACATAAAAATATGATTAATAGAATAGATGCTAAGCAAAACTGCACGTGGCACATTACTTTTATCATAAAAAAGCGAGCATTTTTTGCGGTATAAAATTGTTGAATATAAATTAATTAAGAACTTTCAAATAAATATTTTTGTGTTTTTTTTTGTAAAAAATGTCATCTGGTATTAAGATAATAAGATAAGTTTTGTTTTTACAGTGAAGTCTCAAAAACGACCGTATCAACTTGTCAGTTTTGTTAACGAAATTGATAAAAAAGGCAAGCGCACAGTTGAATGCGTGCCAAGTTCTTGGCTTTCTTACGACAAGGGACTTGGATCATTGGTCGTACGATATATGGCACCTCCATACAGGGAGGAAGACAAACTACTGATCCGTACCCTCATTCAAAACAGAAGATCCGCCAGAAAGTTGGCCTTCATATCCAGTTACCTTACAAGGCGATGCAAGTAAGACTTTAATCCAACTTCAAATTATATTGACCATGTATTTTCATTTTTTTTATTAATGTTATTTTTCTCAATTGATTGTTAAATAGAAACGCATGCCAAGGGATTGAAAAGGGTAAAGAAACTCTCTGATCGAGAATACGCGTATACAACCATACGACAACTACGACCGTATCAACTTGTCAGTTTTGTTAACGAAATTGATAAAAAAAGGCAAGCGCACAGTTGAATGCGTGCCAAGTTCTTGGCTTTCTTATGACAAGGGACTTGGATCATTGGTCGTACGATATATGGCACCTCCATACAGGGAGGAAGACAAACTACTGATCCGTACCCTCATTCAAAACAGAGAAGATCCGCCAGAAAGTTGGCCTTCATATCCAGTTACCTTACAAGGCGATGCAAGTAAGACTTTAATCCAACTTCAAATTATATTGACCATGTATTTTAATTTTTTTTATTAATGTTATTTTTCTCAATTGATTGTTAAATAGAAACGCATGCCAAGGGATTGAAAAGGGTAAAGAAACTCTCTGATCAAGAATACGCGTATACAACCATACGACAATTACGACCGTATCAACTTGTCAGTTTTGTTAAGGGCGGGGTAAAGTATTAAAATTTTTTTTTTCATTTTTTTAAAATGTTTTAAATGAATGCATAATATCTCAAGAATATTGTGTTGAAATTTCAAGTCGATCGGAGTAAAATTGACGAAGTTATGAGTATTTGAGCGTCTATTGCTCCATGCCGGGTTTTATACCTGGGCGGCAGCTGCGCGGCGCGCTATTGTATTTTTTCGAAGACAAACGCAAAAAGATGCTCTCGATCATCTTGATGAAGCCTTTTGCTCTACGGACCTGGCATCGACGACTTTGAGTGAGTATAAGAAAATTATCGAGTTTTATTTTGAATTTCTAAAAATTCAAAGATAATTGAAAAATCTGAAAAAATTCATACGTATTCAGAAAAATGAACGAATCACGAAAAAAAATTGGGTTGCGGGGAAATTTGTTGACTAATTTTTTTTTTTCATCATTTTGTTAATAACATTTTGGAATTATTATTATGCAAAATTAATCTTTTGAGTACCTTTAATATGCATGAATTTTCTCAGATTTTTATGCAATCGAGAAGTGTTCTCAAACTTATGTGCAATGAGCGCTAAGCGACCAAACTCTTCTGCGTTTTTCAAACCGTTTTTCTGAGACTTGTCATATTTGAAGTCCGTGTGCACGATAACTCAAAATCTACTGGACCAATCGCTTTGAAATTTTGCACAGTACTTCTTCACATAATTCAACAGGTATTGTCGAGAGCTTCTTTGTTTTTTTTTAAATAATTACTAATTTTTCAACAACAAATTAGCCGATTTTTTTTAGCGAAAATCTTGTTTTTGGCTCCCAAGTGCTACGAAAAATCGAAAAATCGAAAAAAAAAAATCCTCCCGTCATTACCTCGAGAAACATCTCCTTTAACAAATGCATTTTGATTTTTTTGTTTCAGATGATTCTGTTGCGAGTTATGGTGCACACCGTAAACCAACTTTTTTTCGAGGCGCCTCCGGGGTTTAATTTTCACTCGCTCCATTTTGAATATTTTGCAATGCTAATTTAGAAGAATGTTGTTCAAATGTTACTTTATTAGATGTAAATTTTTCAATAAACGAACACTCCGTTACGCCAAAAAAAAATCTTAAAAACATGCCTTTTTTTCGCCGAATTAACTTTACCCCGCCCTTAACGAAATTGATCAAAAAGGCAAGCGCACAGTTGAATGCGTGCCAAGTTCTTGTCTTTCTTATGACAAGGGACTTGGATCATTGGTCGTACGATATATGGCACATCCATACAGGGAGGAAGGCAAACTACTGATCCGTACCCTCATTCAAAACAGAGAAGATCCGCCAGAAAGTTGGCCTTCATATCCAGTTACCTTACAAGGCGATGCAAGTAAGACTTTAATCCAACTTCAAATTATATTGACCATGTATTTTCATTTTTTTTATTAATGTTATTTTTCTCAATTGATTGTTAAATAGAAACGCATGCCAAGGGATTGAAAAGGGTAAAGAAACTCTCTCATCAAGAATACGCGTATACAACCATGTCGGAAGATATAGGAGAAAAAAACTCTCAAGAAATTACCACGCTGATAAAAAATAAAAAATCACGCGATGCGAAGACAATAAAAAATATGTTGAGTCAACGAAATTTGTCTTCGGAGTCAGACGAGAGCGGTTCAGGTGATACATTTAATTTCGTGTACATATTTATTTATTTATTTATCTAAAAATGTGAAAAGTGAAAAAAAATTTACTAAACGCAGTTTTTGTACATTTTCAGCTTCTTCTGATGAGAGTTCTTCTAACTCAGAAACTACGGCTGCTAAGTTTCGTTCAAAAAACAAAAATTCCAGCCAAAAGAACGCCTCGAAAAAATCAGTTGCTCAAGTTCCAGTTAGGAAAAAAAACAACGCTTCTTCAAAAATCGTGGACGCATCGCTTGTTTGCAAGCAGCCATCGACTTCTGCACCATATCCGTTGCATAGAGAGAATGCAACGGACCAAGAAAAAGTTGCAAATAAAAACGGATCCGACGATACAAAAATTCCATCGGCTCGCCAAGGATTTCAAAACAATGAAAATCGGCCCCTGGAAGATACTGCAAACAATCTCGTTTCTGATTTCAACGGTAAAGTATATTATATATATATATAAATATTATTATATTTATATATAAATAAATTAATACAAAATATATAACAGTATAAAAAATAAAAAATAAAAAATATAAAAACAGATAAATAAATAATAATATAGATAAGATAATATAAATAAAGATAAAGAAAGAAAGAGAGATTATAAAGATTGAGAGATAAAGAGTGAGAAAGATATAGAGATTGAGTAATTTTTATTTAAAAAACGTATTTTCATCAACGTTACAAAGATTGTTATTTGATAGAATAATTTGATTAGATAGAATAATTATTTCATAAAATTAATCATAATTTGCAGGTACCGACCCGGTTCAGCGCGCTCTTACGAAGATCATGGTTGTCATGAAGTTTCAAAGTGAAGAAATACGAGAACTCCGACACAGCCATGAACGGTTCATGAAGATGCCTAGTTCTGAGATGACGCCTAACGGCTTCATGAAAAAGCACGAGGTCCAAAAACTGAGCTCGGTCGACGATTTTTTGGTGTTCGAGGGACATTTGAAAGACGATGCAGACTTTCAAAAAGATTTTGTAAGTTTTGGAAATGTTCACTAGATTTTAACTATATATTAAATTTTCTTTACATTACATGATCAAATTTTCAATTTTTATAATCCATTTCATGTTATATTAAGGTAGGACTATCACAAAATGACTTCATTTAGGATTCTTCCAAAATTTTGTATAAATGTTCTTGACATAAAAACTAACAATTTTCCCCTATGAAGAAAAATGTTCTGACGTCTGGAATTTGTAATTTTTCATTTCCAATTTTAAAGTTTTCGGATCTAAACGCGTGTAAATTGAAATCGAGTTTCATTTATAAGTTGCAAAAAAATGTTTTCAGGATTTTTCTTAAAAAATTTCGGCCATAGCTTTCTGGCTATATCTGCGGGAAAAAAATCCTACATACATTTTTTTTACAACTCATTATAAACGAAACACGACTTCAATTTACACGCGTTTAGATAGGGAAAATGAAGGATTGGAAATTAAGTATCTCAAATTCTAGACGTCCGAAAAATTTTCTTCATAAAAGAATATTGTTAGTTTTGATGACAAGAACGTCCATACAAAATTTTAAAAGAATCCTAAATAAAGTAAATTTGTGATAGTAATACCTTAAATAAAATATCTTGGTTTTATAGAATGGCGCAATCAATTGCATCGTGGAATCCGACATGAAAAAAACTTTAAATGCCATCATAAAGAAGTTTTTCACGCAAAAATTCGCCATGAATTGTACAGCTGTCCGAGAATCAAAAAAAGCAGGAAAGTTAATGCTGAAAGGGACAGCATTTTATGAAAAACTTTTTGGTATGTATTCATATGATTAAAATAAAAATTTCTTAAGGTTTTGAAATTCTCTCTCTTACGAAGTAAGAAAACCAAAGTAAAAAAAACCGATTAATCCTATTCCATCTCTAGTTCTAAGCTGTTGAACGATACATATATATATATATATCTCTAAATATGCAAAGAAGATCCAAAAATCGAAAAAACCTATAGACCTCGTTGAAGCTTTATATCGTTAACCTATTTTATTAAATCTAAGGTACTTTAACAATTTATATTCCTTTATAACGGACAGTATCCTCTGTAAAACAACTTGGTTTTTAAGAAGTAACAAAACCAAAGTAAAAAAAGAACGGATTGATCTTATTTCATCTCTAGTTTTAAGCTGTTGAACATTACATATATATGTAAATATATATAAGGAAGAAATATGCGTAATCTTGTAAGCAAAGAAGATCCAAAAATAAAAAACCTATTGATCCTGTTAAAGCTTTACATCGTTAAGTTATTTTATTGAATCTAAGCTACCCCAACAAATTTATATTCCTTTATAACGGACAGTATTCTCTGTAAAACCGTACCTGTTTATTATTTTCTAATTTCAAGGTGAATGATAAATAATCCTTTATTTGAAGAAAATAGTTTTCGTTATTGCAAAACACCTCGCTTGATATGTATCCACTAATAAAGCCGATAATTATAAGGCAGGGGTATAATAGGGTTGCTTCATGGCTTCGATCGGGTTCTGTTGAGGCAACCAGTCGGGCCCTGATTGGTAAGCCTCTTTCGGCCCTCGCCGGCAAAGTGTGGCCGGCCTCTAAGGGACCTGGTCGGGTGCCATGTTGGGGCCCTTACAGAGTAAGGGAAAAATAATCGGGGCCTAGTCAAAGCCCTGGCTGAATTCTTTCACGGGACGGGCCGGACGCGTCCCGCCTTTTTCGTCTATTCAGCCGCCAAAATTTATACCTGCCCCAGATAGACACATTTAGCTCATATTGGCATCATATGGGCATTATCTATGATGCATAGAAATTAACACAGCTATGTGTCGCTTATGAGTGCTCACCTTCAGGTCATATTTGCATCACATGACGATTCATGATAATACATCCAATTAAAGCAAAGTTGCTCTCACGCGAGTATGCATACAATGAATTCATCAGCACTATCAAAATCGGATCACGAATATTCAACAATAAGGGAGTGCATATGGGGTTCATATTGGTGTCACAGGATGACGTAAATGTTGTATTCATATGGAGCTCATATGAGCGTCACGACGTGAAGAAATTTTAGTGCTCATATGGAGCTCATATGGGCGTCACGGCGTGACGCAACTACGTTGTGCTCATTTGGAGCTCATATGGGTGTCACGGCGTGACAAAATTGTAGTGCTCATATGAAGCTCATATTGGCGTCATGACATGATACAATTGTTGTGCTTATATGGACGCTAGAGGGCGTAACCCGTACTACGACACTGTACAGGCGGTCGGATCTGTGCCCGAAATGAAAAAATTAATAAGTTTACAAATTATGAATAAAAAAAAATTCTGGTAGTATTTCTCGTTTCCATATGCTTTACTTATATTGCTGCATATAGGATAATTGGATTAAAACGTGTTCTCTGCCTCACTAAAGTTTTTGTCTAGCCTCGGTTTCGAACCTACGTGTTCTAATTCTAGAGCTAAGCGCGCTACCTACCTAACCATCCTATCACTTGTGTAAATTTCCTATTTTTTGCTCCTTACTTTTATCATTTAAAAAAATGTCAATAAGTGGGAAAACGTTGAAGTTTGCATTGTTGCAATGAAACGAAAATTAATTCTTTTTGACTACTGAATTTTTTTTTGCCCATTTAGGCAGTAATAATAACACACGTTTTTACGTATTCTTTCTATAGTTTTACGACTTCAAGGCTTTTGATGATGATAAAAATAAACGAATAACTTCATTCATTATTACATGTATCATATAAAATGAATACCTTGTTGTCCTTGCTAAATATTTTAGTGATGTAAGAAAGCCATCCAGATGCATTAAAAGGAATGATGAAAAAATGTTCAATTTTTGAAGAAGGTACAATACATCCATTTGAATAAAAAAAAACACCAAATTCATAGAAATTAATTGTTATTGAAATTTTATTTCACTATATCGTACTTACTACCGCCGTTGTATAGCGCACATAGGAAGTATTACTGAAAAACATGCATATCGCCGTCATATTGCGCTCATCGAATGTATCACTGAGAAACATGCATATCGCCGTCATACAATGTATCACTGAGAAACACGCATAACGCCGTCATATTGCGCTCATGGGATGTGTCACGGAGAAATATGCATATTGCCGTCATATTGTGCTGATCGAATGTAACACTGAAAACATGCATATCGCCGTCATAGAATGTATCACTGAGAAACATGCATTTTACCGGAATATTGCGCTCATGGGGTGTATCACTGAGAAATATGCATATCGCCGTCATATTGCTTGCATGGCATGTCTACTACCAGTGCTAACCCAGTGAATACACCAACAAAAATCATTGCATCACTACCATATGACGTCTATCTGCAAATATTCATTGCAGAATTTAAATTTGTCCTCTTATGAGTTCATCTTGTAGTCAATGGATGATGCATTTCGAAACGACAAATTTAAGTCACGATGTATCTCAAATCCAAGGTACTGAATGAGCTCATGAAATGTATTCACCAACGTAAACGAAATTGCGTTCATGTAGAGTACAATTCATGAGAGCAATTGATGTTACCATAGTGAGTACACACCAAAATGTCTACACATGACTTCAATATGACGTAAAATTTGCGGATATTAATTGCGGACACTTGAGCACAGCGATATGAGTTCGACGTGCTTTAAACGCACGATGCATTTGTAAACGACATATTAAGATCAAAATGTTTTGTAAATGCATGATACTAAATGAGTTCATGGCTTTGCATCACAACATGTAGCCAATATGCTGTAAAATTTGCTTCATCAAATGTATGCACGCTGTGATAATCATGACTGTCTATCTGGGGCGTGACTACCTGCGTGCCAGGGGGAGCCAGGTATATTTATATTTGTGTATTAGTAGTCAGTTGGTTAGTTACAAGCCATATTTCGAGTAATGTGCGTCTTACAAGTCGTGTTTCGAGTAGCGTGCGTCTCAACTGTTTCTTGTAGTATTTATAACTTGTGAAAGTGCAAAAAAACAAAATGGACAGAAAAAGTAAAAGACACGTTCCGGGTGACATCTGGTAAGGGCTGATAGGAAAAAAACGAAATTCGCCACTCCGAAGAATCGATATGTTTTGGAAAAAGAAGAAGGAAATACAAGTACCTCCTCGGCTAAACTAAGCGTGTTTGGCGAGACTTTAGTTACAGTGAATCCAAGTATTTCTTACCGCTTAATTGATTTTTCTAGTATTTTTTCCGAACTAAAAAAATTTGTGAAGTGTAAAGAATGTGGAAGTGAAATTGACTTTGCAGAAACGAGCATACGCGGATTGGGATTTAAATTAGTTGTAAAATGCAATCAGGTGTTGAAAAAAAAATTAATTCATGTCCTCTTGTCAACAACAATGCCTATGAAGTGAATCGGCGTTTCACATTTTCCATGAGATTGCTTGGAGTTAGATTATTGCCACGAAATCGACCGGAAACGTATCAAGGACGCCGATCGCTACTCAGCAGCAAACACGCACGAGGGACGCTTGAGTGCTATAAACCCACTTCAGGATGAGGATATGATATTGCTGGGCGCAAAAGAGCTTCTGTATGGTCCAGGGATAGCAGACTAATCGGTAAGAACTTGTTTTATATTAATATTTAAGTTACATCGTTCAATTTTATCCTCTCAAAACTTTAAACGAGTTTTTCTGGAAACCATGTTTTTTGACCTGGTTGACAGCATAACTCTGTCAAATTTTGTCCAATCGACTTCATTCAAAAAGGATTCTCTTCAGAAAACTTATCGCTATCGTTACATCGTAGAGTTTTTTTAAATTTGTTTACTTTTTTTTATTAACAATTTACTGCAAAATTTTTGTGTAAAATTCGATTTTTTTTAATTGGCCGCCATTTTTTTTCTAATCAAAATTTTCAAATTTCCTACGATGCTGCGATAGCTATACTATTATAATTTAATGATCTTTTTGAATTTTTGATTTCAGATGCTTGCTGCGGCACTTATGCTGTCAACCGTCGGGGAGTCTTTTTTTGAGACGCCATTTTGCGACCGCTCCTCTGATTAATAAAATGTACTAAAAATAAAAAAATAAAATTTCCTTGTATGCTTCATTACTTCAATAATTACACAAAATCTCAAATAATTTGATCGAGCCGTTTTTTCAAAAAATACCTCATTTTTCAGCCTATCACACTGATATTCCCCCTTAATTGCTTGATCCTAAATCTTGATGATATAATATTTTCATGATGAAAATAAAGGAAACTTTTTATTTCACGTCATTTCTATCGCGGCTTCAGCATGGTAATACAATCTACTTTTTTTTTTGATTCAACAAATTTCATGAGAAGACAGCCGTTCGTCTATCAATTTAACATTGTCTGGTGAAATTTCGTGAAATTCTGAAGAGCCGTTTAGGAAATCCGTGGGTATCTACTATCCCGATCTACCATACCGATGGAGCCGGGGTACCCTTCCGTCTTAAGTAGCGTCGGCGAAATAATCCACCATCCTAATAAATTTAAAGTTTGGATATGCAAATAAAAATATATACCACACTAACTAGAGTGATCAAATGACGCTGCAACCACGTTAAGTTTATAACTATCGAAAATGAAGTATTTCCGTTTCAAAAAGATATGAAATCCCCCTAAAAAACTTTAACAAATAAAAGAAACGCCAACTAATAAAAAATGCCCTCGAAAAAATTATCGGTTGTTTCACTATCTACAAGATTCTAATTAACCTCGAAATATTTGTGATTTTTTCAAACAATAGTTTTATTTAGATTTTAATTTTTCAACTCAAACGTACCAAAGAAGTGAAATAATTTTTTATGAAAAAGCCAAGCAAATTCACTAGAAACGTATAGAAAATTACCAAACTCTAGTATTACCATTTTTCGTAATATTTTGTTTTCAAAAACCATTTTACTATTATAATAAAAGTACGAAGCACGATTATATAAAAGTACAACGTATGCATCACACCAGTACTGTATGTATATATCACTAGAAAAGCTGGGCAACGACTTGGCGTGCATGGTTAAGAAAAAAAGCTCGGGAGGATACACGATTTTCTTTCAGAAACCTCCCGCTTGCAAAAGTAACTTTTGCAACAATTTATCTACCTAGATTATTTCAAATAGTAACATCGCGGGACTTCCGTTTGCGGCGTAAAAGTGAGTGGACGTGTGCGTGAAAGAGCGGTAAGAAAAAGGAAGGAAAAGGAGCATAGAGGAGGAAAGAGCTAAGTGAAAGTGCCGTTTTACGTATATAAATTTGGAATTAACATAGGCGAATACATCGAGGTTATCGACGGGGAGTCTTCCTCTAACTGTAAAGGAGACGTCCTTCGTGGTTTCAAATATAAATAGCTTAGGGTGTTCGGTACTAAAAATAGTGTAGCCGCAAATTTTATCGGTTCCCTTGATTGTAAGCGCAAACGTGATATCATCGTATGTTACCGAGTAGACTGTGTTTTGGTTCCCTGATTCTATTTCGTTAATTTTATTTGACATTCCTTCGAAAAGGATGCCATATTTATTGAATTCGCGGTTTTCGCGCGGTCTTGGGTTCCAAAAGGTGTACCCTCCATCAGGATCGACGCACGAAGTTGCAAGCAATGAGCAGGTGATACCAGAATGTAAATGTATTTGGTTCGAATCTAAGCTAATTTGAGCGGTGTGACTTTTCATTGTTATTTTTTACTATTCCTTGGACAACAACGTTATCTCAAGTGCCATAAGGGTCAGAGTACGAAGTACCGTAGCATTCGCCATTATTGTTAACTCTGCCAGCGAGGGTAATACTGCTCGTGGTTGTTTGATTATCTTTTAGTCCATTTATAATTGTGTGACCAACCCGCGTGGTTCCATATCTATGCATGTCCTCGCATGCGTCTTGACTGGTAGTCTCAAGGTACTCCGTTTGTCCATTACTGACGATGGACACATACGATGACATCCCACAGTAGTAAATTGTTCTTAGAATTTCGACTTTACATTGTATAACTGGTGCTTTGGAATAATCGTTGAGCTGTAACAATTGTATATACTGGCTTGTGATTTGGCTTCTAGTAGCGGGTTTGTTGCAGGGTTCGACATCCAACAAGGATAGCGTTGTTATATTTGATGCGCTCGATCCACAGTCATACCCCACCATGCCAATGGCAGGCTTGAATAGGCAGATTATCCACATTAAATGGATACCGGTCATCTGGGAACAGCATAATGATTATGATTATTTATTTAATTATTGAAATCGGATTCGTCGACCCTGGTCGGCTTGTTTTTCTTTTTGTTTTTTGTTTCAATGTTAATGTGTGACTACCGCAATCTGTTCTCGTGAACTACTCGCGTCTTGTTGTTGTACTCGATTTTTACATTGCCCCTTTCCAATTTTTCTAGAACTTCATGCGGCCCTGTGTAATGATCCCCGAGGTTACCAGGCCTCGGCCCTTTTTGGAGGTAGACGTAATTTCCAACTTTGAAATTTTTTGGATTAGCGTTTTTATCTTAATATTTTTTTGACCGATGTTTGGATATGACCAAATTTTCGTAGGCAAGATTTCTGATTCCGTTTATCCGCGTAATATAATCGATTAGATAAACGCGATAGGTAGGTCTGATCTGGTAGAATTGGTCTGATTCGCGGAGTGGTTCGCTTGATGGGACTCTTGCTAGTTTGCCAAAGACTACGTCGAAAGGAGTGTGTCTTGTGCTTTCGTGAACACTGGTATTGTATGAAAGCATTGCCAATTCCAACCATTGATCCCATTCGTTATCTTTATCGGTATATTGTTTTAAGAATTCGGCTAACACGTGGTGAGACCTCTCAAGGGATCCGTTGGATTAGGGAATTATGCAGAAACGTTTCGCGATTCTTTTCATTAGACCGCTAAGGAAGTTACTCCCCTGATCCGTTAATAATCCCTTGGGTGCGCCGAATATGCATATAAATCTTTTTATGAATGCGTCAGCGACTGTCGTCGCCAATGAATTCGGTAGAGGGATTGCCACGCAATATTTTGACAAATAGTGTTGAATCGTGAGAATGTATTCATTTTGACTGGATGTACGTTGAATAGGACCTACTATGGCCATTGAAATTTTTTCGAAAACTGTCCCCGGAGTATCGGTTATTATCATTGGTTGTTTTGTTTTGACTCTGACTAATTTTTTTAGTTGGCATTCTAAGCACTGCTGTACTCATCTTTGAATGTCCGATTTGAGTTCTTCCCAGAAGTACTCGCGTTTGATCCTGTTGTATGTTTTTGAGACACCTTTGTGTCCTCCTATTGCGGACTTGTGCATTTCGTAAAAAATGGAATCACGTTTTTCGATCGGCACGTATTGTAATGTGCCCAAACAAATCAATATTTTTATTGGGCTGGGTTCGAATGTTTCCTTCATTGTGTTAATTACGTCTGCCCAAGTCAAATGTTCGACGTGTTGGCAGTAGCAGACACTGAACGATTCGAGTTTGAGGGTTTCGCATTTATCTCTTAATTCCTTGACGCTACGATTAACGTTTTCAGATATTGAGGATAATGACTCGGGTTGTTCGCCCCGAATAACTAACGCGATGTGATATCTTTTCCCAAATTTCGTGCTGTAAGCTCGGCCGACTGACAGGTCCTTCCAAGAAGGTAACTTATTTATGATTGTCGTGCGATTAGTAGCTGTCCGATTCGTTGTTGTTTGTGTGTTCGTGAAAGCGTGGATACTGAATTGTGCGATCCACAATCACGCCACGATCAATGTAGAAAAAGGTGTTCTATATGTAATATTTTGTAATACTTTCCAACCCATTGAGGGATTATTTTTTTTAAGGCTGACAAATCATTCTGAATTTATAGCGAATAGACTGAGTACCAATTGTAATGGTTTAAAAAAAAACGACGGAACTCACATGCAACATTGAACTGCCGATGTTTACCACATTAAAGATTGGTTGTATTAATTCAGAAACCTTCGCGGGCATGCGCACAACAACTCACCAAAGTTTCATCGCAATCGGATAAATGGTATAGGAACGCATACGGGACAAACAAAGAAACCTTCATTTTTACATATATAGAAAGACTTTGAATACCAATTTTCTTATACAACTACAACACGATGCATCCGCTGAACATTTCACAAAACAATTTTTGGATATTGGTAATGGGAAAATGACAATCGAAGAATCCACACAATGTATCACATTGCCAGCAAACTTCTGTAAAATCTTAGCAACCACAGACGAATTCATTTTAAAAGATTTCCCAAATATCGCACAGTATTACAAAAATCATCAGTGGCTCAGTGCACGTGCTATATTAGCAGCCAAAAACAACGATGTTAATTCCATCAATTTCAGCATTCAAAACGAAATACCCGGCGACGCGACAACGTATAAGTCCATCGATACTGTAAAGGATCAGGAAGAAGTTATCAATTATTAAATTGAATTCTTGAATTCACTTCATTTGCTAGGCATGCCGCCGCACGTTTTAACATTGAAAATTGGCGAGCCTATCATTCTTCTCAGAAACATCAATCGACCACGACTTTGCAGCGGTACCAGGATTTCAATGAAAAAGATGATGAACAATATCATCGAAACTACAATTTTAAATGGAAAATTTAAAGGTGAAGATGTACTGTTGCCACGCATCCAAATGATTCCGACAGATATGCCATTCGAATTCAAACGTTTGCAGTTTCCGGTGCGACTCGCATTTGAAATGACCATCAACAAAGCCTCTGTGCTTTGTTGATGGTCATTTCACACAATCGCTAAAAATGTGTGAACTAAATTTGGAAAATACATGCTTCTCACATGGACAGCTGTATGTGGCCTGGTCACGCGTTGGAAAACGTTCTAATTTGTTCGTGTACGCACCAAACGGGAAAAAAAATATTGAGTATGTAAAAGAACTTGAATATATAGAATTAAAACACAAACACTTCCGTTCTTTCAGTGGCATTGCAACGCATGCCGGGTACGGCTAGTATATATATTGTAACGGGTTTTCTCGACTCCGCACACTTCTCAGCCCGTGCGGCGACAACCCCATCGGGTGGTCGCCGGCCCGCCGGGTGAACGTGGGCGCCAGGTATCGGAATACCGTCAACCATGGGTCGACTTGAATTTTGTCCACCCTGCACGGGTCCTCGGTGGTAGGGGACCCGGGGCGCAGAGGCACGGCCGAGGCGGTCCGGCTAGCTCGGCACGACGGCGAAGATGGTAGAGGGGCAGGGTCGGAAGACGAGTGCCAGCGATGCGGTATCAAAATAGGAACGATGAAAGGGCCTGATTAAATAACTAAAAACTTCCTCGCTTAAGTAACAATTAACAACGATTTATTCGGTCCGAAGACCACCACCTCCGTACAATCGAGGCTTCGCATAACAACGAATAATGCATAATGCGCGGCGGATACGGCGAAGGCGACACTCACCATGCGCCCGCCCAACTTACTTCCCCGACTACCGCAGATCGGCTTGCGGAAGTGCATAAGGTCAGGGCTCACCCGAATCACGGCAACCTAGGGTAGGTCGCCTAATCCCGATAGGCGGTACTCAGCTAAAGCTAGTTATTACGGTAATTGAGTAGGCACCCTAATAATACGGGCGAATACCGCAGGTAAGCTCAATTATCCCCGTAATTGAGTAGGCACCCTAATAAAATACCGTTGGTAAGCTCAATTATCTTCACAATTGAGTAGGCGGCCTAAGAATACCGGAAAATACCGTAGGTAAGCTCAATCATCTGGATAACTGAGTAGGCAGCCTAGGAATACCGGAAAATACCGTAGGTAAGCTCAATTATCTGGATAACCGAGTAGGCAGCCTAAGAGTACCGGAAAATACCGTAGGTGAGCTCAATTATCTGAATAACCGAGTAGGCAGCCGAAGAATACCGGAAAATACCGTAGGTAAGCTCAATTATCTGGAGTAGATGAGTGGTGCGGGAGACCTGACAAGATCCCTACTACCGGCATTTGTACCGACCGAGTTAGCCAAGACACGAACCATTGGTTCATGTCCGAGCTAAGTCAGGTTCGGATGGTCGAGTAGGATTTTGTTCAGAGCCCCGCACCATTATCGACTGTCGATACTTACCGGTCGATGGTAAGGCTCCCTTGGTTACCGGCTGATGATGGTCCCCCTCACGAATGAGGGGCACGGACACGTCCGACTCCCGGCGAGGCCGCGCAACGACTGACAAAGAGTCGTGATGCTTTGTAATAAAAGGGAGCCCCCCCTCCCGCCAGAAGGAGGGGCGGGAGGAAGAGTGGGGGGTCTCATTTCTAAGAAAAATTGTTTAAACATTTGTGGGTGGTGAGTCATCAGGCGCCGTGCCAAAGGGACCCCCCCCCCCCCCCCTCCCCCCCGCCCCGCGCCACGCGACAGCTGTGTGACGTGTTGAAACCTGTCAGCGAATGATGTACTTGTCTCAGAATTTGTTTATCCCGGCAGCGGCGGACGGGTGTTTACAAAGGGGGTCAATATGGCCGCCGAATTTCGTGACATTTTTTCTACGCATTGTTTATCGGGCGTTTGAACTTTTTCGCCGGCGGTGGAACAGGGGAGCGGTGGGATGTCGTCAGATTTTTTCTATGCATTGTAGAAATTGCCATCAGACGCTTTTTCGGTGGTCATGAGAGGTGTTGAGTGAGAGGTGTCGACCGTCCGACGATTTGCACAATGTGTGGTTACCCTCTCGTCGGTAAAGCAGAAAATTATCAAGAAATTTGAGTTCAAGATTGAAGAGTCACACACAACGTCTCGCTGTTTAGAACTCGATCTTGTGTATACAAACTCGACGTTCGAGCGGGCGCGCGCGCGTCCCCGTACACCCCCCCCACACACACACACACGCACACACACACGCACACACACACACGCACACAAACACACACACACACACACACACAGACGCGCGCGTGAGGTTATATAGAGATTTTTCTCGCAAATATATATTCATCAGCCGTTCCACATGCGTATTTGATTTCGATTCATTGAGCAGTCATTATGGACGATTGCGACAAAATTATCGATACGTTGAGGAGTGCGCGGAATTCGAAGGCGGAAAAGTGGCAAAAGTATTGTGATGTGCACGTCAAGCTCTTGGGGAAAACATTGAAAAACCCGGGGCTGAACGTTGGTCAAAAATTGAAAATTCAATCGACATTAGCAAAATTGTCGTCGTTTAGGGAAAAAATCGCGCGTGGAGCAGGTGTAAGCAGTGCTGGTGTAAGCGGTGCTGGTGTGAGCGAGGCTAGTGATAAACTAAAGTGGGTCGATCTTGAGTCGGCATTTCAAAGTCGAATAAAGACGCGCTCCATTGTGAATTTAGAGCACAAAGATGTGCAAAGTTTCCTCGGAGATGCGATGCACGTGTTTATCGCAAAATTGGAAAACATTGCACGAGAGGAGGGTAACGTGAAGGTGAATGTGACATTAGCGTGCAAATTTCGCCTCATGAAAGTGAATGAAATCATTGAGGAGGAAAAGACATTTCAAACGAAAAACGCAATTATCTTACCGTCGAGCGATATTAGCGAGTGGTTCATCGAGTACGTCCAATCAAAACTCTGGACGAAAATCGAGGACTTTCAGGAAAAAGAGTCTGGTTGGACGTTACCTGAAATCTCACATCTACTTGTGAACATTAACAAGTACGAACCACTGCGAGGAAGCTTATCCACGTACACGAGTCTCCCGCGGGATATACAGATGAACCGGGCCGTCATCAATATTGAAAGCCATGACCCCTATTGTTTTCTCTGGTCCGTCATAGCAGCTCTCTCCCCACCACCTAGGGGGAATCCTGTACGTAAGAGTTCGTATCCTCATTATAGCGAGGTGCTCAACTATGAAGGCCTGGATTTTCCCATGAGTTTGTTAAATATTTAAAAAATTGAGCAATCGAATGGCTTATCGATCCACGTGTACGGGATTGACGGCGTGACAAAAGACGGCACTAGTAAAATTGTGCCGATATATTTGAGTAAACAAATGTCGGATAAACCAACTATTCATCTACTCATGATCAGAGCGGAAATCGATGAGGATGAGGAGGAGGAGGAGGAGGAGGAGGAGGAGGAGGAGGAGGAGGACGCGGGTGTTTCCAAGGTGTATCATCATTTTGCGTGGATTAAAATCATTTTGAGGCTCGTGAGTGCGCAGATCTCCAGGGGAAAACGCTACACGTGGATTTGCGACCGATGTTTGTGCTACTTCATCAGAGAAGAAATATTGCAAAGGCACAAAAAGGACTGTAGTAATAATTGCCGAGTTATGTTTCCCAAAGTTACCAACACAATATTGAAATTCAAAAATTACCAGCACAAGGAGATAGTTCCATTTGTAATTTATGCAGATTTCGAATGTTTGCTCGAACCGGTCGCAGCATCGCAGACTAACACTGTAAACTATCAGAAGCATAATCCCCACAGTATTGCCTACTATAAGGATTGTAGTTTTAATGACGCGCTCTCAGAGTACAGAGTGAATCGTGGAAAAGACTGTATTGAATGGTTCATGCGCGACTTGGAAGAACTGGCCCACTCATTGAATGTAATTTTTCAGACAGTCGTACCGATGAAACCTTTGAGCGTTCACGAAAGTCGAAGCTTCAAGTTAGCTGAAAAATGTCACGTTTATGAAAAATCTTTTGCTCCTAATCAAGTGAGAGTCCGAGATCATTGTCATTTTACGGGGAAATTTCGTGGTACTGCTCATCAAGGATGCAATTTAAATTACAAAAATAGCCACGTTGTTCGCATAATTTTTCACAATTTGTCGGGATACGATGTACACTTTTTAATAGTCGCATTAGCTCGAACATTCGAGGGATCGATCAGTCTTCTCCCGATTAACAAGGAAAAATATATTTCATTTTCGAAGTGCGTCAAAGGAACACGTGTGCAGTACCGATTCATCGACTCTATGAGATTTATGGCGGGTAGCATTGAAAAATTAGCATCTTATCTGAAAGACGATCAAAAAATAGTGACACGTAAGCATTGCGCTAACCCCAGGGAATTTGAATTATTGACGAGGAAAGGTGTGTTTCCCTATGACTACTTGGACTCTTGGCAGCGACTCGATGAGATGGAATTGCCCGCTAAAGATACATTTTTCTCTCGACTCAATAATGAGGATATCTCGGTGGACGATTACGCACACGCTTGCAAAATTTTGACAGTCTTTGACATTAAAACGTTGGGGGAATATTCCGACTTGTACTTGAAAACCGATGTAGTCCTACTGACGGACATATTTGAAAATTTGCGTCAAAATTGCATCAGCACATATGACCTCGATCCATTACATTATTTCACCGCCCCCGGCCTATCCTTTGATGCAATGTTAAAATGTACCAATGTCGAACTCGAACTTTTGGTCGACGTTGATATGTTGATGTTATCGAGAGAGGTATTCGCGGTGGAGTAGCGTAGTGCTGCAATAGGTATGCGAAAGCAAATAATCGCTACATGAAAGATGATTTTAATGCAAACGAGCCAGAGTCATACTTAATGTATTACGATGTTAATAATCTGTATGGTGCAGCTATGTGTGAGTCACTGCCTTACGGCGCGTTTGTTTGGGTAGACGATTTCGAGGAAGGTATCGAGAGTATTCCGGATGACGGTGAAACGGGATACATTCTTGAAGTTGATTTAGAGTATCCTCGAGACTTACACAACACACACAAAGATCCGCCCTTGTGCCCCGAACACTACGTCGCTCCTGGGAGCACTCAGAAAAAATTAACAACCACGCTAATGCGAAAAGAAAAGTATGTAATTCATTATCGAAAGTTGAAGCAATGCTTGAAATTGGGACTTCGCGTCACAAAAATGCACAGAATCCTCAAATTCAAGCAGCGCGCTTGGCTAAAAAATACATCGATGTAAATACGGAATTGAGAAAAAATCTAACAATGATTTTGAGAAAAAATTTTATAAACTCATGAACAATGCGGTCTTTGGTAAAACAATGGAAAATGTGAGGAAACATCGGGAAGTGCGACTCGTAACAAAGTGTGAGGGGCGGTGGGCCCCTCCCACTTTGTTACCCAAGTGGGAATTTGTGGGCTTGAGAGCGAAATTGTACTCGTTTAAGATCCTTGACTGTGGCGATGTAAAGAAGAGAGCTAAGTGCATTAGGCGGTCAACCCTGAAATCCATCACATTCGACGATTTCAAAAATTGCTTGTTTACGCACGAAAACCTCGTCAAGGTGCAACAATTGATTATGACAAAAGAGTGCTAATCCCAGATTCCACCGACACTGTTCCATGGGGTTATGTTTCTAATAATATGGAAACTGAATAAAAAGAAAGCTGTGTGTGTGTATGTGAAGACTCATTTTTTTCATCCCCACTCCCCAGAACAAGCGACCAATATGGAACCCGTCTGAGAATGTAAACAAGAAAAACGTTGGCTCTCCAACGTTGAAAAAGTTTTTTGACCCTTTGGATCAGTCGCGCACTATGTATCGAGTGGTTGACATTTATCGAGTGTACACACTTATAGTATTTCTATTCAGGCGTTTTCCTTCGCTACGAAATCGCTGGCCAGACTTAAGATTACAAGATTTGCATTATGTTCCACCTTCAGTGATTTAGCGGAAATTGCGAAAAGTTTTGAAGGGAGCGCGAGAAAAAGACTTTGCTGATGCGTTTGACAAAGGCCTGATAAACACTTTCGGTCTTTTACATTCTGTGGTGCGTGTAATCAAACGACGAAATTGGGAAGAATCGGATCGTGTTGCGCCCATCGTTGATGAATACGGTAAGAATTCTCTCTTTATGTTTCACACACACACACACACACACACACGCACGCACACACGCACACACACACACAAACCCAAACAAACAAACCCAAACAAACCCAAACACACACGCACACACACACACACACACACAGAGATATTACATTTTTTAACAAAAGTTTGTCTTCTTCAATCGAGTGACGAAGAGTCATTACCACGATCACTACCATCATCATCATCATCATCATCTTGTTCATCACCACCACCGTCAAAAAGATCGCGTGTAATCGATGAATTTGAGCTATCTGATTCGGACGTCGAGTTGCCATCTCGTTCAAAACCATCTGATGAATTTGTCCAACCTGATGGTGCTGTAGCTGGACCATCGGGAATCAATGCTCGTAGATCATCATTATCATAATCAACAACAATTTCGCTTCCACCATCGCGAGAACCACCACAACAAGCATTAAGTAAGTGGGGGGATTTTTTGGTGCCGACGGGCGTCGGGTCACATGATTCGTGGCCATAAACGGGAGAGCTGTGATGTCATAAGGGGCAAAGACCCAAGGCGAGGATTTTTCCGTTGAACCCTAGCCAACGTTCTCTTGTACAGTAGATGTCAACGGGTCGATTCACTGTGCGCCCATTCAATGGATCGACGTGCACAACGAACCTCTTGACGAATCCGCTTAAGCTGACGAGAGTGACGACGAATCGTGGTACAGTGAAGCCAGCGTACGTACGAGCGAAGATCTGATTGAAGAAGACAGTGAAAATTCAGGTAAAAAAAAACATTTTCGGAAAAATAAAATTTTGGAAAATAAAACGCATTTCCTTTGACAGGCTACGAATCGTGTGCTTTTGGCGATTTGGCGCAAAGGCAACAAGTCGAAGAATTTTGGAATCTCGACGAGGAATACTTTTTTTCTTCCCCCCACCCGAGCTCTATTGGACAACAATTCTCTCACGGTTTGACAGTCTTATTCAGTAGCGACCATAAGTCAAAATTACGTTCCGGCTTGACAATTCTCTCTTTTTCCCAGATGTCTTTCCATATTCAAGGTAATTCCATCGTTTTCGATGGAATAAATATGACTTTGGTAAGTACGCACTGTATTTCGAGTATCCCCCCCCCCCGCCCAATATGTCATCTTTGTTTCTAGACCGTGGGACCAACAGAGAATCAATGGCGACATCAGTTGATAGCAGCGGCCAAAAATGTGAGAGCACAGAAGCGTAAACTCCGTGAAAACACGGTATTGTTGTATTCGGTAATTAGAGAATCCAGAATATCCATCCAATTATAACTTCCACGTAGACTAAATTGCATCCACATTTTATTTTTTAACGTTCTATTGAAACGCTCGCAGATTGATTCTTTCATATTGCTATACGTTGAGTACATGTTAATATGGTATTTTTTCATAAGTCCTTCAAACTGAGAGTTATAAAATTCATTACGCAATGTATTTCGAGTATCCCCCCCCGCCCCCAATATGTCATCTTTGTTTTTAGACCGTGGGACCAACAGAGAATCAATGGCGACATCAGTTTATTGCAGCGGCCAAAAATGTGAGAGCACAGAAGCTTGAACTCCGTCAAAACACCCTCCGCGTGTGGAAGGAGGATGGCATGTCTTTGAATCGCGTCTGCTGGGACCCCGAAGCGCAAACATCAGATGTATTTCATTTAAGACAATTATTTGGCATGACTCCGTTGCAAGATGAGAATCGAGACTCTGTGTGGGATGCGCATGTGAGCTCGATGGGTTGGGGGAAATGATGGATTTTTTTTAAAGACAACTTTTTAATGAAAAAACTTTTTTCACAAATCTCCTTTATCGATCCAACTGTTGTGCGTATCATCGAAACCTAGCCACTTGACGAGCATTCGATTTCCACGCTTCTTAGCCACACTCTCAACGAGGTAAATGTCGGGATACTTGACTTTCTGGAGCTCCTCTTCGTAAAAGCAGCCAGCGATGGGTTCGTTCCGATAGTCCTTGAGATTGTACGTCGTTGGATTCGTTCTTTTCACTCTATATATCGTGAATATTTCAGTTGTCCAATTTGGCGTGTAATGCTTCTCAAATACATGCTTAAATTTGCTGATTCGCACATTATCGCCAATTTTCGTGATTTTTTTCCTACTCGAGGCTGGCGGAAAATACGATGGAGGATCTGTTTCTTATTTGCCGTATTGACATTTTTTGGTTTCACCTTGATGGTGCGATGCACGGTATTGTTGTATTCGGTAATTAGAGAATCCAGAATATCCATCCATTTATAACCTCCACGTAGACTAAATTGCATCCACATTTTATTTTTTAACGTTCTATTGAAACGCTCGCAGATTGATGCTTTCAAATTGCTATACGTTGAGTACATGTTAATATTGTATTTTTTCATAAGCCCTTCAAACTGAGAGTTATAAAATTTATTTCCACGGTCAACTTGCAAGTTCTTGGGTACACGGCCCTGAAGTAGTATACATTTCATTGCAGTCGTTGTACCTCTACCGCTCTTGTTTCTCAACGGTATGGCCCAGGCAAATTTGGAGAATATATCGATGACGGTTAGGAGGTACTTATGTTGTGAGTTTTGCCTCGCGTACGATGACATATCTACGATATCGGCTTGTTACGTTTCGTCCAGACCTCGAATTTCAACGAGTCGACGAGTATAATTTCGTCGTGCTGGCTTATGCAGCTCTCGCACGAGCGTCGGTTTTTTTTTCATCATTCATGGCGCGGTTAGTCCACACACATCAACGTTCAACATGCGAATGTGTGAAAAAAGTACCGTTTTTTCATTAATAAATAATTCCAGCCTCACGCAATTCTTCGATAATCGATATGATTTCATTGGAATGCGATGAGTTGCCTGCCGCTTGAGATGCGTGGAGTAATCGAAGATGATCTACAAGCTCATTCGGATTGTCCCAGTAAACAGGATCAAATTGCATATTTTTTCTAGCTTTCTTATACTTGGGCATCCCCCGACCCGTACGTGCACGAATTATTTTTTAAATATAAATCCTGAATTTGTGACTGTTTTCACGTCGCATAGCTCCGTCAGGACGATAATATTTTTTATGAGCATTCGCGGCAATGATAATATTCTCATAATTTTTCAAATCCGTCGGTTCGAGAATCCCAACGTTTGGCACTTTTTTAAATAGAAGCTCCGCTAATCCAGCAGTTTTTGTATAATCTTTCACCCCCACACGAATATGCTGAGAATCGAAATTTATGCGAGAATCGCCGATTATTAGTTTCGCATTCGCAAGAACTCGTACTCCATACGATGTATCCAGGCTTTACTTTCTACCCATGCGTAATAGTATGAGATATTTATTTATCAATTCGTCGGCGCGATCCGATTAATAATCTTCATCCTCTTCTTCTTCATCATCATGATCTTTGTGGTCATGCGCCTCTGTGGAAGGTGAATCTCTGGCATCTACATACATCTCTGTTGAAGGTGAAGCTCTGGGTGACTCATTCTTTACTTCTTCTCTCATTTCATTCTTGATTTCCTCCTCCTCCTCCTCCTCCGCCTCCTCCTCCTCCTTCATTGTCGGCATCTCGTTCTTGTGAGAAACGAGCTTTTCTAGTGGTGTGTCTATCGGCTTAAAGACATCCTTCATCGCCTGGTCAGCATGATCTCTGCCCATCTTTATCATTCGATGTTTTCGTCTAATTGCATCACTGGCCTTGACGATTTGCTGCAGCACATCTTTTTCTTGCAAAAGTTGTTGACGCTTCAAGCTGTTGTCAGTTTCACAACACTTGCAACACTCTTTGCATTGGAGCAAAGAGCACGACATTTATTGACTCGCAGGAAAGAATCGAATCCCCGTCTATACCTACCCTCGTTGATAGTACTATCCTTGTCAATTGCAAGGAATCCATACTTGCTGGAATTCCAACATTCGGAGCATATATTTTTAAAGTGTGTATATGATATGTCGGTATTGACATGGTCATCGTACACATGTTTGAGGTTCGAATCGTCCTGCTCGAAGAGAACTATGAAATTCGTATTATCGCGTACGAGATGCTTAGGAATACGACCGTATGTTTGAGAAAGATAGAAACAGTCAACGTTCTCATGCCTGCCCATGGAGAAAAAGGCTCTGACGTTATCTTGTTTCTCGCACGCTATATCGTCAAAGATGAATATCGAGTTTCGTCGTGCTTCGCTCGGTGACACCACTTGTTCATGCTCATTAAATGGATAATATTCGAGATCCTTCACTGGCTTGAGAAATTTTTCGAGTAATTGGTATTTCGGTTATTTCAGCGACTTTGAATAGAGATAAACGTTTTCGAATCTGAGACCGTTAGGGTGTATTACAAGGGTGAGCAACGCGTTGGTTTTTCCGCAGTTTGAGGGACCGCAGAATACCGCGCGAATCGTATTTGGCAGTAAATCACCATGACGCTTTCGTCCACCCTCTCCACCCCGAATTTGTGTAAATTCATCAAAGTTTATTACCGGCAGCTTTCCACACGGCTTCTTCTTCATCTTTGTCGCGACTGACATAATTTTCATATAAAACGAGCTTTTATGTCGATTACCACTTCAGTCGAGGGTCAACCTTCATCATGATTAAACGTCGCGGAAAGTCCAGTAAAGGTCTCCTCAATCGTATGATCAACAATCTTCCCGTTGAATTGCATTTGCCTGGATATCAGTATTGCGGACCCGGCACAAAGCTAGCTAAACGTCTTGCACGCGGCGATCCTGGAATAAATCCGTTGGATGCAGCTTGCAAGGAGCACCATATCGCGTATTCGAAAAATCGTGAAAACCTTAAAGCTAGACATTATGCGGATAAAATATTGCAGGAGAGAGCTTGGCAACGAGCTCGCGCCGGGGACGCTAGTATTGGGGAGAAAGCAAATGCGCTTGCCGTAACAGGCATCATGAAAACAAACAGAAAATTCGGCATGGGGATTAAGAGGGGGGCAAAAGTTGTTGGCTTGAAGAAAATGATCGATGCGGCGAGAGAAGCCATGGTCAAAAGTGAAGATTCAAGTGTAATCGCTACGTCAGCCTTAAAGGGTGCCCGAGCAGCTGTCAAGAGGGTCGCAAGTGGCACGCGCAAAGTGCGTACATCTCGTGTGTTACCCGTCCCTCGTAAAATCGGTGGCTTCCTACCGTTTCTCGTGCCCATCTTTGCCGGTCTTAGCGCTGCGGGGGCGCTAGCCGGTGGCACGGCCAACATAGTCAAAGCGATCAAGGCCGCTCAAGCAGCGAAACTTGAGCTCGAAGAAAGCAAGCGTCACAATCGAACGTTTGAAGCAATAGCATTGGGCAAAGGCTTGCATCTCAAGCCGTACAAACAGGGAATGGGTCTTTTCATCGCACCAAAAAACTTAAAGTAGAGTTACCTCACCGACCACTCACCGACGCCGATTTACTGAAATACGCCAAAATTATGAAAATCCCCTATTTTCGTAGAGTTTACATGCGAAATCAATTGCCCAAGGGTGGTCCATGGCGACACGAATGTGCCATTGTAAATCTCGATGAGGATATGGGGTGTGGCACACATTGGGTGGCGTACAAAAAAACTGACAATAGAGTCCAGTAGTTCGATAGTTTCGGCAATCTTCAACCATCAGCTGAACTTTTAAAATACATCGGTGTGGGTAGCGTAAATTATAATTACAAGGGGTACCAGGAATACGGCACTTCCGATGTGATCATTTGTGTCTCAAGTTTCTGTGTCAACAATACTACATCGACGAGAGAGATTTTCTCTATATAAAAGTGGATGATAATGAAGAAATCGAGTCAGTTTGTTAAACACCATTATGGATAACAGTCTTACGTTGACCTTATCGGGATCATCGTCTGTGCTCGAGGCTCAATACTTTCCCCCCATTGAACTCGCCCCCCCAAGAATTATACCCTTGGACTTATCGAACTCCTAACCTACAATTCTATTCCAAATATAGACATTGGACACAACAAATTTTACGTTGGCAAGGAAGTTTTTACCATTCCTACTGGGAGTTATGAAATAGACGACATTGCGACATACTTGGAAAAAGAGCTAGCAAAAAAACAAATTAGACTTCGCATTCGGCTCAACCACAATACGCTGTGCAGTGAAATCGAGTGTAATTATGAAATATATTTCACGTCCGCCGATTCTATTGGACGTATGCTAGGATTTGCCCCGCGTAAACTGAGAACTGGTGAAAAGCATCAATCGGATAATCTAGTGACCATTCTCAAAGTGAACGCCTTGCGTGTCGAATGTAACCTCACAGCCGGCGTCTATATTAACGAGCGAAGAGTACACACAATCCACGAGTTTTTCCCATCCGTACCACCAGACTATAAAATCATCGAGGTTCCATCGCACGTAATTTATCTACCAATCGCGAGCAAGACGATAGACAATATTCAGCTCCGAATAGTGGATCAGGACGGTGATTTGGTGAACTTTCGCGGTGAAACAATTACCATACGACTACACATTAAATCGCAATGGGCATAGTCTTTCATAGAGTCTCTTATAAAAAGAATACTCCGTCGAGGAGAGAGGCCAGTAATCGATGGACACGCACGAGATGGAGGCGGAAATAAATGATATCAAAACACCCGTCATCTTCGATGATTCCATCGCGCATTATGAGATTCATGCTCATCAGCCGTACGCATCCACAACCTTTAATAACAGTGATGAAATACGTATTTCCATTCACCATCAAGACATATGCATACTTCCCAGTCAAAGTTTGCTACGCGTATGCGGGCGAGTCACCAAAGCCGATGGTACACTGGCTGCCAATACGCATTTCGCAAATAATGGCATTTACTATTTGTTCGACGAAGTGAGATATGAGCTCAATGCCATGGAAATAGATCGATGTAAAAATCTGGGCATAACGAGTTCGATGAAGGGATACGCGAGTCAATCCAAGAACTATAAGCTTGAGAAGGCCGGCTGGTATGATGTCCGCCGCGGGCACGCTGCCGCAGATTCTGATGAGAATTTTGATGTATGCATACCGCTGAGTATGATCCTCGGTTTCGCTGAAGATTATCAAAAAATTGTTGTAAACGCGAAGCATGAATTGATTCTATTGAGATCGAAGACTGATGATAATGCGATATGGCAAGCCGCGGGCGACGTCGACATTAAATTCATGTTGAAAAAAGTAGAATGGCTCGTACCGTACGTGACACTCTCCGCTAAACGTAAAATTCAGCTTCTCAAGTTTATCGGTAAGGACACACCGATACCCATGACTTTCCGTTCGTGGGAATTGTACGAATACTCAATGCTCCCCGAGACCTCAAAACACATGTGGGCCGTGAAGACATCTACGCAACTTGAGAAGCCGCGATATGTCATTCTAGCCTTCCAGACTGATCGTAAAAATAAGAAGAGCGCAAATGCGAGCAATTTCGATCATTGTGACATCACTGATGTTAAACTCTACCTAAATTCGCAAAGTTATCCCTATGGGAATTTGAATCTGGACATCACAAAGAACCAATATGCGCTTCTCTATCAAATGTATGCAAACTTTCAATATTCGTACTACAATAGAGAGCCCGAACCATGTTTGAAAAAAATGGATTTCATAAAGTATGCTCCTCTCCTTGTCATTGATTGCTCGAAGCAGAACGATTCTCTCAAATCCGGCCCCGTTGACGTACGCATCGAATTTGAATCAAAGACCAATATTCCCGCCAATACTTCCGCATACTGTCTCATTCTCCATGATCGTATTGTCGAGTACAATCCGATAGGTAGCGGGGTCCGAAAGTTGATGTAAAAAAAATTGAGGTCGTGCACCACCTCAGTCATCATCATGGAGTTCATCGTTGACGTGCAAGGCTTCAAGCGACCGATCAACCAATTCGTCCCAAAGGCAATATCAATTGTCGAGGTGACGAGCGTTGACAGCAAGCCTCTGACGTTGCTCTTCGAACCACCGTACGTCTGGCACTCTCTGCCCGCAAATTACAAGAGTACGAATATGTAGTTGGAACGCAATTACCAGGGTTTGCGATGGGAAGATGGCGACTTTCTACACGACACGATCCCCATGTTCATTCGATCAATCTTACAACACGCTCGAATCGTCTACATCAAGGGATTGGAGAAATCGCTGTGCTTGAAGAAATTCACCGACCAAGCAACGGACATTATCGAACTGGAGACTCCGAACTGCCCATCGTTGCACAAACTTGCGTCAAAAGAGCTACGAAAAAACGGATATCCCTACCATACGACTCTCGACTCGAAATTCAAGTGTGCCTATGAAAATGTTAAATGTCTGGAAAAATGGTTGAAAGAGGATATGAGAAAATAAATTTTTTTATTGATTACAACATGATTTTTTTTCTTATTTACATAAATTTTCTCCAAATAGCTGGGGGCTTCGTAGATTCCTTCTCGTCAGATCTCTAAGCGTAGCTTCTGGATCAAGCGCTTTGGTAAAACACGGATGTCTGCTGGTGACAACATCGTCCGTGATCCACGTTGACAAAGTTCGCTGCTGTGGTCTGGATTTTCTCTGCCGACATCGTCCGACTCTCGGTGAATTCGAGACCCCACAGCGACTCGGGCGACAAGTTTCTTCACGTTTTTTTTTCACTCGCAATTCACTTGATGTCAATCGTCACCGCGATCGCGAGGTTCGCTCTTCACATTTTTGAATTCCATGCTGTGAAACTTTCCTCCGATGTACACCATGCAGAGATCGCCTTTGTACGCTGCTGCCAACATCGTCTGAAACGTCGCTGGACTCGCTTCAAGCGCCTTGCTGATCCTCGTCGGTAGAAACACGGTGAATTCGTTGCGGATGTCGATCACGAACTTTTTTCCATATTTGGTGCTCGCTTCCCATATATTGGTAATGGGATATTCCGACTCGGGTGTCAGCTCGTTCAGTTTTTTCGCCGGGAGAAAATCGGCATATTTGCCAACCTCCATTTTTCATTTGCCGTTCGTCTGATTGTTCGAAGCCGTCTTCATGAGATTATATACTTCCCCCCCCCCCCCCCTAAACGCGTGCTCCCCACCGGGTTAGGCACTACACTCCAAAATTAACAATTGCGGCCGGTCTCAGGGACTCCAAATCAGCAACTGCCTTAATTTGCGACGCTCCCACGGTGCTCCGACTCACGCGGGCTTCGCGCACGCGTCCCTCCCTTCTCCTAATACTGAACGTAGCCACGTCGGGCCGTTCGTCTCCCCTCCGTGGACTCCTAATATTTACGGCTGAGTTCACGGCCACGGCCCCGCTCCGCCGCGCCGCCCCGCGCGCCCGCACCTCTACCGGTAGCATTACAGGGGCGGCATCCCGGTCCTCTTCCTCTAGGAGCCGGGACGGGACCTCGAACCCGGGGGGGATGCCTCCTTCGCCCAATCCTGGCGTCCCAGGAGGAGCGGTGGGCCCACGCAAAATTTTTCTACCAGGCGAACGACACCCCCAGTCGCCGATCCACCGCCCCGACCCCCTTCGAGGAGGCGCCGTTATTCGCGGTCCATGAGGCCCGAGATTGCCACAGGGATGGTGCAACACCGGGTTGCGAAGTCCGGAGGGATGGGCGACACGTTATTTTGGTCTTATTTCAGCGTCCCTCCTGGTATCCAACTCCGCGAGCACGGATTTACGACGCTCGCCTGCGAGAAGAGCGGAGGCGCAGTCGTGTCCACCTGGACCATCGCGCGCGCCGCGACGCGACCCGCAGAACCGAGAACCGCGAACTCTTAGGCCCGAAATTGAGGGGGAAGCGACCCACGTGAACTCGCTATCTCCTCAAAATTATCCGGTCCTGAACCGCCGGAATAAAATTGTTTAATCTGCAACTTAAAATTTGTCCGAATTCACTTAGATAAAGGGTCTTCGCTCGTGCTCAGGGGTCGACTTCGTCCCGTGGTACGGCCGCCAGTAGGTAGGAAGGAGAAAACAACGTGGCGCTCCGCGTTAGGTAACTTCCGACGATGGATAGGTAATCGACGCGTGGTGAGCCGCTGAATCTTGGAGACCCCCGAGTCGACCTGTGCCGCCCCAGGGTCGTAAACCCGACCCGCTGGTCGACACCCTTTGGGCAGAATGGCATGACCTCCAAAATGCCACGTCACAATATATATATTGTGACGTTACGTCACAATATATATATTGTGACGTTACGTCACAAGTTGTGGAGGAAAAGCCCGCGTGACCACGCTCGGGCTTGATCTCCGCCGCGCCCTTCACGTAAACCATTAAATTGTTAGACATAAGAGGTAGCTATAGTATTATTTTTATATCGAATCAGCGACTATTCCTTCCCCCTTCTCCCCCCCCCCCTTTTTTCGACGACCCATACGCGAAAACACGCGGACTGGCGGAAAGAGCCACGTCGGCCCGGTGCTCGACAAATTCATCATCGTGCGCGCCATCTCGCGGCCTCACGAAGTCTCGACCTCGCATCTGGAGCTGCACTAACGCCATCTTCCGAGTCACCGTCCAAGCGAGCGTCCCTGGGTCGTCAGCGTCCTTCGCGCGGCCGAGCCGGCTGGCGCGTTGACCGACCGGGGAGCTTATCGATTCGTAAATTGATCGACGGGGACGACCGGAAGAGCGAGCCGCGGGATCGATGCAGAAACTCGATGGGAGGTCTTCCCATCTAAGGAAAAATCACGAGCACGAGGAAGAAGCCGGCCGGCGTGGTCGCCATTAAGTCAGCGAGCGTGGTCGAGAGAGCACCGACCTGTAAGCGTACGATACAGCAAATTGAGTAAAAGGAAATAGGAAGTTCAGGAGAGAGAAATCGAGCGAGAGAGATACCTCCGGATCGATATACCGAGTAAGTCCTTTTCTCTTTTCTTCTTTTGCGAGAGCGGCTAAAAGCCGAGGAATAAGTTTCACGCGTGAAAGATTGTCGCTCGGGCGACTTTGAGTGTCCCTCCTTCCCCCCCCCCCGTATCAGTCCCAGATCGTCGTCCCTTCCTCGCGCGTCGCCGAATTACAATATTGTGAATCCGATCGTAGAATAAAATTGAGGAGCGTTGCCTCGCAGGGCCGGAATAAAATAGAAGGAAATTGAGCCGGTAAAAATTGTACGAAGGTGCGTGGCGGATCCCCGCCGTCCCGCGAAGAACTCACTCCCCCTCGTGTGCGCGTAGCCGCGGCCATCCCCGTGAGGCTCCGGTCGCCGGCCGAATTACTTAATTCTCGTTGATTCAATCTTCTAATGGTAAAGTCTAACATTAATTAATTAATGCGAGTAAACATTAGTCGTGGTCCGGACTATAAGAGGCCATCGCGTTCGGAGAACCCCGTCTTGCCCCGATACCCTGAGGTGTTGCCTTTTGCTTTCTTTTTCTTGTTGAGGGTCTCGCGCGGAGCGACACGCGTCGCGTATTTACGTTTTTTTTTTCTTTCGGTTAGCTCGAACTTGCGTACGCGGTAAGCCGCGTTGCCTGAGACAGGCTGGCGCCCAACAATTGCGTTATAACGGGTATAGATAATCGAGTTGGGAATTCGCGTGTACCGAATCCCGTTATTATTTTCTTAGTATAGTGATCAGTATTATTTAATTTATATAGAGTCATTATTAACCTTACTTATTATTGTTCAATTTTTTTCTTTTCTCTTATATCGAGCCATGCTGTTATCTTCTTGTGTAATTAAAATTTGATTTAAATATTTTTTTTGTGAGATAAAATTTTTCTTTAATTCTGTTCCTCCCCCCTTCCTCCGCCTACGTTAACACGCGATACCCGTGACAAATTTTGGCGCTCAACGTGGGGCCCGAAAAACTTTCGTTTTTTTTTTCAGTGCCCAACACGACTATTATCGATAATGGTTATTATTATTATTATCGAGAAAATTATTATGATTATTATTAATTTTTTTTTGAAATCGGAATCTTTTCTATTTTTTTTTAAGATTATTTTAATTTTTGTTGTTGTTTGATTACTCCGATTTTCCCCACCCTTGACGGGTACAGTCCCCGCCACGGCACCAACGATTCGTATATTTTGCGAGTTATTAGGAAAGTTGTTTTTTTTTTATAATTCTCGCAACCGATTATTTTTTTTCTGAGTTTTGTTAAAGTACTCGGCCTTTAGAATTTTTGTGTGGCGCTTTGCGTGAGCGACAAGTGTGATAATTTTTCTTTGTGAGTATTTTCGGCGACGAGATTTTCCCATGTTCCCTAGAACCCATTTCTTTTTCTTGTGTTGCGATTTTGGCCATTGATTGCAATTTGATATTGCTTTGTGTGAGAACGCTTTTCTTGCTATTGGCTTCCTGATTGAGATATAATTCCTACTGATGCTTTTTTTTAAAACTGATTTTCATTTTTATTTTTGCTCTACGTTGAGATTGCGAATTGTATGTTTTTTTTTTGGCTTCTGAGTTTTGAGTTTTGAGTTTCGCGCATTAAAAGCAAAGGGATTGCCGTAACATAACTGTGCTTTTGCGAGGACATTGACGCTACACTGACGTTAGGATTCCCCATTTTGTTTGTTTCCCTTTTTCGATGACCACGGATATTCCCCCCATACGACCGTAATTCGCTGATTTTGATGACCCCTTGTATGCTTTATTTTTTTTTCCTTTTACGCTACGTATGCCCATTAAAACCGTGACGCTGAGCTTCTCGCGAGCGGTCCTCCCCCCCCTTTTTCCCTAAACCCTTTTCTTTTCGTGGATTATTACGTTTTCATGTTTTCCCATTAAGTTTTTAAAGAATTTTTTTTTGGTCTTGTTCGGACAGTTGAGGAAAGGCGGCCCACATCCGTAATAAGGAGTCAAGTTCGGAAGTGAAATTAATTGAGAATAACGTCGGTAATTGGGAGATCTCACGTTATAGTTTACGTTATTATATTTTTTTTTGTTTGGTCTTCCTCATTTTGGCTTTCTTTTTAGATTGGGTTTAACAATTTTTTTTTCTTTTCTCTTCTTGAGTTCTCGAATATTGCCCACCTCCTCCAGGTTGTATTTACGGTAGAGACATTAGTTTTGTTTGGTTTAAATAAACGATCGCAATGGCGGACGCCCCGGAAACCACGTGCACGGTCACGACTACCACCTGTTCATCCCCCATCATGAAGACCGCCCCCCTAGATGACCCCAAACGATCACGATCTCCCCTCTCCGTGGAGGTAGCAGACCTATCCCTAATGGCCACGGAAGAGAGGAGAGTGCGACAGAGGGTGGAACGGATGACCACCCTCCGAGAGCTTATGGGAGCCTGCGACAGGGCAGCCCTCAGCATTGACGGGACGGAGAGCGAGGTGAGGGATCGACTCGTCCGTCACGAATTAAGGACACGGATTCCAGGCGCCGTGATACGATGGGACGTATCGCAGGATGAACGGGGGGATTCCCCCCCATTCACACTCTCGGCCGCCTTGGTGGATCCTTTGACAGCGACGCTACTCCGTCCGCTGACGTGCGACAGCCACCCGCAGCCTCGATTCGAGAGCGATGAGAGGAATGGATGGAGACCACCGACGTCGCCCTCGACCGAACCCCAAAGACAGGCAAGGGGACCTGAGGACGCCGAACGGACGCCAACACCCTCGCCCCGAACTCTCACAGGCCGACGGCCTAGAGGGTCAGAGAGCGGGCGGCTCAGCCCGACACCCGCTCCCCGAAGGGCCGAAATCGTGCCCCCCGACCGTACGGCGGTCACGTTTGCCCTTCCAACCCACATCCTACCCCCACGACATTCCCCTGCTCCCCCAGCAGCCGGCCCTTTCGCCACAGGGCTATTAGGGGTCAGCGGTAGCCAAGGTTGGCCGCCGCACGACACCTATACTCTGTCGGCCCCCAGCCCCCGACACAGCACGCGAATAGGACCCCTACCCCTAGCCAGGCCAAACCACGCTGACCCTCCCCCTCCCAGACGACTATCCCCAACGGACCCGCATACCCTCTCGGACACCCACTGGTCACGGGACAACCGAGGGATTGACCATTGGAGAAAATTCGGACCCCGATTCGCGGGAAAGAAGGACGAATATGGAGAGGAGTTTCTACGCCGGATGCACGAGTACTGTACCTCGCGGAATCTCTCCGAGGAGGAATTATTGAGGGCGCTCCCCGAGGCCTTCACCGGGGAAGCCCTTCTCTGGCTCCGGGTAGAGAGAGACGGGTGGACATCATATGAGGAGTTCGTATTTTATTTTCGAGAACGGTTCGACCATGGGGATTTGCAGGAGTGCCTCCGCCGAGAGGTAGAGCTCCGCACCCAAGGACCGGGAGAGCCCATCGCCGAGTACATCGTCAAAATGCGGACGCTCTTTAGCCATATGAGTCCACCGTTGACCCTGTCGGCCCAGCTGGATATCTGCTGTGGGAACCTCCACCCGGACTTCGCCGAACACATCCAACGAGAGGATGTGACCAGCTTCCTCGAGCTCCAGCGGGCGGGACGCCGCCGCGACATATTGAGGGAAAACGCGAGGGCCTATCGACCACCCCCCTCACAGGCACAGTCGGTGCTACCATCAGCGGCCTACAAGCAGCCGGAGCGGGAGACCCGCCCGAACGTGGCCGCCCTCGAAGCTCCGGTGGCGGGCGCCCCTCCGGGGCCCCCAAAACCTTCCCCAACTCCTGAACCGACCACACCGAGCCCCCGCTCCGCTCCCCCTCACCCGGACACCCATCCTGCCGCCTGGACCAAGGGGCTGGGCGGTTCGCCTCCGAAGGCGAAGCCGCCGCAGAGGCTCACCCCCCAGCCCTCGCCCCCGCCCCTACTCGGCTGGAAAAGCCCGCCACCCAGCCCACGCTTCGGTGGAAACCGAACATCCCCCCCCAGGACTCCCCAAACCGGCACATTCCCCGGCATTAACACGAGATGCTACAATTGCCGGCTGCCGGGGCACCTATACCGAACTTGTTCGCAGACGCTGGGGAGATTCTGTCGCCTCTGTGGATGGCCCGGATGCGACGTGAACTCCTGTCGCAACTGCGAACGAAAGCGTTCGGGAAACGCTCAGCCGGGGGGGGGGCAGTAAGCGACTGCACCCCCCGGAGGATGGTGAAGGAAGAGATGTCTCTTCAGCCTCCCGTCCCCCGTCGCAGCCCGGCTGCGCGCTGACGAGCGTAGAGCGGGCGCGGCTCGGAGAGCTAGATCCCCCGACCTCATTGAGGAAGTTTGACGTGTCCCTTTGTGGGGAGATAGCTGCCCGCCAAGAGGACGACGTAGCCCCGGACGAAAATATGTTCATCGGAACTTTAAGTACAGATGCTCGCCATTATTTATGGCTTAATGTGGACGGCGAGCTTCTTTTAGCGTTGGTAGACCCCGGGTCTACGAAGACATACCGCGGACGAGAGGTCGCCGGGCGGAGAGGCCTCCCCTTGCGACCAATCGTCGAGGGCGTTCGGGTCGCCAACGGAGCAGTGATTCCGGTAGATGGGGAAATTAAGCTGACGTTCGACCTGAAGGGGAAAGTCGAATCCCTCTCGGTACGCGTAGCCGCGCTCGGCTACGAATTCGTGATGGGGATTGATTTCTTAAGATTGTTTGGAATGAGGGTGGATTACTCCACTGACACGTGGTCCCTTCGCGGTGGTCCGGAGCGTAGCTTCGCGACACCGGATGGGCCACGTTGGAGCATTCCCGTATTCCCCGAGACTGCAGGCTTGGAGCCTGCCTCCGTCTCGGCAGGTCAACGATTGAAGGCCCTCCTGGACAAGTTCGTAGTCCCTTCCCCAGACGGACAGTTAGGACGGACTAACTTGACGCAACATCACATCGACGTACAAGGACACCCGCCAATCCGACAGAAGCCCCGCACCATATCCCCCTATCTCCTTCGCGTTGCACAGGCGGAAGTCGACAAGATGATCCAGGAGGGAGTGATAGAGCGGACGAAGAGCTCTTGGATGAGCAACCCGGTGATCGTTCCGAAGCCGGGTGGGAAGCATCGCTTCTGTATCGACTATCGGGACGTGAACCGGGTAACGCTGAAGGACGCCTACCCCCTGCCCAATATGGATCGGATCTTGGACGGCCTTCGGCTGGCCCGGTTTATTTCCAAGTTGGATTTGAGCCAGGCTTATTTCCAAATCCCTGTAGACCCCGAGAGTCGTCCCATCACGGCCTTTGCCGTTCCCGGCCGAGGGCTTTTTCAATTCAGGCGGATGCCGTTCGGGTTGACCAACGCACCGGCCACCTTTCAGCGTCTGATGGATCAGCTCATCGACCCGGCATGGGAACCCCATGTATTTGCGTATCTGGATGATGTGATTATAGCCACTGACACCGAAGCCGATCACTTCAGGTACTTGAGGATTGTACTGGAAGTTTTCCAAGCCGCGGGGCTCATAATCAACCGGGAAAAAAGTGAGTTCTTCTGTCCCGAAGTCACGTATCTGGGATACGTCATCGGCCGGGACGGATTGAAGGCAGATCCGGAAAAAGTAGCCCCCATCCTGAACTACCCTCCACCCAGGACCCTTCGGCAATTGCGCCGTTTCCTGGGAATGGTAGGATGGTACGCCCGCTTTCTACCCACGCTCTCGAGGGATAAAATCCCCCTGACAGAGCTCCTGAAGAAGGACGTTCCCTGGAACTGGGGAACCGAGCAACAGGAAGCCTTCGAGTCCCTTCGAGAGGCCCTAACCCAGACTCCGATCCTAGCCCGACCCGACTTCAGCCGCCCCTTCGTCTTACAGACCGACGCCAGCGACGCGGCCGTGGGAGCCGTACTGACGCAGGAAATCGGCGGGGAAGAGCATCCCATAGTATTTGCGACCAAGGTGCTGAGCAACGCCGAGCGCAAATACACGGTCACGGAAAAATAGTGCTTGGCGGTGATTTGGGCAGTGAGGAAATTCCGACCGTACATCGAAGGCACTCACTTTACAGTTATCACCGACCATAGCAGCCTTCAATGGTTGCGCAGGTTAAAGGACCCGTCGGGACGGCTAGCCCGGTGGGCTCTCTCGATGCAGGCATTGGACATGACGATTGTCCATCGAAGAGGAACCCTGCACGTAGTCCCTGACGCCTTGTCCTGCATGTACGAAGCCACCGACGCGGCCCTAGCCGCGTTCGGAGATACGGTTGACCCGTGGTACCTGGAGACGGTACGGAATGTCGACGAATTCCCCTGGAAGTACCCGAGCTGGAAGATTGAGGACAACCGGTTGTATTACCACCGGCCACATTCGATCATCAATCCGACCATTGTGGACTTAGACGCCTGGAAGCTCGTCCTGCCGAGGGAGGCTAGGCAACGAGCAATGGAGGATGCCCATCAAGGACCCCAGGCTGGACACCTGGGTACGGACAAAACGTATCAGCGGGTAATCCAGGATTTTTTTTGGCCAGGTGTCTTTCAGGACGTCGCCCGCTACGTCGCCCGTTGTCCCATTTGCCAGCTCCACAAGGTGTCCCAGTTGCCCCCTTCCGGCTTAATGAGGGAACGCACTACCGAAGGTCCGTGGTGCGTGGTCGCCGCCGATGTAATGGGCCCCTTCCCCCCCAGCAAGACCAAGAACCGGTACGTCGTTGTCTTCCAGGACGTGTTCACGAAGTTCGTGGAGGCTAAGGCCCTCAGTAGTGCCACGGGCGCTACTATCATGAAGGCGTTCGAGACCCTGGTGGTCAACCGGTACGGTTGCCCCCAGTATTTCCTGACGGACAACGGGACGGAATTCGTGAACACGCACGTAACGCGGTATCTGGACGAACTCGGAATATACCAGACGACGGTTCCCCCCTACCACGCACAGGCAAACCCGGTCGAGCGAGTCAACCGGACCCTTAAGACGATGATCACATCGTACGTGGGGATGGATCACCGAGATTGGGACGCCCATCTACCGGAGTTGTGCTTCGCGATAAACACGGCCGTGCAGTCCTCCACCCAGATGACCCCCGCCTTTTTGAATTTTGGTCGTAACCCTCGCCCTGCCAAAAGTTTACGAGACGAAGCCCCCGAACCCCCCAAATTAACGCCGGGAGACCCGGAAGTCTGGGCCAACCGAATGCAGCGGCTACCTCTGCTGCACGATTGGGTCCGAAAGAACCTGGAGACTGCCGCCAAGCGTCAGGCCCGGCATTATAATAAGAACCGGAAGGATACCAGGTATCAAGTGGGGGACCTGGTTCTGAGGAAGAACCGAGTTCTGTCGTCAGGGGCGCAGAACTTTGCTGCCAAACTGGCGCCGCGGTACAGCGACCCCTACCGTATTATGGCAGTGCACTCCCCGGTGGTATATGAACTCGAGGATCCGACAAGCCGTCGTAATCCGAAAGTACATGTTAAGGACCTGAAACCCTTCCGGGACCCGCACGTCGTCCCAAGCCCCACCGAGACTGCCACCCCTGAACCAGCGGTGGCTGGCCCAAGTAGCCCTCAATCGCCCATGACTTCCTCACCTAGCCCAAAGCGGCGTCGCCGCCGCGGGCTACCTTCCCAACGCTCGCAACCGGTGGAGCGTTCTGACGCTCATCTCCACGATCTAATAGCGCGGTTAGACAGAAACGGACAGTACGAGACCGGACAGACCAACGCTTACTAACGCTTGCTTGCCTTGTGTGCTAACCGCTGCTGTGTGTGTTATTTAAGCCTAACCCGATGTCCCAGACCCGACGTCCCTACCCTGATGTCCCTACCCTGATGTCCCCATCCCGATGTCCCAGACCCGACGTCCCTACCCCGATGTCCCTATCCTGATGTCCCTATCCCGATATCCCAGACGCTGACGTCCCCCACCTGATGTCCCCATCCCGACGTCCCGAACCCGACGTCCCTACCCCGATGTCCCTACCCTGATGTCCCCATCCCGATGTCCCAGACCCGACGTCCCTACCCCGATGTCCCTATCCTGATGTCCCTATCCCGATATCCCAGACGCTGACGTCCCCCACCTGATGTCCCCATCCCGATGTCCCGAACCCGATGTCCCTATCCTGATGTCCCAATTTCGATGTCCCCATCCCGATGTCCCACACCTGATGTCCCTATCCTGACGTCCCAAAATCCCTACCCCCCCTTACTGATGTCCCCACCTGGAATTCTCCAGCCTCCGAAGTACTGGCCATGGAGCCAGTTCACCGAGCGGCAACCACGGAAACGCTGCCGAAAGCCGCGAAGAATCCACGCCGAGAAGACCAGCAAGCCACATGGAAAATCGCAACGGTGAATGGCCAAGGAAGCCACGCCCGAAGCCTTAGAAATCATCGAGTCAACCCCCCGAGTTTAGACCTACTGAAAGACTGACTACAGTACCTGAGGACGCGACGGACTTCGACCAGTAAGGCCGACGTCATCGCAAAAGACTGATAGCGTAAAGTAACTACTGTGATACTCCTAAGGGGATGTTAACGGCCAGCCTAAGGAATACTTTAGCCAAACCAGAAATAGTAAGTCACCTATCCTCGATACCGATCCCGATCTCCTCCCCTGTAGTTCAATTAAAATCGCTGACAAACCGCTCTGACAGGAAAAGAGGGGAGTACTTCGGTTTAATCAGGGGGGAGTTGTGACGTTACGTCACAAGTTGTGGAGGAAAAGCCCGCCTGACCACGCTCGGGCTTGATCTCCGCCGCGCCCTTCACGTAAACCATTAAATTGTTAGACATAAGAGGTAGCTATAGTATTATTTTTATATCGAATCAGTGACTATTCCTTCCCCCTCCTTCCCCCCTTTTTTCGACGACCCATACGCGAAAACACGCGGACTGGCGGAAAGAGCCACGTCGGCCCGGTGCTCGACAAATTCATCATCGTGCGCGCCATCTCGCGGCCTCGCGAAGTCTCGACCTCGCATCTGGAGCTCCACTAACGCCATCTCCCGAGTCACCGTCCAAGCGAGCGTCCCTGAGTCGTCAGCGTCCTTCGCGCGGCCGAGCCGGCTGGCGCGTTGACCGACCGGGGAGCTTATCGATTCGTAAATTGATCGACGGGGACGACCGGAAGAGCGAGCCGCGGGATCGATGCAGAAACTCGATGGGAGGTCTTCTCATCTAAGGAAAAATCACGAGCACGAGGAAGAAGCCAGCCGGCGTGGTCGCCATTAAGTCAGCGAGCGTGGTCGAGAGAGTACCGACCTGTAAGCGTACGATACAACAAATTGAGTAAAAGGAAATAGGAAGTTCAGGCGAGAGAAATCGAGCGAGAGAGATACCTCCGGATCGATATACCGAGTAAGTCCTTTTCTCTTTTCTTCTTTTGCGAGAGCGGCTAAAAGCCGAGGAATAAGTTTCACGCGTGAAAGATTGTCGCTCGGGCGACTTTGAGTGTCCCTCCTCCCCCCCCCCCCGTATCAGTCCCAGATCGTCGTCCCTTCCTCGCGCGTCGCCGAATTACAATATTGTGAATCCGATCGTAGAATAAAATTGAGGAGCGTTGCCTCGCAGGGCCGGAATAAAATAGAAGGAAATTGAGCCGGTAAAAATTGTACGAAGGTGCGTGGCGGATCCCCGCCGTCCCGCGAAGAACTCACTCCCCCTCGTGTGCGCGTAGCCGCGGCCATCCCCGTGAGGCTCCGGTCGCCGGCCGAATTACTTAATTCTCGTTGATTCAATCTTCTAATGGTAAAGTCTAACATTAATTAATTTTTGCGAGTAAACATTAGTCGTGGTCCGGACTATAAGAGGCCATCGCGTTCGGAGAACCCCGTCTTGCCCCGATACCCTGAGGTGTTGCCTTTTGCTTTCTTTTTCTTGTTGAGGGTCTCGCGCGGAGCGACACGCGTCGCGTATTTACGTTTTTTTTTTCTTTCGGTTAGCTCGAACTTGCGTACGCGGTAAGCCGCGTTGCCTGAGACAGGCTGGCGCCCAACAATTGCGTTATAACGGGTATAGATAATCGAGTTGGGAATTCGCGTGTACCGAATCCCGTTATTATTTTCTTAGTATAGTGATCAGTATTATTCAATTTATATAGAGTAATTATTAACCTTACTTATTATTGTTCAATTTTTTCTTTTCTCTTATATCGAGCCATGCTGTTATCTTCTTGTGTAATTAAAATCTGATTTAAATATTTTTTTTGTGAGATAAAAATTTTCTTTAATTCTGTTCCTCCCCCCTTCCTCCGCCTACGTTAACACGCGATACCCGTGACAATATATATACACACGTCACGTTAAATGGTCCACCCTGTGCATATACATATATACAGGGTGGACCATTTAACGTGACCACCCCAAATATCTCTGTTTTCAATCAATGGTTTTTCAAATGTGAACATGTTTTTTTTTATTAAGACATTGTCGCTGATATTCAGACGAATCCAACGACCTATGATATCATGACCTTTAAATGATTTTTCACCAAAATACACGTGTAAAAACGGGAAATCGTAATGGTATTGACAATAAGAATATCCGAATAATGTAAGTGAATTTTTGTGCAGAAAATTTATTATAACACATGTTCGAAGTGTTGGCCATTAACCTCGACACATTTTTCAAGACGTCGGATGACCTTCGGATTCTCTTGACCTTCGAATAGTTTCTGGTGTCATAGCGGCGCAGGTTATTCAACGGATACAATAATGTCAATAGTCAGAGATGTTTTTGATTTTTGTAAATACTAGCATTGTAACGTAGTAAAACTATAGTAGAGTGAAGAATGTTTACCATCTACCAATATTAGAATCAGTAGACGAATCTGTCTATCCAAAGTAACATGTAATAACCGTATCGAAAATGGTATTGTACAGTCAAGCATGATGTTCCGACGACGCCGGAGAACATGTGAGAACGAATTACAAGAGCATAATTTGTTAAATATTTATTTAAATAGCATAATTTGTTAAATATTTATTTAACAAATTATGCTCGGGAGAGTGAGGGAAGGAGGAGAGGAGTTGCCTCCGAGGAGGCAACACTGATTGCCTCAGTGTGATCTCGAGATTTACACAATTTTGACCCGACAATATAAGCGAGAACTTAAACGAAATAACAAAGTCTTAAACCCGACATTGGTGTCGATCTCAAAGTAAATTTTATAAAGTCATTCCCGACATTGTATCGACTTAAACTAAACTTTACAGATTCTTAGTCGGTAGGTGCGAAAGCACATCGAAGTGACGCGGAATCGGTGTGCACCAACTGTGAGGGAGCGCGACAAGGTCTGGCACTTGGCGCGCTGTTGCAACGTGTGCAAGTGATCGTGAGTCCAGGCTCTCCAGATATGCTCGCTCATAGCGATGACCTTTTGCCAACGAGATAAACGATTTTCGTTGACATCGAGCAACGAGGGCTCGGGGATGCCTGCTAGGGGTCTCCCGATCAGGAATTGACCCGGGTTTAGCGCATCAAAATGTTCTGGGTCGTCGCGTAGCGGGGCGAGTGGCCACGAATTTAAACACCCTTCGATTTCGCACAGTAATTCGGGTCGACCGAAACTTGTGCAGCCAATGCAAAAGCAAGGCAGTGACGTGGAGGAGTGTGCCCAAATCGAAAAATCTATAGGGAAGACCCCACTCTTTCTTCTCTTGAGTGACGTGTATAGTCGCTTGGGCGCGTTGTTCATTGAAAATTGATTTTTGATCGATAACGCGCTCGGACGGTGCGCAAGGTCGAATGTTGGGCCAAAAAGCCGAATTTGGGGTAGCTACGATGGGCCGGACCACCAAAGTGAGTGATCAATTCATTCTTCCGCAGAGATTCCCCGAGACGCACAGTCGGCAGGATTATCTCGCTTGGGGACATGATGCCATTTAATTTCCGGCATTTTCGTCTGGACTTCGGAGACCCTATTTGCTACGTAAGGCTTTCAGTACGATGGATTCTGGATAAGCCACGCGAGTGAGACAGTGGAATTTGTTCAACCGTGCGCTGAAATTGTGTCGTAGTTGACGATTTGTTTCACTTACTCAAATAGTCGTATGAGTATCACGATTTCATTTAATTCTAGTCGAGGGATCGCGGCAGTTGTTAATGGCGCGACTTTTGATTTTGCTCCGATTAGCGATATCGAAATGTCCGACGTCGAGTAGAGAACGCGTAAATAGACGACCGCGGAGAACGCGCGCTGCGATGCGTCCGCGAAGCCGCGCAGTTCCATCACGTTTCGAGACGCCGAGAGCCCAGCGTGGATTGTACAATTTTGAAAGGCTGGAGAGCTCGCGACAATATTTTTCCCAAGCGTCTTGAACCGATTGAGGGATGGGATCACCCCAATCAACTTTCACAAGCCACAAATCTTGCATGAGTATTTTGTCCTGGATAACAATGAGCGAGTCCAAACTGGGCGGATCAAACAGTTTTGCGATTAGCGATAAAATGATATGCTTTGTACTTCGCACTTTCGGGATTTCTCCTACTTGGAAGCTAAACGCGTCTTCCTTGAGAAGCCAGGTGATGCCGAGAACTTTGAGAATTGCCGAATCCTCTTTGGAAAGATCGATTGCGAGATCGTGTCCGATATGCGGAATGTCATATAAAAGCGCGATATCGTTAGCTGCCCACTTGCGTGATGTAAGCTCACTGCGTTGTAATAGCGCAAAGAGTTAGGTGCGAATAGCACGCGTTTCTTTCGAATTTTAATTTTCCGAGCTGTTATCGTCGTTTCTCGTAGTGAGCGAGTCTTTGCTTACACTGTTCGAAGCGAGAAGCGAAAACAAAGTTATCCTTGAAGGTGAACTGAATCCATTCCGATTTACACTGTCCAAATTTTCGCACTTTTTCACCGATTTGATATTATATATCTGGCTCGAAGGACCTTCGATAAGCGCGTTATCACATTTAATATAATTTTTAATTTGCCAGTTCTAGGAAATAGTGCGAAATAGGGATGAGGAAAGCACAGGATTCACAACAAATTTTCTTGTAGACTTTCATTTTTTTTCTTGTATTTTATTAAAAAATGGGCGTACGTGGATCACACGGAGGAACGCACAGTTTATTCGCAATAACGAAAATGATGGTGTCAAGCGATGATGCCGAGTGGCATATAATCGATAACACCGAGCGATTAATCAAACATAATAGAGTTCCTTCTTGTACTTATTTCAAGAAAAGGCTGTCTGTCTTCACGCGACAATAGTGCGAATTTTCAGAGTGTTTCGGAAAGGCGGGGCCGGGTGGGGAGCGATTCATACGCTGGTAAGAAATTTCTAGGAATTGGACACGCTATACGAAATCTTGCACCCTCTGTTAAATTTAATAATCAGTATATTGGAGTAAATTCTAGACACATATATAATGTGTTGCCGTGGTTTTGACAGCTCTAACCTCTAGATATGGTTAGAGCGTTCATAAGTACAAACGTTAAACAAATGGCCCTTTTTAGGGCCATAGATAAGTTTGACGAAGGTTCACTGTGGCGAAAATTCTAACATCAAAAAATTCTTCGAAATTGTGGACAGGGCGCATTCAGACCATTAAGCTCGTCTACATAAAACTCTACACTGGAAAGAATGAAAGGCTAAAAATGTGGAATTATCTTGCATCGACCGCAGGTAAGGAAAAATGTATTGGGTCGACGCATAATTCCGTAGCCAAAATCGAATAAATTTCAAACTCAAAATATTTACCAAAAATAGCGATTTTAGTCAACTGAATATGTTCCATTCTGTTGAATGACTTTCTGCCATTTACCCAAGAGCTTTATTATCCCTCTTTCATAGAAGTCCTGAGATCTTTGGGCAAAGAAGTAGTGCAATTGGTTTCAAATTCAATTGTCCTGTAACGCCCGAAACAAGTGCTAGTCTGAATGTGTAAGGTCCAGCCTACACGGTGGGTGTGCCAAAACATCCCACCCAAGCGACCAATAACTTTTGCCGAGCCATCAGAGAAACGTGTGGTCTAGCGTTGCCTGATGGAATACTACGCCCTTCCTGTTTGCCAATTCAGGTCGCTCCGGATTGATTGCTCGCTTTCATTTGGCCAGTTTTGAGGAGTACTTGGTCAAATCAATCGTTGTGTTGGATGGTAGCTCATAATAAACGATTTCTTCATGAGTTTCGGGTGTAAGCTAATCGATCCTTTGCGACCGTCTGAGCAGCCTTCCCGAGCTTCGATGATGCTCTTTTTCGATTTACATTGTTATAAACAATCCACTTTTCATCGTCAGACTTCATAATTGCATTCGCTACGAAAAGCGCATTCGTAAATTCTTCTTTGAGCTTTTCCAGTGTAGTCGTTTCGTCTCCGGCATCAATTGCTGCACTGGCCGAAGAAGGTCCAGCGTCTTATTTCATATTGTATCTTTTTTTCACAATATCATTTTATAAAAATTAACTCGTAAAATTCGCGATTGAAAATTAGTTTTTACTACTTGTATGAACTAGCACAAACGATGCGCCACATTGTACTGATGATTCGAAGTATTTCGACAAATCGCAGCTGGCCTTTACGGATCCTAGTTAGTTCTCGTAAGCGAGGCGGCTCCCTTCGGGACAAAAAGGTATTCTTGGAGGGCGAGGGAAGAGGGGAAAAAGCAGGCACCTCAGGTATACAAATTTGACACACAGAGAACTATGAGAGATTTCCGGTTCAAATAACGTACAAGAAAAAAATTACAATGCGTGGAATTCCATACTGATAGTCTGTACTATGGTAAGTTCATTTTTTATTTCTTGTATGTTCAATAAATAAACATGAATTTTCACGTTATGCACGAAAAGTCGATAAAAATGAAAAAAAAAGTATTCAAAGTGAGATCGAACCCGAGTCGCCAGCATGGTAGTTAGACGCTCTAACCGTTGGGCCACGCTGCCTTAGCGGTTCCGCAGTTCGGTTATAATCTTCACTAATTGTAAAAATAAACGTTGATATACACAAGTGCGAAACAACGAAAACGCCGACAATTCTATTCTTCCAACAAGGAGGTCATATAACAGCAATTCTGTAGAGGGCCTATACGGCAAAAACCTCAGAACAACCATTAAAGAACTCGACTACATATCCAATACAAGTCATTTAGAACGAAATTTCTGTCTGAAAAAAAAACAAAGGAGCTACGCTGAATCTGCCTCACGCCAGATCTGTGCTGAGAGAATCGTCAACTAACAATAGAGGCAAAAAAGCGCCTCCCAAGACGGAGACGAGAATTTTGGAACCCCGAAGAAAACTCGGAAGAATCCTAACCCAATCGATAATGCAGGAATAAACACCACCAACCGGTATGACTCAATTTCCGATTCAGACGCTATGAGCACAGATGGCAACACGATTGACGTCCATCCGACAAGGCCCTGAAAAGACTGAGGTTTACCGACAGACATGGTAACTTGAGGAATACACCTACAGCCGGTAAAGGGACGCACGGAACAGCCCCAAGCGACATCAAACCAAAAACCAAGCCCTCGCCAATATACGTCAAAAGAGTAGAGATCAAAGCCCTGTTAAAGACGTTGACGGACAGCGGCATCGATAAGAAATCATACTGGATCTGATACGCTGGAGAATACTATGCCAAAAAACCGCTAGTTGACGTTTACGCCGCCGACAAAGAACTTTTTATTGCAACCAAAGATGCGCCCAATGCGAGCAATACGCAATATTATACTTACACTCCGAGGGATGAATACAGCGCTAGTCCTCAAGGGGGTGCGCGGAGCATACGATGCCGAAGTTGCTGAAGTGGAGATCAAGGACTTGCCCTAACCCGAAATAAATTTTGTTAAGATTAGCAAATTTACGTTCAAAAAAGAAGATCAAAACATTTATCATTTCCTAGTGCTATGCTCACATGATAGCAAGACTGCCCGACTGGCCAGAAAAAAAAGACTGCTGAACCATCCTGGCAGGTGGGAGAGACTATGCAGAAGAAGAGTATTCCAATGCGCTAGTCGCTAACAGGTTGGCCACGTAAGCAAGAACTGCTCCCTCAAGGCAAGATGTGTTAGGTGCGCATGCACCCATGAAAACGAAGAAGACTGCCAAATTCAAAAAGACAGCGATAGACAGCTAAACAAATGCACCAACTACGGGGAAACTGGACACTTAGCTTCGTATAGAGGGTGTAAGTACATGAAATTCGCAGCTAGCCAAAAGATAAAATCAGACAAGACAAAATTTCAGGAAGAAAAAATTGACCAAATCAAGCAAAAGGTCACCCCAAACATCTCATACGAAGCCACGGTAGAGCCGGTCTCAACCAGCACACTCAACTACTCGAGAACTATTCAGAGTAATACACTACTTCTCCGCTACCGAACTTTCAGGGGCTGAATGCAATATTAGGCAGCTTCGAAGATTTCATCATGAACCACGTGAACCACAAGTTCGAAGAAATATACAGAAGGTGCGACATTAAGGGGGGAGATACCTTTACAACTTTCAAAAAATCGATCCCCTCCCCCGCCCCATAAAGCGTTAGTCCAATGTCTTACCAATATCGTACCAGAATTTTAAACCAATATTCGAAGTCGTTTGGAAGTTATAGCCACAAATGTGACACAACATCCCGGTGCTTGAGAGCACTGCATGCATCGTCGTGCTTTACCACGGTGGCTAACTTCTTTTTATGTTCTAGTGTTTCCAGATGCATCCACGGTTATTTGAAGCACGCTCAAAATACTCAAAATGGCAATGAAAGTTTCAACTCAACGATCTGGATCTTGGCTCCCAAGTACTTGAATTCTGGTCTGAAAATCGGCGAAATTGCATCCTATCTTGCGGCTGGACTATTCAACGAAGGATAAACATTGATTTTAAAAAACAACCTCACGTAAAAACTATTCAAACAATCTTAACCAAATTTGGCACATGAGCGAACAACCACACTACCTTGTCTGAAAGCCTAATTGTTTTGAAGAATCTGCCAAAAAAGTGCTTTTCCATATCAAAATATAAGAAAAACTGAATCGAAAATCGCAATGTCTATTTAAAAATTGTATAATTCTTCCAATTTTTTATTTTTTACGTTTTTAGGCTTAAAAACGAACTATGGATATTTTCAATGAAAATCTTGAAGCGTATTAGTTTCAAATGAAAACAACGAGCAGCAGAGTGTGTGCCATTTTCGAAGTCCTGAGCCGACCTGCTCCAAAGCCAGCGGGATATCTAAGTCATTTTTTGGCTTAGATATCCCGCTGGTAGAATACGCTTTGGTAGATCAAAGTACAACCTAATAAATGCTAAAGTTTCAAATATCTGAAATAATTATTTTCCTTCCAAAAAAACTTCCAAAAAAATTCCACAAAATCATTGAGAGAGAGAGAGAGAGAGAGAGAGAGAGAGAGAGAGAGAGAGATTTGATTTGATTGTTTTATTAAGCCCTAGTCACCTATGGGGCTATGAAAAGATTGTATGTTATGAGTCTGACAACACGATAACGCCGAGGTTACATCATTACTTATAACACTGAAAAACACATTCCTAGATATTGCTATATGGATATAATACAAAGTAATAATAGTTATATAAAAGAATTGTAGCAAAATCATACAAAATTATAACGTCAATAATCATACAAAAATTATAACGTGGTAATATACAAAATCATAAAAAATTATAACGTGGTAGTATACAAAATCATACAAAAATTATAACGTGGTAATATACAAAAAGAACAGACCGTATCCCGACAGATAAATTAACGGAATAATAAAAATATAGTACTAAGAATATAAACCAAAGTGATACATATTTTAGCGGAACGAATTTATGACTATATAAGCCTGATATAAAATAATAATACCAAATATAGGACGATCCCCAACACCATAGCAATTCAAACTACATAGCTGCAACAGAGAGAGAGCTGCAAGAGAGAGAGAGAGAGAGAGAGAGAGAGAGAGAGAGAGAGGGAGAGAGAGAGGGAGAGAGAGAGAGAGAGGGAGAGAGAGAGGGAGAGAGAGAGGGAGAGAGAGAGGGAGAGAGATAGGGAGAGAGAGAGGGAGAGAGAGAGGGAGAGAGATAGGGAGAGAGAGAGGGAGAGAGAGAGGGAGAGAGAGAGGGAGAGATTGATTGATTGATTATTTATTAACTATGCCTCGGCAAGCCTTGAGGCAAATTGTGGTACAATTATGATTTAAGATTATAATGCTTACGTTTAATTTGAACGCATGAAGAACACAATAATAATTACAACTATCTTATAACTATAACTTATAATTAATATATTAACTTATAACTAATTTATTTCATATGCAATGGTTGGAACGCAGCTACAATAATCACTATAATAAAAATTATCGTTAACGATTTCGGAAACAAATTCAAACTCAATCCTCACAATTCTAAACTAAAAAGGTAATTAAAAAGGCGAATCTTAAATATATTCAACGAAGGCGCACTAATGATATTGGTCGGAAGTGAATGCCAAAAATAAACGGATGATATAAGGAATGAATTCCTGAAGGTTGCGGTCCTATGTGAAGGATTATGAAATACGTTTGATGCCGGCAAACGTTGTGGACGAGTCGAAGGCCTTGGCTGAGAAAACAGCTCAGAAAGATATCCAGGAGAATTTTTGCATAGGATATTATAAACCGCTATACCCAGAAAGTATTGACGTCTGGATCGAACTGTTAGCCAACCAAGTTGTCGACGATAAGGAGTAATGTGTTCATCCCTTCTTACATTGAAAATGAATCTGATTGCACAGTTGATTAGCTGTTCAAGTTTGGCATTCAATTCACTAGTTAAGTTATTATAAACTAAACAGCAGTAGTCTATGTGGGGGAAGATAAGGGAAACAACAAGCAGGATTTTTAGCTCTTGCGAAAGTGCATTTCGGTGATATTTCAATTTGTAAAGCGAAAAGTTGACTTTACGTGAGATTGCAGCCACCTGACTTCGCCATGAGAGATTCGAAGCCATAATGACGCCAAGATTTCGTACTTCATTTACATAAGGAAGCGTAATACCATTAATAGTTATAGGAGCAAGTTGGCTAACGTCAATTCTTTTGATGTAACTCGAACTACCTTGTATTAGTATCTTTGATTTCGCCAAATTGAGTTTCAATCCATTGGTTTCAGCATACCTAGCAATGACATTAACATCATGGGTGATTTGTGTAATGCCAACATTCAGCTCAGAAGGTGCACAGCTCAAATAAATCTGAGTGTCATCGGCAAAGACTAAATGTTCAGAGTAAGCTAGGTCTGCACTAATATCATTTATGAAAAGGGAGAACAACAGAGGGTCTAAAACCGATCCTTGAGGTACTCCAGTGGTAGTGTTGACCCAACTATAAACAATTCCATCATTATCTATTACAGCTTGGGTTCGATCCGTTAGATATGAAAAAATCCATTTGAGCACGCCATCTGAGAAACCGATATTTTGTAGTTTAATAAACAACTTATGGTGTGATACCATGTCAAAGGCTTTACTAAAACCGAAAAGAACGAGGATGGTAAGTCGCCTTTCATCAACATTGCGGGCAATATCGTGATGCAATCAAAGTAAAGCCGTCTGCGTACTGAAGCAACGTCTGTAACCAGATTGCCGCGGATCCAAGATATTATTGTCATTGATAAATTTGGCAATTTGGCCATGGACGATTTTCTCCAGAATTTTGGATAGCTCACATAAGTTGGCTATTGGGCGAGTGTCAGACAGAGATTTCGGAGCATTTGTCTTTAAAAGTGGACGAATATAAATACGTTTCCATATTTTTGGAAAAAAGGAAAGATTCAGAGAATTATTGAAAAGAACTGTTAAAAATGGTGCTATAATAGGGAGAGCGCTGTGAATAACATGTAAAGAGATGCCATCCGGTCCAGCCGCATACGAAACAGATGTACAATTAGATACCGGGTGAGGCACTAACTGTTGCCACCTTGAATATCTCTGTAATTATCGACGTCACAAAAAAATGTTTGAAACAAAAGTTGTACCGTACGAAAGGGGTCATCAAATGCGACCATTTTTTTTTATCTCAGTGGAGGCGCTGTCGCACAGTAAAGGTCACCTCCACTTTTTTAAATGGGACGGTACAGTTTTTTTTAACTATCTTGTAGAGCATCGAAAACTGCATAAAAAACATTTAAGGGTCAAAGTCGTTCAAGGTCATTTAAGATCAAAAAGTGACATGAACTTTATTTTTATGTGAAATTACCTTTATTCACAGTAGATGTTCAAAGTGATTGCCATTGGAATCAATGCAGTATTGCAATCTCCTCATCACGGATTTCTTATCACTTCGACACTTATCGCCGAAGTCTTGCCATTGTCTTGTATGTAAACAACGGCACCAAACCTACAATGTACACGGAACATCGTACAATGTTTCGGCCAAACAAACCCAAGGTAACGATAGTAAGAATGGTGAGACTAGTATTAATGAATCAAGCGAATGTAAATGATGTATTCTTTTGAAGAGCAAACTGATATGCTTCTAATTTACAGAGAATGTCAGAAAAATGCAGTGAGAGCTAGAGTCTTATACGCTGAAAGATTTCCTGAACGTTCTCATCCTACACGCCTTACATTTCAAATTTTGTACACTAAACTGAGGACAACTGGATCCTTAACCCGTCGGGAAAGTAACCGACAAAAGCGAGTTACTAACGAAGAAACGGAAATTGGTGTTCTTGCCGCCGTTCATCGAGACCCTTGTGCGAATTCCCGTCAAATTGCGAGGGCATCTGGCGTAAGCCAAAGAAGTATTCTACGTGTTCTACATCGTCATAAATATCATCCTTACCACAAATCAGTCTCCACCAGGTATTAACTGGTACGGATTTCATGAATCGCACTGAATTCTGCCGATGGGCTCAACGCCAGATTCAGAGAGATTACTCATTTATTAATCGGACTTTATTTACTGATGAGGCAACATTTACGAATCATGGAAATATTAACTTGCATAACATGCATTTGTGGTCAACTGAAAATCCACATTGGCTGCGGCAAGTTGCACACCAAAGACCGTGGTCGGTTAATGTATGGTGTGGGATTATTGGGGATAGAATCATAAGCCCTTATTTCATCGAAGGGAATCTTAATGGTAGGAAGTACACCACATTCCTTCAAGAAACATTAGGTCCGTTATTGGAAGAAATACCTTTAGAAACAAGAAACAGAATGTGGTATCAATACGATGGGTGCCCGGCACATTTTTCGCTGATAGCTAGAAATGAATTGCAAAAGAGATTTCCAAATCGTTGGATTGGACGCGGAGGAGCTGTATCGTGGCCGGCTCGCTCGCCAGACTTGACGCCTCTGGACTTTTTCTTATGGGGATACTTGAAAGATCGTGTTTATAAAGAACGTCCAACTACGCCGGATGATATGCGTGAGAGAATTCTTCGAGCCTGTGATTCGATAAGTGCCGAAGTGATAAGAAATTCTATACAATCCGTGATGCGGAGATTGCAATACTGCATTGATTCCAATGGCAATCACTTTGAACATCTACTGTGAATAAAGGTAATTTCACATAAAAATAAAGTTCATTGCACTTTCTGATTTTAAATGACCTTGAACGATTTTGACCCCTAAATGTTTTTTATGCAGTTTTCGATGCTCTACAAGATAGTTGAAAAAAAATGTACCGTCCCATTTAAAAAAGTGGAGCTGACCTTTACTGTGCGACAGCGCCTCCACTGAGATAAAAAAAAATGGTCGCATTTGATGACCCCTTTCGTACGGTACAACTTTTGTTTCAAACATTTTTTTGTGACGTCGATCATTACAGAGATATTCAAGGTGGCAACAGTTAGTGCCTCACCCGGTATAAGAGACGTCACAAAATCAACTGAAACCGGTGTGAATTGGAAACACGTTTGTACAGGAGGCTGGTCGGAGATGACACCTAAAAATTGCTGATAATCTAAAGCACAAGAGGCACTAGAAATACTCACATAGTGATTATTTAGTTCATTTCTAGAAAAAAAGTTGAAGGCTGAGGTTTGGGTCGGTTTGACTAGGCCCAAATTAGCGAGTTCTTTCCACAATGTAGTGACATCTGTAATAACTGTGAGTTTTTTCAAGATGTGGTCGTTTTTCGCCTTACTCATATCACATTTGAGTTGATCTCTGAAATTCCTATAGATAGCAAATCCCAGTAGACTGCCATATCGCTTAGCTTGTTTATAGAGAGCATTACGTTTCTTTATGCGACTCTTGAAAGAATCTGTAAGCTAAGGCGCATGTGGTCTGCGAACTCGAAATGTTTGTAGCCGACAATGAATATCAAGAGCAGCTGTCATTACATTGCACAAAGAAATTGTTGCGGCATCAATACCCTCTAGCGAATGACAGTCATTAAACTCACGCAAATGATTCGCATCCAGTTTAGAAGCTAGAGTTCCAAGAAAAGCAGAATTTTCAGTGTCTGTAGTTACGGCGACAGATGGAACATGCTGTTGTTGAAACTATGTCGAATTTGTAGTTCAATTCAATCCCCCTAAAAAACTTTAACAAGTAAAAAAAACGCCAAGTAATAAAAAATGCCCTCGAAAAAATTATCGGTTGTTTCACTATCTACAAGATTCTAATTAACCTCGAAATATTTGTGATTTTTTTCAAACAATAGTTTTATTTAGATTCTAATTTTTCAACTCAAACGTACAAAAGAAGTGAAATAACTTTTTATGAAAAAGCCAAGCAAATTTACCAGAAACGTACAGAAAATTACCAAACTCTAGTAATACCATTTTTCTCAATATTTTGTTTTCAAAAACCATTTTACTCTTATAATAAAAGTACGAATCACGATTATATAAAAGTACAACGTATGCATCACACAAGTACTGTATGTATGTATCACTAGAAAAGCTGGGCAACGACTTGGCGTGCATGGTTAAGAAAAAAAGCTCGGGAAGATACACGATTTTCTTACAGAAACGTCCCTACCGCTTGCAAAAGTAACTTTTGCAACAATTTATCTACATAGATTATTTCAAATTGTAACATCACATCAGGCATACAGGATTATTAGAAATGAGATGTTCCACTGTACTGAGACAGATTATCGGAAATGGAGCGATAGGTGTCGAGAGTAATATCGATATTCCTTTTCCACCAGCAAGTGGTGCGGACCGTAGTTCAAACCTTCAGCCTGCCAAAACTATGTTCATTACACCAAAATTTATACGACGCAATAGATTTCATGAGATGTATGGTGGTTCTGCAATAGAGTAGAAAGTGAATACTTCCACACAACTTTTCAAGGTATGCAAATAAAGTGAGATTTCAAGAGCCGTGTGGTCTAGGGGTACATCACTGATTTTTTAAGTTATACTTTGCGGAATCAGAAACTTGGTTTGCAGTTACATAATAAATTGCGTCAATTTATGTTTTTCTTAAACTAATGGTCAGGTTGTTGAGAAAACATCATCCTTCGCCGAGCTTTTTTTCTTAACCATGCACGCCAAGTCGTTGCCCAGTTTTTCTAGTGATACATACATAAAGTACTTGTGTGATGCATACGTTGTACTTTTATATAATCGTGATTCGTACTTTTATTATAAGAGTAAAATGGTTTTTGAAAACAAAATATTGAGAAAAATGGTATTACTAGAGTTTGGTAATTTTCTGTACGTTTCTGGTAAATTTTCTTGGCTTTTTCATAAAAAGTTATTTCACTTCTTTTGAACGTTTGAGTTGAAAAATTAGAATCTAAATAAAACTATTGTTTGAAAAAAATCACAACTATTTCGAGGTTAATTAGAATCTTGTAGATAGTGAAACAACCGATAATGTTTTCGAGGGCATTTTTTATTACTTGGCGTTTTTTTTTACTTGTTAAAGTTTTTTAGGGGGATTTCATATCTTTTTGAAACGGAAATACTTCATTTTTTATAGTTATAAACTTACCGTAGTTATAAACTTAATGAGTTTTTGGGCGATTATTGATAAGAATAAGATTATCTTAACTTATTAATTGAATTTACAAATTGAGAAATGTTTTTGTTGTCCAGTTAAAACAGATGTACAGTCACTGACAAAACCTCAGTCAAGCACACGCCAATATCGTCGAATTTGACTTCAGTTGGTATTGAAAGTGGAAAATTAACATTTCTCAGTGTTAATTTATTATTAAATTAGCCGCTTGTTAGGCTAAACTTGTACGATATGATCTAGACTTGTAAATTTACGATTCGCCCATTTTGGACTAATTTATTGTCTGACGGTCCATCCAGTAATACCGTAAAATTAAATAATGTATTGTTTTGAATAAATTATAAATAAGGGAAAATAAATATTCATGTGTTTTACAATTTTCATCAACCGTAAGCCCTGAAAAGTAACTTCATAAACTTTATTTTTCAAACCACCCCAATATATTTTTTCCATTTCTTTATTTTTATTATTATAGAGAGTAATCTTTGTGAAAATTTAACTTGTCTAAGACTGTGTGAAAATGTCGTAACGATTTGTTCAGTATGAAAATAAAAAAAATTTGGGCTATTAAAATGAAAAAGTTTTCGATGCATCTTACAATACAAACTTCAACGTCATCAAGTTGTATACTATAGAAAGTACGGCACCTACCGATCATAATCGTGGTCAAGAAAAAAAGCAAAAATACTTGTTTAAACAAATATTTTTGCATTACTTTTACCGTTGATTTTTGCAGCGCGTACGCAACAATCATATTTGCTGAGGGGTACAGAAAGTACCGCGCTTACCGATCACAATCGTGGTCGAGAATAAATTCTTGAATGGTTTAAACAATTTTTTACGCATTGTTTTTGCCGTTATGTTTTGCAGCGCGCAAGCAGTAATCATATTTGCTGAGAGGTACAGAAAGTACCGCACCGACCGATTACAATCGTGGTCGAGAAGAAATGCTTTAATTGTTTACACAATTATTGTCGCATTATTTTTACCATTGAGTTTTGCAACGCGTAAAGAGCAATCATATTTACTGAGAGGTATAGGAAGTACTGTATCTACCGATCACAAACGTGGTCGAGAAAAAACAAATTGATAATTGTTGAAACAATTATTTTTGAATTATTTTTTACCGTTATGCTTTGCAGCGTGCAAACAGCAATCATATATACTGAGAGGCAATCATATATGCTCAAATTACCGTATCTACCGATCACAATCGTGATCGAGAATGAACGCATTCATAATTTTTTAAACAATTATGTTTGCATTATTTTTATTGTTAGGTTTTGCGGTTCGCAAGCAGCAATTTATTTGCCGAGAGGTACTGAAAGTACCGTATCTACCGATCACAATCCTGGTCGAGATAAACGCATTCATAATTGTTATTATGGTTGCATTATTTTTATTGTTATGTTTTGCGGCTCACAAGCAGCAATTTATTTGCCAAGATTCACTGAAAGTACCGTATCTACCGATCATAATCGTGGTCGAGATAAACGCATTGATAATTGTTTAAACAATTATGATTGCATTATTTTTATTGTTAGGTTTTGCGGCTCGCAATCAGCAATTTATTTGCTGAGAGGTACTGAAAGTACCGTATCTACCGATTACAATCATGGTCGAGATAAACGCATTCATAATTGTTTAAACAATTATGTTTGCATTATTTTATTGTTAGGTTTCGCGGCTCGCAATCAGCAATCTATTTGCTAAGAGGTACTGGAAGTAAGTACCGTATCTACCAATCACAATCGTGGTCGAGATACACGCATTCATAATTGTTTAAACAATTATGATTGCATTATTTTTAGTGTTATGTTTTGCGGCTCGCGATCAGCAATTTATTTGTTGAGATGTACTGAAAGTACCGTACCTACCGATTACAATCATGATCGAGATAAACGCATTCATAATTGTTTAAACAATTATGTTTGCATTATTTTATTGTTAGGTTTCGCGGCTCGCAATCAGCAATCTATTTGCTAAGAGGTACTGGAAGTAAGTACCGTATCTACCAATCACAATCGTGGTCGAGATAAACGCATTCATAATTGTTTAAACAATTATGATTGCATTATTTTTATTGTTATGTTTTGCGGCTCGCGATCAGCAATTTATTTGCTGAGAGGTACTGAAAGTACCGTACCTACCGATTACAATCATGGTCGAGATAATCGCATTCATACTTGTTTAAACAATTATGATTGCATTATTTTTATTGTTAGGTTTTGCGGCTCGCAATCAGCAATCTATTTGCTGAGAGGAACTGGAAGTAAGTACCGTATCTACCAATCACAATCGTGGTCGAGATAAACGCATTCATAATTGTTTAAACAATTATGTTTGCATTATTTTATGTTAGGTTTTGCGGCTCGCAATCATCGATCTATTTTCTGAGAGGTACTGGAAGTAAGTACCGTATCTACCGATCACAATCGTGGTCGAGATAAACGCATTCATAATTGTTTCAACAATTACGAATGCATTATTTTTATTGTTAGGTTTTGCGGCTCGCAATCGATCTATTTGCTGAGAGGTACTGGAAGTAAGTACCGTATCTACCGGTCACAATCGTGGTCGAGATAAACGCATTCATAATTGTTTCAACAATTACGAATGCATATATGGTACTGAAAGTACCGTAACTACCGATCACAATCGTGGTCGGGATAATCGCATTCATAATTGTTTAAACAATTATGATTGCATTATTTTTATTGTTAGGTTTTTCGGCTCGCAAGCAGCAATTCATTTGCCGAGAGGTACTGAAAGTACCATATCTACCGATCACAACCGTGGTCGAGATAAACGCATCCATAATTGTTTAAACAATTATGTTTGCATTATTTTTATTGTTATGTTTTGCGGCTCGCAAGCAGCAATTTCTTTGCCGAGAGGTACTGAAAGTACCGTATCTACCGACCACAATCGTGGTCGAGATAAACGCATTCATAATTGTTTAAACAATTATGTTTGTATTATTTATACCGTAAATGTTTACTGAGCCAATCGCTACCCTCAGCAAGGATTCTTTCTGCGAAATTCGTGTTTTTGAATTTCTTGCGAAGTCGGCGTTGAGAAAAGAAAATAAAGATCTTTCTCGACGCTGACTGTGTTTATGGATGTTTGTGCATGTATATACGCTCACGCGGTGGATATGCGCTCACGCGGTGTGTACCCGCTACGAAGGATGTATGTTGGTGCGCTACGAAAGCACACCAACATACACGCACATACGCTTTGCGAGGCGCAGGAAGGCATTTACAATCTCCCGGTAGGTAGCAGGGGTTCGTACGAGTTCTGCCCTACCGACTGGAGCCGGGGCTGCGTCGAAGTCTTGCTGCGAGTACCGTTCTCTCTTAAAGCCGACAGAGGCTATACATTCGAAGAACCCGACTTTTGACGTTTCTAGCGCGCCATTGTTTGTTTATAGTAGCACCTCTCTGAAGTGAGCAAACAGTGCACTTCACGCTGAAACTCTAAGCGTTCCCATCATGTTAACGCTTTCCCCAAAAGGACGTATGTAGTGTAGCTTACGATGCGACCGAATAACTTTATCCCTCCAAGTTCTAAAGTGTTGAAGAATTTTTGTGGTAAAAAAGTCGCTCGGAAATTCGGCTAATATTACGAGATCTCAAGTTTGAGTAGGCGGATCGAAAAATGACCCAAACAAAATCGATAGGAAAAAATAACATTTGATTGGTAAAATGTTATTAGATTTTCGATTCGTCTCCGCGTTTTCGCGTAATGTCGATTATAAGTTAAAAAGTCGTCTGCTAAAGCCCATCTTGGCGTATAAAGAGTGCGCGGCGTGTCGTGTCGTGACAGTCGTTTTTTTTTTATTACTTGGCGTCGAGACGCTGCCGCGTCTCTTGATAATATCGTGCCCAGCAATGAAAGGAGCCACAGATTTGATAAATGTCAATACTTTAGATGAGCTATCAACTACAAAAACATCTAGCCACGAATCAGAGTTAGCCGTATGGAAAGTCGAATCCGACTCAACTAGGTGTAAGGATTGAGCATAAAAGAGCTCACGCAAAGATGTTGCTTCGTAATTAGAAGTAAGAAGATTAGAGTTAAGATCTCCACTAACTACAATATTATTATAAGCAAAGGAATATCGCATAAAAGTACTTATAAAATCACTAAATATAAGCCCCTTCGGCCTTCGATATATTGACGCATAAAGTAACGTTTGGGCGTTGGAGCAGCTAATATGAAGAAGAATGAACTCAGGTGAGTTTGAGAATAAACTTGGAGAGGAGGCTAATAGTTTTACCTTAAGAGATTCATGTACATAGCATGCAACTCCTCCTCCACGTTTACCTTCTCTATCATTACGAATGAGTAGATAATTATCTAATTTTACAAGAGAATCGGGTATTCCTGAGTGTAGCCAAGTTTCGGAAATCGATATGATATGATAAAACTGTGATTCGATATGAGCAGTAATTAAATCCATATGACTTAACAATGAATTCGCATTAAATTGCGCAATTTTTAAGTTTGAGTGAGATAAATTTAAATTTAAATTTGTGCCCGAATTGATTTGTATAGCTTTCCGGTCGACTGTCACTAGTCAAACCAATTTAGAAAGATCTTGTTCATCGTTAATTTGGATGATCGGTAGCTTATCGGCTTTGCGAACACAAATGGTGCCTGATCTTATCCATATATATTTATGGCCTGTTTCGGCGGCTCTAGTCTTGGTACGGCGAAGTAAGTCGTAGACACTGGGCGGTAGGAATTCGTTAACGAAGATTCTTCCTGGTAGATTGACGGCAAACACATCCTTGACTGGTAAATATTTTTTCTCGCGCTTTTTGGCGATGATATGATCCCGTACTGCCGCAGATTTTAACCGAACGATCAAGGATTTGGTAGTTGGAGACGAAGAATGAAATTGCCCTTGTTCAGTTGTCGCATTCGATTGCCTCCTGGGGATTGAACGAATATCTAGTACATCCCCGATCAAGTGCTGGATCCCAAGAGCTTCAAAGACTTTTTGAACCATGATGTGTGGAGGGTCTTCAATGGCAATAGGCAAACCTGTGAGTGTAAGCTCGGTCGCGAAGTTCAAAGAGTTGTGCATTGAAACACGTTTGGATAAGTCACCAATTTGTTCCTTGAGAAGTCTATTTTCTTTTATGATTTCAGACATTTCACCTCGTGTGTTCTCGGTGTTTTTTTCAAGAGAAGTAATGCGACTGGCTAGTACGTCTTGAGTAGAAACAAGTTCAGTAACATCCGTGCGCAACTCCGCAACGTCACACCGCAGCCGGTGAAATTACGCTCAATATTCATGAAAGAGTCACGCATTTGTTTGAAATTATTATCAGCAGTGTTACTCGATGGCTGAACCAGTCGCATAATATCTTCCAAAGAGGCAGTTTTTGAAGTGCTTTGATGCGATGACTGTGACATATTCAATTCACTTGTAGGAGTAAATCGATGAGAAGAGTTGCCAATCACGGTGCTTACGGATGGAGGCGTGCGCTGGATAATTGTCGACGTCTGCATAGCATAAGACTCGCAGCGAAAAACTTCGTGACTTTGAGGCCGCGTGTCATCATAGCCGAATTTAGTTTTGACGCATGCTATGTGAAACGTATTTCTGCAATCACCAATACATTGGATATTCTCACCTCGTCGATTTGTGAGTCCACACAAACTGCAACGACCTGCCATTTAACACTCATATGCTAAATGACGAAATATTCATGAACGCTGATACAATTCTGAGCTTATAAGAATAACGAACAATAATACACATAAGATATTAAGATATTAAGTGGCTAACACGCATAATCATATACAGCTGATCGTTTAACAGTTAATCCGTCAATCCGGAGAGAGGGAAAATACGGAGAGAGAGGGAGAGAGAGAGGGAGAGAGAGCGGGACAGAGAGGGAGAGAGGGAGAGAGAGGGAGAGAGGGAGAGAGAGGGCGAGAGGGAGAGAGGCAGAGAGGGAGAGAGCGAGAGAGAGAGAGAGAGAGAGAGAGACAGAGAGAGAAAGATATTTTTATTATTCATAGTTGAACAAAAGGATAGCAAGCTATCGTGAATAAGCGATTGTTTACCAAACATGACAATAGCATATTAAAAATAAAATTACATGACAAGCGGAGTAAAGTGTTCGGTGAACAATTCATGAATAAGTGAACTTAAATCTAAGTACCGTATACCTGCGCGATTTGCGTATACGGTATGATTGAATCTAAATTGAGAGTGCTCTCTCTTAGGTAATAAAATTAAAGAAAACAATAAAAAGGTTAAGTGACAGTGATAGTGCGTGCACACCCGGCGGAAAAAAGAAGAAAAAAGAAAAAAGAAAACAGCGCTAAGATTTCTCCTGAAAGTACCATATCTTAAGACGCGCTTTGAAAAGAGCCAATGACTCTGACTCGCGAGTGCCAGCTGGGAGAGAATTCCAAATAAGCGGTCCAGATATAGCAAAAGCATGTTTGAACGACTCAGTGTGGTGCGACGGAACCACCAGGTCTCGCGGGTGCGTTGTGAAACGAGCTGGTTGATGGACAAGGAGTAAATCGCGAAGAATAGGAGCAGCAATCCCATGTAGTGCCTTATAGACCGTGCAGGAAATACTGAAATCACAATTCGTATTGATAGGGAGCCAGCCAAGCCTGCGTCTGTACGGCGAGATGGAGGCGTCCCGAGGAAGGCCAAAGACGAACCGGATTCCCTTGTTCATCAAACGCTGCAGTTTTTGATCATTTAGGACCCTAGCACCGAGAAGAGCCGATGAGCAATAATTGATGTGAGGGAGCATCAATGCAGTGACAAGCATTGTACGGAGACTTTCATCTGTGTATTCACGAATCTGCTACAGCTTGTATAATACGCTGTTGGCCTTTGAAATGACCCCCGCGATATGATGCTTGAAAGAGAGTTTGGAGTCTATAATAACTCCGAGGTTCCTCGCGGAAGTGACGAAGGGTACGCTGATCCGCCCGTCTCCCAGAGGTACAAGGTCAGAGGTGTCGATCTGATTGATGAGACGGTTGTTGCCTAGGATAATCGCCTTGGTTTTGAGGAGATTAAGCTTTAGATGATTCCTCAACGCCCAATCGCTAATTCTGGCTATGCCCTCATTGAGTTGACGAATGCAGTCCGCAAGGTCGAGTGGTGAGCAGCTGGAGTACATTTGCAGGACGTATTTTTTTTTATCGGCGGAAAAACAGTTTTAAGGGGTGAAACTCACCCTCAAAGTTAGGCACTCTCCGAGTGACTATTGCAGTTTCGCATAGTTCCAATCAAGATATTCAAATAAAACCAATTCGAGAAGAATACTTCTGGCGAATAATGATAAATGGGCCTTTTCCAGTTCCGAGGGGGTGATTAGGGGTAAATCTATAGGGGTTGAAAGTCAAAAAATTCGTGTAACTCGGAAACTTTTTTTTTATCTCGATAAAACCAATTGCATTCGAAAGACCTTGAAAAAGTAGAAGATACGGGTTTTTGCGTTTTTGGAAAAAAAAACTTTTGGGGGTTACTACCACTGTATAATACTGTTTCCGGTGTTCCCTTCCGATTTCGTTCATTTTTGGATATGTTATTCTGCATCAAAATTTAAGAGACACGTATTTATTTTACCGGTGGAAAAACACTTTTAAGGGGTGAAACTCACCCTCAAAGTTGGGCACCCTCCGAGTGACTCTTGCAGTTTCGCATAGTTCCAATCAAGATATTCGAATGAAACCAATTCGAGAAGAATGCTTCTGGCGAATAATAAAAAATACGTCTTTTCGAGTTCCGAGGGGGTGAAGAGGGGTAAATCTATAGGGGTTGAAAGTAAAAAAATTCGTGTAACTCGGAAACTTTTTCTTTTATCTCGATGAAACCAATTGCATTCGAAAGAGTTTGATAAAGTAGAATATACGGGTTTTTACGTTTTCCGAAAAAAACCCGTTTGGGGGTGACTACCCCTGTATAACACCGTTTCGGGCGTTCCCCTCCGATTTCGTTCATTTTTGGATATGTTATTCTTCATCGACATATAAGAGACATGTATTTTTTTTACCGGCGAAAAAACACTTTTAAGGGGTGAAACTCACCCTCAAAGTTGGGCGCCCTCCGAGTGACTCTTGCAGTTTCGCATAGTTCCAATCAAGATATTCGAATGAAACCAATTCGAGAAGAGTGCTTCTGGCGAATAATTAAAAATGCGCCTTTTCCAGTTCCGAGGGGGGGAATGGGGGTAAATCTATAGGGGTTAAAAGTAAAAAAATTCGTGTAACTCGGAAACTTTTTGTTTTATCTCGATGAAACTAATTGCATTCGAGAGAGCTTGAAAAAGTAGAAGATACGGGTTTTTTGCGTTTTTCGAAAAAAAAACCTTTTGGGAGTGACTACCCCTGTATAATACCGTTTCCGGTGTTCCCCTCCGGTTTCGTTCATTTTTGGATATGTTATTCTTCATCGAAATCTAAGAGACACGTATTTTTTTCCGGCGGAAAAATACTTTTAAGGGGTGAAACTCACCCTCAAAGTTAGGCACTCTCCGAGTGACTCTTGCAGTTTCGCATAAATCCAATCAAGATATTCGAATGAAACCAATTCGAGAAGAATGCTTCTGGCAAATAATGAAAAATGCGCCTTTTCCAGTTCCGAGGGGGTGAATAGGGGTAAATCTATAGGGGTTGAAAGTAAAAAAATTCGTGTAACACGGAAACTTTTGCCGAGAGAGAAGTATAATCGTCTGCTGCGAGCTTCACCTTGTCCAGCATCGAGAACTTCAGAACCCCTTGTCTATGTTTAGCCGAGAGAAGACGATGCACCAAGCTGGAACTACTGCACACCACCGCAAAAGAGGTCCTGGAGGGTACGACGCCAGCACTGGCCCCTGGAGAAATCGTCGAGGCTGTGGACTTTTTTCGGAGAAGCCGTGCGCTAAGAAGATCACCAGGGTTTATATCAACCTTCAGTGCGGCAGCGATGGCCGAAGCCAAGTTTAAGAGAACGGATTCCTCGACAGTCCCAAAGATGAGACCAGATACAGCCAGCTCGTTGTGATTACCCTGGTTCGAGAGTGCCTGTCGCACATGCACGGCAGTCGAGTTAGATGCAGCTGCAAGTCTGGAGAGCTCTTGGGCGACAGTGGGGCTGGTGGAGGCGGACGCCGCGAATGGAGCAAGCATGTCAACGCGATTTTCCAGCTTCTGTAGTGCGTCCTTAAGGTCTCGATTTTTCTGGACGAGATTTTCTGTCAGCACAGACAAGGAGTCAGTCACGTTGGTGAGCCGATCGGTGGTAGCCCTCTGAGCGACGAGGTCAGCGTTGGCATCATTGATGGCAGACCGAATGCCGGGGATATCATCAAGGATCGTCTTATAGCTTGCGAGAGTCTGATTTATCGCCGCCAAACCCTCCATAACGTTGTCCAGAGTATGAGTTTGTCGTGTCTTCGGCGGCTGCATGACTTTCTTAGGTGGTGGCTTAACCCTGATGTCATCAACGTCTCTGTCTCTTTTCCGTGACGAACCACGAGAGGAGACAGAGCCTTCGGAGCCAGCAGGCGACCCAGGTCGAGAGTTACCAGGAGATGGAGTACTGGACATTATCGTGCTAACTCTAAAAATCAGGAAGACTGTGACCGAATTCAAAATTCGATTTTCCCAATCAAGTATCCGACAAGGTTTAATCGCAAGAGACGGTGGTTGATTAGTCGACGATGGTGCGTAGGAGTCAGTAAGACTCGTGAGTAACCGTCGGTTAGTAACCCAAAGCGAGTTGATACGGTGAGCAACTTCACGACGGACGAATCGTAACCAAACTACGCGTCATATGACCGACCAATTAGAAGTTCGGAAAGCGCACTATGACGGCAGCCAACTTCACGACGGTGGTCAGTTATCCGAGATACCCGTCATATGACTAGCCAATCCGGCGCTAGGATTCTCACGGTCACTAAAGCTAGGTAGTGAAACTGACTCACGTAGTCCAATAGAGAATACGGAAGCCAAGGAGAGTATGGAGCGTCAGCGCATGCGCGGAGTCGACGGCTCGCGACGAGCGGCCGATCCGGTGGGGTGCAGGGAGACCACAGAAAAAGGAGGTTAGAAAGCGAGGAACCTTTCACCAAGGAAAAAATCAGAAAATCCGAACAATGCGGCAAAGCCCTCAATTTTCCCGTGAAAAGCAATAGTTAGCGTGCTTTATTCCTGCAACATGAATGCCTGGGGGCAAAGCGCGGCAGAGAACAATTGCAAGAAGCTGGGAGTGACAAGAAAAGTGACAGGTCGTACGCATAGAGAGAGAGAGAGAGAGGGGGAGAGGGAGCGAGAGAGAGAGCGAGAGGGGGGGGGGGGGGGGGTACTAAACCTTGCCACTAAACCTGCGGACTGCGAGGTCCCGGGTTCGAATCCCAGTCGCGTACATTTCGTCGTGAAATGTTTTTCTTCGGCATTTCGCGGCGAAATAAGACTAGTTCCACGACCGGGGGGCAAACTTGATGACCGGCTGTATTGGTATATGTTTTCCGCAGTTTCCCTATACCCATGACAGAAATGTCATGATGAATATGATACAGAGGGGGAAGTCGGCTGCGGCCGCAAGAAGAGGGGGGGGGGAGGTGAAGAAAAAGGAGTGTGGAAAAGGAGGAAAGAAATAGTCACAGTTGAGGAAAAAATAGGTAACAAACGCGAACAGAGTGTACCTTAGGAAAAAACATTAAAATAAAAAAAATAAAAAATGACAGTTTTTGCGCGCGTTTGGTTTTTGGTTGACAATAATGAGGCGGGTGATGACACAGAATATTAGAAAAACAATTAGAGTTTATTGTCAATAAAAATATAATCGTAATACTTTGCAGAGATGCCGTGCTCTGATAAATATTCGAATCGTAAAAAGATATTTCCCGGTGCACTACGTGCGATGGATACGTAACCCGAGAAAAGATGGCGTCGACAGGTGGTCGCCGAGAACAAGAGAGAGCCCGATGCCTTAGGCCTCGTGCCTCGCAAGTTCCCACCGGTATATATCAATCCCGAATTTATGCGTCCCAATTTCCCGTAATATTCGTGTTACACAAATATCTCGATCCCGCAGCTGACTTGCAAGATTATGTTTAGCTTAACCGAATCGCAATGTACCAAGTTAAGAAAGTACCGGAATTTTACACGTGATAACGCCAACGAGATATTTCCAAGACTGGAGAGAAGAAGGATGCGCAAATCGATCATGGCGATTAAACGACCCGCGCACGCGCGCAAGTCTCATCGCCTCAGTGCCTGCACGCTAGCAGGTGGTGCCGCTGGCGGCAGCACGCGATAAATGAGACAACATCGGATCAGCGCCGTTTAATGCGGCGTAGCTGATTCCCGAACATTCCCCCTGCCATCGGTAGTAATGATGTCGATTGAAGAACCCGGCTACATGATAGGAAGTGAAGCCAGCTTTGCAATAGGTCTCTTATAAGTTGAAGTCGCCATCTGGATGGTCACTACCCGCGTGAGCCCGTCTTGTCCCGAATGTAGTTCGATAACCCATACAAGAGGCCACTTGGTCGGACGCAGGTACTTGTCGGTTAGTAGGACCATGGGCCCAACCCGAAATTTGTTATTAGGATGGAGCCATTTTGAAATGGCCTGCTGCTGCTGAAGTTAACTCGCTAACCAGTGCTCCCAGAAGTACTGAAGTCGTGCCTGAATGAATTGCCACCGAGATAGTCTGACCGTATTAACATCCCGAAGTGAAGGTTCTGGCACTGCCGTAAGGGCCTCACCTATGAGGAAGTGCCCCGGCGTAAGCGGAGCCACATCCTCGGGATTCCCTGACAATGGTTCTAATAGACGAGAGTTGAGGACGGCCTTAATTTGCGTAAGAAGAGTTGTAAATTCGTCATACGTGATGCTTGTCTCTCCAATCGTCCGCCGAAGATGGTGTTTGGCGGATTTTACCGCCGCTTCTAGTTTCCCGCCCATGTGGGGTGACCCCGGCGGATTGCACACCCATCTCGTACCGTCATTCGCCAGTATTCCGGCAATTTCATCGGACTCCCGGGTTCCGGCTCTGAAGAGTTTCCGTAGTTCCGTATCCGCACCTTGTAAATTAGTCCCGCAATCGCTGAACATCGTATGACAAATGCCCCGCCTCCTGTTGAAGCGACGGAATGCAGTGATGAAGGCCCCCGATGTAGATCTGTGATAACCTCTAGATGTAAGGCCGAAGTCGCAAAACAGACGAAGATGCACAGCCAGCTCTTATGTAGTTTGTTCCCATGTCCCCGCCAACTTTTGAGAGAAACTGGCCTGCTGTAGTCGGCACCCGTGAATACTCGCGACGATGTAACCCGAGCGATTGGTAATTGGCCCATGAGCTGCTGTGCTTTAACGCCCCGTAAGCGAACACATCGCATACATCGCAGAGTGAAGGAACGCACTGGGGCCCGCCCCCTAATGATCCAGTAACGTTTCCGCAAATGCGCCAATGTCACCTGTGTCCCCCCATGGAACGTATGCTGGTGAGCATCTGCGATAACAAGTGATGTAAGGGGTGAATCCCGAGGGAGAATGACAGAATGTTTGCTCTCAGGTTGTAAAGCTGAATGCTTCAGTCGTTCCCCCACTTGCAGTAGCCCTTAAAAATCGATGAATCCCGTCAACCGCGTGATTGGATGTAATCTTGGAAGAAATTGTGTCGATAAAAGTATTTTGAGCTCTGCTCAAAAATATGTCCCCTGTATGGCTTTTACCCAGTAAAGGCTTGAATTCACCAGGTCTCCCGGTGAAATCGATGTACCCGTGGTCCCCTTTCCCGGTCTTCTCAGGGCTGTAATCGCCTTGAAAAGCAGGGAAGCAATTCGCAACAACCGTGTGAACGATGAATACCTATGAATTAGGTAAAAAATCGGTGAACATTTTATCGAGATTGTGAAGGTAAGGCATGGACGCTCTTCGAGCGCCGCTGAATCCTCCGTCCCGGTGCAGTGAATCGGCCAATGGGATGAAGACCTTGCTAACCAGTGAGGCCCGTTCCACCATGGTTGAAATTGCTCGAGCTGATGACTGGTTAGTCCCCGTGAAGCACAATCTGCCAGATTGTCCCGACCGGAAGTGAATCTCCATTGCCCCCGAGGTAAGAGCTGTTGAATTGATGAAACCCGGTTCCGCACGAAATCCTTCTATGGTTATCTATGTAAGTGTAACAATGGAATCCGTCCACAAATAAATCCGCGATTCCCCCAAACCCAAGGTGCATTGAACGTACCGAGTAAGCTCTGCAATGCTGCAGCGAATTCGAGACGAGGGATCTTGAGCCGTTGGAGCGGCGTAACTTCAGTCTTAGCTCATACCATCGAGCCTCTGGCGATGCCCCCTGAACCCGCAACACGTACATACACGACCGCTCCGCTCGCCATCTGTCAAGCATTCGCGAACCCGTAAATTTCGACCTTGGAATCCGACATAATGTTGATGCACCTCGGCACAGTAATGTAACCGTGGTGGATTAATTCCTGACGAAAGCTGATCCATGAATTCGCAACCTCTGTGGAAACTGCACCGGCCCACGAAAGCTTATCCAACCATAGTCGTTGAAAAAGAACTTTTGCCCAAATGATGACCGGTGAAAGGAAGCCCAAGGGGTCAGCCAACTGAGCAATTTCTGACAGGATCACTCGCTTCGTGATTCTGTCCCCGTCCGTGTAAGAGAGAGCGGTGAAGTTGAATACGTCGGCATTTGGAAGCCATGAAAACCCAAGCATTGTGGTCTCACAGTCCTCGAAGGTTCGCGGACCGCCGGACTCGAGCGAACTCCAACACTGTTGAGAAGGTCCCGGTGATTACTTTGCCATTTCGTCAGTGGAAAGCCGCCCGCCATGCAAATCCCGATCAATTGTCTCGCCTCTGTACTAAGTTCCGAAAGCTTGTCAGCACCCCCAAAGATATGGTACTGTACTAAGATATGGTACTGTATTAAGATATGGTACTGATATATATACTTTAAAGGTCCCAATCATCCCGATGAACCCGAATCTGTCGAAACATCTTGGTGATGTCTGTTGTAAAAATGAAGCGGTGCTGTCGCACCCACAGAAGCACGTCCGAAATGTCTAGTTGCACTTTCGCGCTCATATGAAGAATGTCATCTAACGAACTCCTAAAATCTGTACTGTTCGTTCCGTTGAAAACAACCCGAAGTTTGGTTGTGGAACTGCCTTCCTTTAACACCCTGTGGTGAGGAAGGTAATGTACCCGGTTTCTGTGTATTGACGTTTAAGGAACCCGCACCATGTAAATTAACATCACGTATTCTCTGAGGAACGCGCTATAAAGTTCCCGGTACGCGAAATCGCGTGAAAGTTTCCGTTTCCGACAATGCCGTATGATACGAATTTCATAAGTGAACTGGGGAAGGTTTCACTTATTTCAATTTGATTCCGGCAACCGAATGACATACCGATCCGAAGCATCCCGAGAGTGCGAGGAAGCAAAATGGGACTCACACTCTTATTCTTCCGGCGTAAGGAGCGTGACTGGTTCAGTTGGGGCTTCCTCCCGAATCCAAAAACGTGTAAGGAGGTTCTTCAAGTCTTAAAACCCGTGGTCCACCGCTGCATGGAGAACCATCCCAGGAGGGCTGAGTGATTCAGTTACTGTTCCGAGAACGATCCAAGCGAATAATGTATTTTGTGCAATGGGGGCCTCACGGGCTTCCCGCTTAATCGGTGCCCGGATGAATTGCCCGTACGAATCCGCCGCCAAAATAAGATCGACAACACGTGGTGAAGAAAAATCGGGGTCGGCCAACGTGAGCCCCTATAAATGACTCCAGTGCAAATGTGATAGGGAAAAGGAAAGAAGAATTGGCATTAACTTGGAAAGAATGAACGCTTTTATTGAAATGAACTCTGCTGAATGAATCGACTGGAGTTTGCAGGTGACCATGCCACGAGTCTGTCCCGAGGGGATTCCGCCAATCCCAGTAACGGGAATGGAGGATGCCCACCGACGAAGCCTGAGCTGGTGCACTAGCTTATTTGAAATGAATGAAAGCTCAGATCCCATGTCGATCAGCATAAGTATCCGATGCATTGAACCGTATGGTGTGAAAAGGTCAGCCTGACTCGTGGCAAGGAGAACTGATGGTTGTGAACCTCCAGTCGACGAATAAGCTAATGCCCCCGTATTTCATTGACCGCCACCCGAGGTTGACGGCAATAAATGGCCCGATGAATCTGATCCCGATGCACCGGATGTTCCCGCCGGCTTTGAAGCTCCCGATCGCGAAGATGAATTCCCGTATTTAAATTACCTCACATGTATTATGGTATGGTGTTTGCGGTTGCACTCCTTGCACCTCGACGAAACCTGGCATGCCATGACATTGTGTCGACCTAGGCAGTTGAAACAAAGTCGAAGCTTGTTGACCTCATCCCGTCGTGCCTTATTCGTCAACCCCCGAAATTGAGAACATGTCACAATGCAATGCGGCCCTTAAAAATGCGAGGCAGGTGACATGTTGTCTATGGTCGTAACGGTATGGACCCTTGACCCTGCTGCCCGCGGGATTGCTTTTGCCTCAGCCTTCGAGGTGGGTTTTCCCGAGGAAAATGATTGTGGCTTGCCAACCTCGGCGCCCTCTGGGCATGGGCCCGATTAGTGAGGAAGCCCCTCAGTTGGGCAAAGGATCCTGGGTTCCTGGGTTTAGCCTGAAAGCAGGCCAAACCCAGCTCGCTGAAAGCTTTGGGAACCAAAGCTTTCAGCGAGCTGGGTTTGTTTAGGTTGCATGCTTCTGTGATTGTATGAAGCAAGGCGTAAAAAACTTGAGCGAAGTGTGGAGCCATGACCATGGAGTCGAGAAGACCCTCCAAGTGTGATCAGACCAAGATTCTCTTGTTCTCGTACCGTTTAAGGGATAACACCACTGTGACGGCTTCAAAAAATCGATTTTTTGAAAACCATCTAGAAAAATCTAAAATACATTTAAGATTAAGATGCCGTTGGACCCAGGTCGAAAAAATAATTATTTTCGGAGATATTGAATATTTTGTGGAGCGGTGCAGCGCTCCGTGACGCTCGAGGTCCCGCGCAGCTGCGCGCCTCAGGGCAAAAAATATAAATATTATATTGGTGACGGCGATTCTAAAACGTTTCTGGGCATATCGAATAGCGATCCATACGACGATTTCGAGATAAAAAAAAAGAGTGCATCGATCATGTCCAAAAACGTATGGGGACGCGCCTCCGCGAAATCGTGAAAAAACAAAAAGGATTGTCTGGCAGAGGAAAGCTCACCGGAAAATTAATTGACGAGTTGAGCACATATTACGGCTTGGCTATTCGGAGGAACAGCGATGATGTTGAAAAAATGAGGAAGGCAATTTGGGCAACTATCAAACATAAAATATCCACAGATAGTGAGCCACAACATGACGATTGCCCAGAGGGAGCCGAGTCGTGGTGTTCGTGGCAGCGAACGGTCGCAAGCGGTAATATTTCTGAATATCGCCATAAGCCGCCTCTTCCTGAGGAAGTATTGGAGGCAATTACGCCAGTCTTCGAAAATTTGAGCAGAGACGATTTGCTGCAGCGTTGTTTGGGCGGCTTCACGCAAAACAACAACGAAAGCTACAACAAATCAGTTTGGGCAATAGCCCCCAAGTGTCAGTCCGGGAGCAAAAAAATCGTCGATATTGCAGCTGATATCGCGGTATTATTATTCAATGATGGCCTGAGAAGCCTCATGAAAGTTTTGGAGACGTTAGGGATAACTATCGGCCCAAATTGTTTCAATTTTTGCGTTGAAACCGACGCAGCGCGGATCGAGCTGGCGGAGCGCTCGCTCACAGACGCTGCAAAAGAGGCAAGAAGAGCCTCTACAAGTTCGAGAAAAGATGCTAGGGACAATCATTTGCTTCTTGAAGGCCAGCTATATGGTGCCGGCATCGCTGATTAAAGGTAAAAAATTTTTTTTCCCATTTATCGCATAAATTAACAAACCTAAAACTTTGAACGCGTTTTTCTCAAAACCACTTTTTTGTCCGATCGATTTTTATCCGATCGACTTCAAATTTGGACTGCATCAATAAAACTAGATTATCTAAAGAAGTACATAGGATTTTTTCGATATCTCAATAATAAAAAAAAGTTATAGCCTATTTTCGACGAGAAATTTTGCTCGAAAATCGTCCTTTAATTTCAAAAGCGTGCCTATTTTTTAAAAATCAATATTTTTTCAAATCCCTGTGTACTTCTCTTCAAAATATCATATTATTAACGAAAACACTCGGTATTTTTTTTCAGATCGACTTTGAAGAGAGTTCTGCTGCGTGCCGCGAACCACTGCAGAGGCAACAGTACCTGACGCGGGAGCTTCCCCAGCGTCACCACGGGGCGTGAAAAATTTGAAATTTTTTTTTTATGTATCTTCAATAAACAACGAACAAAACAAAAAAAAAATTTCGAATATCTCTTTTTTTTCCCACAAAAAAAAATTCTTGAAAAATGGCAAAAAAACAGGGCGTCACAGTGGTGTTCTGCCTTAAGACGTGTCTCCCAGGTTGTAGCGAACGAGTCTGCCTCGATCGCGAGTGCGAAGATAATGCATCCACTCTACGTCCATTATCTCTGCATTTTTCCGTACCAGTGCAGTGAAAATGTCCCAAAAAGAGCACCACTTCGAATAAGCTCCCGTGAAGGATGGCAGCGCTATCTTTGGTAGGTGATGTCTGCCCCCAACCGTGGATGGCGCCTGGCTTGATGAATGGCCCGCGGGTGGTTGTGATGGAGGGGGTAGCTAGTCGCGCAGTTTGGCCACTTGATCCATGATCTCCTAGCGAATCGTGAAGGCCGATGAAAAGACGTCCTCCGATACAAAGTCCGATGACATGAATTCGATGGTACAAGTCTCAATAATGGCGTCGTGCACCGATGAAAATTTTTACCCATACATCGTTGGCCGCCTCCCGCATGTTGTCGAGTACTGACATTGATGAATCCTCACCTTCCGTACGCAACGCACGGATGAGAAGATTCTGCAGCAAAGTGACGCAAGCCCTCTGTGTGGCGGCCTTAAGCACTAAGGACCCGAACGCGACTCCCATCGAAGCCGGTTTTTCTCGTGCACCTGTTGATGATTTTTCCCCCTAACCCGTTGGTGACTTCTCGCGCTTGGTTTTCACCGTCTCCGAAGACCCGATCGCCGTCGATGGAGCAGGGACCAATAGAGTTGTCAACTCCGCCCCCGTGTCTGACTTCACGCTATGGTCGTCATCGTTACATATGATGGCAATATGATTCGCGACAACAGTTCACCACGTGCACCAAATCCATGAACAAGTCCGTGTCTCATATAGAAAAAAACCGTGCCCGAGAAAACTGCACAACTTAAGGCACAATGCACCGGATGCCCGAATGAAACGAGCACACGACGCGCGAATATGTCTGAAGATGGCCGCACAAGAGCCCGAAGCACGACACGCAACCGGTGGCCGAATACGGCCGAAAATATCTGACCTGAGCCCCGAAGCACTGCGCACACCCGGTGGCCGAAAATGTCCGACCCGAACCCCGAAGCACTACGCACACCCGGTGGCCGAATATGCCCAAACATTTCCGGTCCGAATCTCGATGCACTACGCACACCCGATGGCCAAATACGCTCGAGAAAACTGCGCAACTCAAGGCACAATGCATCGGATGTCCGAATGAACGAGCACGAGACGCGCGAATATGTATCAAGATGGCCGCACGAGGTCCCGAAGCACGACACGCAACCGTCGGTTGAATATGTCCGAGCGAAAATGGAAAAAACGTACCATACGCGCACTGTTCGATGAACTGTTTGCGGCAACTCGAGGAACAATGTCCGAATGAAACGAGCACGCGACACTCGAATATTTGCGTAAATGCCCGACCTGAGCGCCAAAAGATGGCGGAAGAAACAAAATGCTCGTTGAACACTTGACGAAAAAAACACTCGACGGTAAACCGTTGCAATCGGAACGCAACAGAGGTTCAGAAGGACGTGTGCCCGAGCACGTGCTTTCGCGACCGACGAAATTTCATAATGCCCCCCCGCGCTCACGGCACCATAACCGGCTTGAAGGACCATAAAATGTTTTTGCGCGGATTTGGTTTTTAGTTGACACTAATGAGGCCGGTAGTGATACAGAATATTAGAAAATCAATTCGAGTTTATTGACAATAAAAATATAATCGTAATACTTGGCAGTGATGCCGTGTCCTGATGAATATTCGAATCGTAGAAAGATATTTCCCGGTGGACTATGTGTGAAGGATACGTGACTCGAGAAAAGATGGCGTCCACACGAGTGGTCGCTGAGAATAAGAGAGAGCCCAATGCCGTAGGCCTCGTGACTCACAAGCTCCCGCCGATATATATAACAATCCCGAATTTATGCGTCCCAATTTCCCGTAATTTTCGTGTTACATAAATATCTCCATCCCGCAGCTGACTCGAAAGGCCAACTTTAGCTCAACCGAATCGCAATGTACCGAGTTTAGAAAGCACCAGAATTTTACACACGACAACGCCAACGAGATATTTCCAAGACTGGAGAGAAGAAGAAAGCGCAAATCGATCATGGCGATCGAATGACCCACGCACGCGTGCCAGTCGCAACGACTCAGCACCCGCACGCCGGCATGTGGGTGTGCTACTACGCTCTCATATCGGATAGCCTGAAGGGCTGCTCGCCGGCTGGTGGCGCGGCCGGCAGCAGCGCGCGATAATTGAGACAATAGCTGATCAGCGCCGTTTCATGCGGCGTAGCTGATTCCCAAACAATAACCATAACAATAATCAACAAGCAACTACACAAGGAGTTCAACAAAACCATAATAGCATACCGGGAAACCAAAAACAAAAGCTTAAACTATAGGGATGGAACACATTTTTTCCAACTTCCAAATAAACAAGTTCTTCTGCCACAAAGACCTGCCGATAATAGCTAATTTATGCATCGACAAAGACAAGAACTCTATATTGTCGGATGACCTGCGTTAAACGGAAGAGTTCACCGAGCTGAATGACAATCAGTATATCATCCCTTGCGAAACGTAGAAACTAAACATCATTGGAAAGCAGTTCGAAAACCCCAACTCACCCCGATACAGTAACCTGCGCACATAGCTAAAGCAGACAGTGGACAGTTTTGCTGAGGACATCAATGCTTCCATCAGAGATAGCCGGAAAAACAGTAGGGCAATCAAAACATTCTCTGAACCAAATCAAGCGTTTTATCCAGCACAGAAAGCGCACTCCCCGAAAATAGTCCACAGCATTGTCACCACATCCGGGTTGCTTGAAAAGGCCAAAAAACAAAACATAAAGCAGAACCAAAGGAAACCCCATGGTCATGCTGAAAAATCTCCTGGTCGGTATCGTCCTTGACGATACTGACCGGCAGTTTGTCAAGGACAAACTTGTAATGTATCTGCATATGTATATGTTGTGACGCGATATTTCTTTTCGAGCGATAATTCCTCGAGTTTTTTACTCGACCTCTCTAGCCAAATCGAGCTATATCGCTACGCAAATTAATGCCACGGCAGTCGAGGAAAATGGGCGCCAGCCGCGAGGTGTGCACGTCCTCACAGCAAAATTTTATTTTTCTCCTTCGTTGACGCGGCAATCGTGTATCCGGCGAGATAATTTACACATTCAATTTTTTCGCGACCGCGGAGACAAACCGGACACCGGGTGGATAACGCGCGCGCGGTAACGACCGTTTATTCTCTCTCTCTCTCTCTCTCTCTCTCTCTCTCTCTCTCTCTCTCTCTCTCTCGCTCTCTCTCTCGCTCTCGCTCTCGCTCTCTCTCTCTCTCTCTCTCTCTCTCTCTCTCTCTCTCTCTCTCTCTCTCTCTCTCTCTCTCTCTCTCTCTCTCTCTCTCTCTCTCTCTCTCTCTCTCTCTCTCTCTCTCTCTCTCTCTCTCTCTCTCTCTCTCTCTCTTTCTTGGTGAGTCGCTCTGCACGCATCTTTTTCGAGCTCTCTACTGTTTCGGCTTTTACTCGTACCTGGTGCCGTCGGGCTTTTCTTTCAGGGCCGAAGCACGCTCACTACTGCTTTGTATCGATCAATCGTTCTGGCGAGTCCTTCTCCTTTCGGGTGGCTGAGCTTGGCTTCTTGAGGTTTCGGGATTTTCCACGGTAGCATATCTGGATCTTCGCCATTATCGTCGTCTCTCACCTGTCATTTCGTGCGACGCATGCGCACTTTCTCTGAGCACCCGGCGCGGGATCTATAGTGGTAATCGATGAAAGTTACGTCACTCTTCTGCCACGATCTTCCCAACTCATCCGATCAACGCGAACCACGTCTTCCTGCCGTCGGTAAAGTAGTGTCATTACATGCCGACAGATTGCGATAAATGCCGTAAGTCGATCGCGCGAAACTCGGTTACCTGCCGAGAGTGTCTTCGCACTTACCATCCGGGTTGTGCCAAAAGCCTTCTGAATTATCAGACCGTTAAATCGTGTTGCCGTACCGAAATTAAAACTAAATTGTTTAGTATGTCTCGGTTAACAATTGAAGAGGCCCCGACCTCTGACTGCTCTCAATCGAATATATCACTGAACACCATTGCCAGTATGATTCGTGAACAGAGCGCGGCCATCGCCAAGATTAACAACACATTGAGCGTGCTACCACAGCTAGTTGCGTCTATCGCAAATAATACTGCGAAAATCGAAAAACTTGAAAGTACTAACATTAAATTTGAGCGTGAAAACTCCAATCTTCACTTAGAAATCTCGCAGCTCAAGAGTCAATTATCCTCTTTTACATCCGGAGTAAATGAGATCATCATGGCGGGGCTTCCTCAGAGTCTCGCGAGTGATCCTAAAACACTAGCTCTTAAAATACTAGCAACACTTGGCTTATCGGACTTATCGATGCATGTCTTATCGGTCAGAATCATGAAGCGTAAAACGCGATCTAGCAATGATCCATCACTGCCTACAATCGCAAACAATGCTAGCTCATTCTCGTTAGTGGTAGCTCTGACATCATCTGCAGTCCGGGATGCCATAATTAAGGCTAAGCGTGCAAAGCGCGATCTGACTGCTTGTGAAGTTTTTGGACCCGGTTTTAATGGCAAAATATATATCAACGAGCTTCTTTCTGGTGATTTATATCAACTCTTGCGGCAAACTAAGGCTCGAGCACGTCAAGCACAATATAAGTCTGTCTGGGTCTCAGGGGGATTAATACATGTGCGTAAATCAAAGGACCACTCCATCTTTATCATCCGAAATACCAACGACATTGAAAGCCTCATTTGACTCCCGCAGCCTAGTATCACTGAAGTCTCGGTTTATCAACCTGTTTCTCAGAGATTTGACTCCCAACTTAAGATATGTCATTTCAATGCAAATTCACTTCTCGCACACATTGAACAGATCAGACTTTATATCCGAGAAAATACCTGTCATATTATCTCAGTCTCCGAAACGTGGCTAAATTCACGTATTCCTGATAAACTTGTTAATATAGACGGTTTCTTCATTATTAGAAATGATCGCGAAAGAAGATTGGTGGGGGAGTTGCCTGGTATATATGCAACTCCCTCCGCGCTAGTATTTTAGATACGTCGCCCTCTGCTTTTTCAAATTCGCCGGAGTATATTCTCCTTGATGTTTCTATTGCTCGAGACAAATCTGTTTTATTTGCGTCAATCTATAGACGTCCAAAAGGTCTCTTTTTTACTGATTTTTTAGCTAGTTATCATAGATTTAGTCACGCTTATTTTAATATTATCATTACGGGCGACTTGAATTGTAATGTACTATCACATAGTTACGAATCAGAAGTTCTTAATGACATTATTTGCTCTCACTCGCTTTTTTTAGTCCCGACCGAGGCATCATACCACACGTCATATTGCGACTCATGGCTACATGTAATCATAATTGACTCAGAAGAAAAACTGTTGTCTTATACTAAATCATCAGCCCCTTTTATCGCCGGCCATGATGTTCTAGAAATAGTCTATGCGTTAACTATTCCGGATATATCCACACGCACTATATCACGACGTTGCATCAAACATTTTAACGAGCGAGAGTACAGTACTAGAATTACTACGGCTTTGGCTCCTCTTTTCGATCCAAATTCGGATTACGATAGTAATCTCAGTGGTGTAGACGAATTGACTGCATCACTTACTCATGCTGTTGTTGAGGCCCTAGATGATTCTGCTCCTGTACGACAATTTACGCCCCGTAAATATGCGACTCCGTGGATTACATCAGATCTTAAAAACAGGATTCGTGAGCGAAATTCACTTTGTAAGCAGGCGAAACACACTAAATGTATCGAACTTTATAATGCTTATCGTCGATATCGAGATGATTTGACCGAGCAGCTACGCCTTGCCAGGGAACGATTCTTTCTTGATAAAATAAATTGCATCAATGAGCCACCGCGATTATGGAAGGAGCTCGCCAATTTGGGCCTTATCAAGTCCAATGCGTCGACTCCTCTCAATTTCTTCAGTGCTAACCAACTCAATCTATACTATGCTTCAATCACTGCTGATGGTAATGAGCTCTCATACGCAGACTTCACCAACTCACTTAACTCCGTACCGCAGCCTACTCATTCCTTCTCATTTTTTCCAATTACAGTAGAAGCAGTAAGTGAATACCTCTGTCCCAAAGCTTCCACCTCTCTACGCGCTGGGTCGGATGGCCTCTCACCTTTTTCTATTTATAAAGGTAAGACGGCTATCTTACCAACACTAACAGCATTATTTAATCTATCCATACAAACTTCATTTTTCCCTGGCTTATGGAAACGAGCTTATTTGCGACCATTGTCAAAAATTAAAACTCCTCGTACACCATCCGATACAAGATCGATTGCAAATCTTCCTGAGCTGTCAAAAGTGTTTGAGCGCATTATATACTCTCAAATTACTAAGTTTCTAAATGAACAAAATCTCCTTAGCGACCGCCAGTCAGGGTTCAGACAGTCTTACAACACTCAGTCGGCTCTTCTTAGAGTTACTGACGATATACGGTGCGGTATTGACCAAAAAATGCTAACTATACTAGTATTGTTCGATTTCAGTAAGGCGTTCGACACGGTACCTCACTTGAAACTCTTATTAAAGCTCAGGTCTTTTGGTTTCTCTATCCAGACCGTGACATGGTTTTTCTCTTATCTCACAGGTAGATCCCAAGCCGTGGTGGATGGTCGGGGAGGCTGTTCTGAGTGGCTATCCTCCACTAGGGGTGTCCCTCAGGGCTCAGTCCTGGGCCCCCTGCTTTTTTCGCTGTACATTAATGAAAACTTTAACAAGTAAAGAAAAACGCCAAGTAATAAAAAATGCCCTCGAAAAAATTATCGGTTGTTTCACTATCTACAAGATTCTAATTAACCTCGAAATATTTGTGATTTTTTTCAAACAATAGTTTTATTTAGATTCTAATTTTTCAACTCAAACGTACAAAAGAAGTGAAATAACTTTTTATGAAAAAGCCAAGCAAATTTACCAGAAACGTACAGAAAATTACCAAACTCTAGTAATACCATTTTTCTCAATATTTTGTTTTCAAAAACCATTTTACTCTTATAATAAAAGTACGAATCACGATTATATAAAAGTACAACGTATGCATCACACAAGTACTGTATGTATGTATCACTAGAAAAGCTGGGCAACGACTTGGCGTGCATGGTTAAGAAAAAAAGCTCGGGAAGATACACGATTTTCTTACAGAAACGTCCCTACCGCTTGCAAAAGTAACTTTTGCAACAATTTATCTACATAGATTATTTCAAATTGTAACATCACATCAGGCATACAGGATTATTAGAAATGAGATGTTCCACTGTACTGAGACAGATTATCGGAAATGGAGCGATAGGTGTCGAGAGTAATATCGATATTCCTTTTCCACCAGCAAGTGGTGCGGACCGTAGTTCAAACCTTCAGCCTGCCAAAACTATGTTCATTACACCAAAATTTATACGACGCAATAGATTCCATGAGATGTATGGTGGTTCTGCAATAGAGTAGAAAGTGAATACTTCCACACAACTTTTCAAGGTATGCAAATAAAGTGAGATTTCAAGAGCCGTGTGGTCTAGGGGTACATCACTGATTTTTTAAGTTATACTTTGCGGAATCAGAAACTTGGTTTGCAGTTACATAATAAATTGCGTCAATTTATGTTTTTCTTAAACTAATGGTCAGGTTGTTGAGAAAACGTCATCCTTCGCCGAGCTTTTTTTTCTTAACCATGCACGCCAAGTCGTTGCCCAGCTTTTCTAGTGATACATACATACAGTACTTGTGTGATGCATACGTTGTACTTTTATATAATCGTGATTCGTACTTTTATTATAAGAGTAAAATGGTTTTTGAAAACAAAATATTGAGAAAAATGGTATTACTAGAGTTTGGTAATTCTCTGTACGTTTCTGGTAAATTTGCTTGGCTTTTTCATAAAAAGTTATTTCACTTCTTTTGTACGTTTGAGTTGAAAAATTAGAATCTAAATAAAACTATTGTTTGAAAAAAATCACAAATATTTCGAGGTTAATTAGAATCTTGTAGATAGTGAAACAACCGATAATTTTTTCGAGGGCATTTTTTATTACTTGGCGTTTTTTTTTACTTGTTAAAGTTTTTTAGGGGGATTTCATATCTTTTTGAAACGGAAATACTTCATTTTTTATAGTTATAAACTTACCGTAGTTATAAACTTAACGAGTTTTTGGGCAATTATTGATAATAATAAGATTATCTTAACTTATTAATTGAATTTACAAATTGAGAAATGTTTTTGTTGTCCAGTTGAAACAGATGTACAGTCACTGACAAAACCTCAGTCAAGCACACGCCAATATCGTCGAATTTGACTTCAGTTGGTATTGAAAGTGGAAAATTAACATTTCTCAGTGTTAATTTATTATTAAATTAGCCGCTTGTAAGGCTAAACTTGTACGATATGATCTAGACTTGTAAATTTACGATTCGCCCATTTTGGACTAATTTATTGTCTGACGGTCCATCCAGTAATACCGTAAAATTAAATAATGTATTGTTTTGAATAAATTATAAATAAGGGAAAATAAATATTCATGTGTTTTACAATTTTCGTCAACCGTAAGCCCTGAAAAGTAACTTTAGAAAACTTTATTTTTCAAACCACCCCAACATATTTTTTCCATTTCTTTATTTTTATTTTTATAGAGAGTAATCTTTGTGAAAATTTAACTTGGCTAAGACTGTGTGAAAATGTCGTAACGATTTGTTCAGTATGAAAATAAAAAAAATTTGGGCTATTAAAATGAAAAAGTTTTCGATGCATCTTACAATACAAACTTCAACGTCATCAAGTTGTATACTATAGAAAGTACGGCACCTACCGATCATAATCGTGGTCGAGAAAAAAAGCAAAAATACTTGTTTAAACAAATATTTTTGCATTACTTTTACCGTTTATTTTTGCAGCGCCTACGCAACAATCATATTTGCTGAGGGGTACAGAAAGTACCGCGCTTACCGATCACAATCGTGGTCGAGAATAAATTCTTGAATGGTTTAAACAATTTTTTACGCATTGTTTTTGCCGTTATGTTTTGCAGCGCGCAAGCAGTAATCATATTTGCTGAGAGGTACAGAAAGTACCGCACCGACCGATTACAATCGTGGTCGAGAAGAATTGCTTTAATTGTTTACACAATTATTGTCGCATTATTTTTACCATTGAGTTTTGCAACGCGTAAAGAGCAATCATATTTACTGAGAGGTATAGGAAGTACTGTATCTACCGATCACAAACGTGGTCGAGAAAAAACAAATTGATAATTGTTGAAACAATTATTTTTGAATTATTTTTTACCTTTATGCTTTGCAGCGTGCAAACAGCAATCATAGATACTGAGAGGCAATCATATATGCTCAAATTACCGTATCTACCGATCACAATCGTGATCGAGAATGAACGCATTCATAATTTTTTAAACAATTATGTTTGCATTATTTTTATTGTTAGGTTTTGCGGTTCGCAAGCAGCAATTTATTTGCCGAGAGGTACTGAAAGTACCGTATCTACCGATCACAATCCTGGTCGAGATAAACGCATTCATAATTGTTATTATGGTTGCATTATTTTTATTGTTATGTTTTGCGGCTCACAAGCAGCAATTTATTTGCCAAGAGTCACTGAAAGTACCGTATCTACCGATCATAATCGTGGTCGAGATAAACGCATTGATAATTGTTTAAACAATTATGATTGCATTATTTTTATTGTTAGGTTTTGCGGCTCGCAATCAGCAATTTATTTGCTGAGAGGTACTGAAAGTACCGTATCTACCGATTACAATCATGGTCGAGATAAACGCGTTCATAATTGTTTAAACAATTATGTTTGCATTATTTTATTGTTAGGTTTCGCGGCTCGCAATCAGCAATCTATTTGCTAAGAGGTACTGGAAGTAAGTACCGTATCTACCAATCACAATCGTGGTCGAGATAAACGCATTCATAATTGTTTAAACAATTATGATTGCATTATTTTTATTGTTATGTTTTGCGGCTCGCGATCAGCAATTTATTTGCTGAGAGGTACTGAAAGTACCGTACCTACCGATTACAATCATGGTCGAGATAAACGCATTCATAATTGTTTAAACAATTATGATTGCATTATTTTTATTGTTATGTTTTGCGGCTCGCAAGCAGCAATTTATTTGCCGAGAGGTACTGAAAGTACCGTATCTACCGATCACAATCGTGGTCGGGATAATCGCATTCATAATTGTTTAAACAATTATGATTGCATTATTTTTATTGTTAGGTTTTTCGGCTCGCAAGCAGCAATTTATTTGCCGAGAGGTACTGAAAGTACCATATCTACCGATTACAACCGTGGTCGAGATAAACGCATCCATAATTGTTTAAACAATTATGTTTGCATTATTTTTATTGTTATGTTTTGCGGCTCGCAAGCAGCAATTTCTTTGCCGAGAGGTACTGAAAGTACCGTATCTACCGACCACAATCGTGGTCGAGATAAACGCATTCATAATTGTTTAAACAATTATGGCTGCATTATTTTTAACGTTGGATTTTACATAGCGCAAGCAGCAATCATAATTGTTAAGAGGTTTGAAAGTACCGTATCTCGCGATCACAATCATGATCGAGGAAAAATGCAAAAATAATTTTTTAAACAATTATTTTTGCATTATTTTTAGCGTACCGTTTTGCGGCTCGCAAACAGCAATCTATTTGCTGAGAGGTACTGAAAGTACCGTATCTACCGATCACAATCGTGGTCGAGAATAAATGCATTCATAATTGTTTAAACAATTATGTTTGTATTATTTATACCCTAAATGTTTACTGAGCGAATCGCTACCCTCACCAAGGACTCTTTCTGCGAAATTCGTGTTTTTGAATTTCTTGCGAAGTCGGCGTTGAGAAAAGAAAATAAAGTTCTTTCTCGACGCTGACTGTGTTTATGTATGTTGTGCATGTATATACGCTCACGCGGTGTATGTGCGCTCACGCGGTGTGTACGCGCTACGAAGGATGTATGTTGGTGCGCTACGACAGCACACCACATACATGCACATACGCGTTGCCTGACGCAGAAAGGCATTTACAATCTCCCGGTAGGTAGCAGGGGTTCGTACGAGTTCTGCCCTACCGACTGGAGCCGGGGCTGCATCGAAGTCTTGCTGCGGGTACCGTTCCCTCTTAAAGCCGACAGAGGCTATACATTCGAAGAACCCGACTTTTGACGTTTCTAGCGCGCCATTGTTTGTTTATAGTAGCACCTCTCTGAAGTGAGCAAACAGTGCACTTCACGCTGAAACTAAGCGTTCCCATCATGTTAACGCTTTCCCCAAAAGGACGTATGTAGTATAGCTTACGATGCGACCGAATAACTTTATCCCTCCAAGTTCTAAAGTGTTGAAGAATTTTTGTGGTAAAAAAGTCGCTCGGAAATTCGGCTAATATTACGAGATCTCAAGTTTGAGTAGGCGGATCGAAAAATGACCCAAACAAAATCGATAGGAAAAAATAACATTTGATTGGTAAAATGTCATTAGATTTTCGATTCGTCTCCGCGTTTTCGCGTAATGTCGATTATAAGTTAAAAAGTCGTCTGCTAAAGCCCATCTTGGCGTATAAAGAGTGCGCGGCGTGTCGTGTCGTGACAGTCGTTTTTTTTTTATTACTTGGCGTCGAGACGCTGCCGCGTCTCTTGATATAGGTTCGGAGCTTCGATATTGCAGTTCAATGATATTTGCTGACGACACACAGATATATCTTCATTGTCGCCCAGACGATCTAAGAGCTGCTATAGACATGGTGACATATGACGCGAATGTAATTTCAACGTATGCCTCGTCTAATGGACTTACTCTAAATGCTGCGAAATCTAAGGCTATAATTTTTGGGAGTTCACCTTATATAAGAGAACTTGATCTGCAATCCTCTCCACCCATTATAATTAACAATATACTAATACCTTACACTAGTGATGCACGGAACCTGGGCATATGTATTGCTTCCAATTTATCTTGGCGACTTCAGGTGATCTCCATATCTCAAAAAATCCACAATGTTCTTTTTAGACTAAAATATAATAAGAATGCCTTGTCAACTGAGCTCAGAATAAAATTAGTCACCACCTTAATTTTTCCTCACGTGGACTACTGCTGTCTCGTTTATCACGATCTCACTGATGAGTTGAATACGAAGTTACAGAAGCTTATCAACTACTGTATACGTTTTATATTCGACCTCCGGCGTGATACGCATATAACGCCTTACCGTCATCGTTTAAACTGGCTCTCCGTCAAAAACAGACGCCTCTACTTCTTAGGATTGATTACCTATAGAATTTTATTTTTACATGCTCCGCTTTACCTTCGAGAGCTCTTGCCGCTCAAGGATTGATCCCTACGTAGCTCCTTAAGACGATCACCTGAAACATTTGCTATCCCTCACTGTAGAACTACCACGATGCAACGCTCATTTGGAGCATCGGCAGCTTATTTCTGGAATACACTGCCATCGAATATTACTCAATCCCCGACGATTGCAATCTTCAAAATCCGACTACGCACTTTTTTATTTCAATCTGAGTCACTATAATGGTGGTTGCTCTCGGTGTTTATCTCGTATTGGCTCGCTATCGCTATCGTAGCGTAAGGTCATAATCATGTAAGATATTGTAATTTATTGTGTTAAATCAAAATGCGCTAGTGTGTATCATACCGTAATGTATTGTACTATATGGTCCGCTCGACGTACGACTTAGTTATAAGATTATGATTTATTCGCTTTATACAATTTTTGTGTAATATTTGGCTCACCGTCAGAAAAATTATAATCACAATTTGTCCTATGACATTTTGGGACATAATAAATAATCAATCAATCAATCAATCAATCAATCAATCAATCAATCAATCAATCAATCAATCAATCAATCAATCAATCAATCAA